>JACSOB010000107.1:0-213629 GCA_019677175.1 Bombus sylvicola
GGAGACTACAATGCAAAACACACGCTATGTGGATCAAGAATTACCACACCTCAATGTAAAACCCTGGAAAAATACATTAGAAACAACAACCTCAATATATTATCCATAGGAAGACCGACATGCTGGCCGATAGACCTGAGCAAAATTCCTGACCTACTCGATTTTGCAGTTACAAAGGGACTAAACGCAAATAAACTAAAAATAACACCCAGCCTCGAGCTTAGCTCCGATCATACACCCATAATAATTGCATACATAAACAAACCAATACTTTATAGCAATCCAGAGACACTATGCAACAAAACTACCAAATGCAAACTTTTAAAGAAATAAGCGAGAGCAAAACCAACTGCAACATCCCATTGAAAACACCCGAACACATCGAACAGGCAGTAACAGAATTGACAGAAACTATCCAAGAAGCAGCATGGACAACCATGGACCAATACCTGGACCAATCAACAGGCAAACAAAAATAATTCCACCAGACATTCTTGAAAAAATTGGAGGAAAAAGAAAAGCGAAAGCAAAATGGCAAAAACATAGAACAAAATAAAACAAAAAACACCTAAACAAACTCGCAAAGGAAATAAAAAAAAAAATAAAAGAGCACAACAACAACGGGTTTACAAAGTTCATCGAGTCACTATCTGCACACGAGAACTACAACTACTCCCTACGGAAAGCCACAAAAAAAAAAAAAAATAAAGAAGCCAATAAAACTAGTCTCAGCAATCAGAAAAGCAGATAATACATGGGCAAAAAGCAACGAAGAAAAAGCTGAAGAATTTTCCAACCACCTATGCAACACATTTACACCACATAATATCAATAACAGCAACCACAATTGTTATACCGACGAGGATGCGCTAACCACTAGTACATCAACTGACAAACAATACACCATATCCAAAACAACAGCACAAGAAATTAGAAACACAATCGAGAAAAAAAAAAATAATAAAGCACCAGGAATCGACCTAATCAATGGCAAAATCTTGAAAAATCTTCCGCCTGTGGCGGCACGGGCCACGGAACTTTCCAACGGTTTCGGATACAAAGCGCGACGCCGTCAGAGCGCAACACCGACGTGCCCAATGTACCATCGATATCTTCACGCTCTTTCCGCCGAATTCTCGAAAGAGCACACACGTGCCAGCCGTGGCGACACATCTAATGAATGCACGCTAGTGGGGGAGGGGGGGATATCGATGGGCAACGAAGGGAAGAATCCGTTCGATCCGAAACAAAAGGGCAGTCAAGTCTGTCTTACGCCGTTAAATGTATAACTCCGCAGTACCATTGCATAGCAACGCGTCGAATGATCTCTCAGTGTCTATTGTTACTTGTTAGTTGTTACCAGTTATTTGTTAAGCGTATCTGTTAATTGCTATTTGTTAACTCTGACTGTTAATTCGTTCTTAATAAACTATTGTTCGTTAAAACATCAAGAGTAGTTCCTAACGCACCTATCACGATATACCTCTCGCCAAAGGCGATAAGACAAATCACAATAATAGGTAACGCAATACTAAGAATACGATACTTTCCTAAAATTTGGAAACTGGCACAGATCATAATGTTACCTAAACCAGGCAAAGACCTACACCAAACTGCATCTTACAGACCAATATCACTACTTCCTGTGTTTTCCAAAATGCTAGAGAAAATAATATACGACCGCATAAAACCAATAATAGAGAAGGAAAAATTAATACCAGATCACCAATTCAGATTCAAAAACAAACACTCTACTATAGAGCTAATGTACAGGTTCATTAACGAAATAATACTGGCATTAGAAAGCAAACAATACTGTACAGCCCTCTTTATGGACATAGAGGAAGCATTTGACAAAATAAACCACGAAAGCCTACTACAAACAATCAGGAAACAATTCCCGGAGCAAATATACCAATTAATAAAATCTTACTTAAGCAGCAGAACCTTCGTAGTAAAAATTAAAGACACATACTCTGAAGTTAAAGACATTAAGGCAGGGGTTCCGCAAGGAAGCGTCTTAGGACCAATTCTATACACACTATACACGGCCAACATACCAACAACCACTAACAGCAAAATACTGACATTCGCGGACGACACGGCGGTGCTGGTCAGGCACACTGACCCTGCAACAGCAGTATCATCACTACAAGAACATATCACAAAAATAGAAAAGTGGCTTCAAGATAAACAAATTAAAGCAAACCCCGATAAATGCAACCACATTACATTCACATTGAGAAAACAGATACCTCCAAACATCACGCTGAACGGTACGCACATAATACAAACAAGGCAAGTCAAATACCTAGGACTCCACTTAGATACACGTTTCACATCGAAACGGCATATTAAAACTATAATAGACAAAATACAGATAGCAAGGAGACAAATGTATTGGTTAACAAATCGAAAATCCAAATTAAGCATAGAAAATAAATTAAAAATATACAAAACGATCATAAAACCAATCTGGACGTACGGAATACCACTATGTGGGACAGCGGCAATGAGCCATATAAACAAAATAGAGACAGTACAAGTTAAAATTCTCAGAACAATAGTAAACGCCCCATGGTACGTTAGATACGAGGACATACGGAAGGACCTGGGAATACCAACGGTCAAAGAGGAAATTAGCAGATACGCTGAAAAATACAAAGAAAGAATAGGAACACAGCCAAACTGGCTAGCTGCGGAAACGATCAACACCTCAAACATGGATAGAAGACTGAAGGGAAACAGTCAGCAGACCTCACAAAGGACACAACCAAACAAACACGAAGATGGTATCCCACTGGGGGTAGCTACCCACATGGTAATCTAACAGCTAAAAATTTTATCAAATGTCCAAACTGGACAAATTGTGAATGTAATTTATAAAATGAAAAGAAACCTGTGATCTGAGTTTAGCCATACATCTCCTAAAAAGCATTAAGAGATTTTTTAACAAATTCCCAAAATAGCATTTGAATTTTAAAACAAGGATAATGGAAATACATAAACATCTTGTTAATAACGGCATTAGGTATACTGATAGGAACTAATAACTGGAGAATATATCAATGTCTTAAACATAATGTACTCTAAAAACGTTCTCTTTGTCAACGACCTCTCGATTCTATACAACCTCTTCTGGTTATCTTTGTACGTGTAACATTCACGTGCCATTACAGCCATTGCCATTCCATAATTTTTCGTATTCTTTTATACTGTTACTTGAATATAGAATTATAGAAAACGTTTAAAATACAAAAGGTACAATGATATAAAGAAAATACCAAAAATGTAAAAATAAGAAATTACAAAACTGTCAAAATTACAGAAAATCCAGATTAAACATTAGTACTTATATTCTACAACTCGTTTTTTTGTATTACATATATGTTGAAGTGGTTACGACTTCTAAGAAAACTCTACATCTGGTCTTTTTAGTTTTCTCAAGCACTGAAGCCATCGACAGCGCGTAGACAAAAGACTGCGACGAAGTCACGCCATAAACAGTAGACAGGCGACGTTGGCTTCGGGGTTTTCAGTTATTAGGTAACACAGCTAGCGTGCGGATCTGGACCAGCTCAAATTGTATTCTTATTTATTACACTTCTATTTAAATAGATTTTCTACCTTACAATTTATCCACGTGTTTTCTTTGTTTACACACCGAATAACCTCAACAATATACATTTTTTACATTATAAATGTCCGGTTTACATTAGAATTAGTGTTAGGGGAGTGAAACGAATCTTCATTTGGATTACACATTGTCGTTGTGCAATAGGGAAGACATTGACTAGTGCAACTGCGATTATTATAGAATCGGACAAGTAACCGTGGTAATTAAATACTCGAGAAACTAATGACAATGATTCTAAGTGCAATAACGAATCCGCGGTCAACGGGATGGTAGATGTACGGGCTCACAAAATCTAAGTCGGACCCTTTGTTAATAAAACGCGTAATATTCACTGGTCGTAAGGGGTTACTCTTTTCGTCGATGAGATCGCAAGAAAGAATGAATTTTCGTCCCGATGATGCCACAGAGGAAAACTATGATGGGGTGTGTCTAAGGACACGAGATCATCGGATTCGTCGAGGATAGCCTTCGTTCAGAAAGTAAGGGAAATTGGCGTTGCTGCTAATTGGTCAATCTCCATATCGGAGGTTAGAAATAGATGCTAGCCACCCTCGAGGGAAAGTCGGTAGTGGGAGACGCCGTTGGTTGAAAAATAGGTTTCCCCTATCTTCCCGTAGTTGGGACAAAGACTGTTTGTCTGTTTAAAGGACTTTAGTTAGCTAAATCTTAAGATTTATAACGGGCCCTCCGGCTAGCTGAACATGTACTGCGGAGACGCATCGACATCTGGCAATCATCTTACTCGATGAATAGGGTCTGCGTGTGGTGAGCCAGGGGACAGAAACCGTTGAAATGTTTACTGTCGCGTGCCGCCACAAATATTTTCTTTAAGGAGAGCTATAGAATTACTCTATACCTTTGTTAGCTCCGCAGGAGGATTCGCTTATGCGAGTCTATGGGGGTTGGCAAACCCACGTTCCCGCAGCCAGGGAGGACCATCGGGACAAGCGTCCTGCTTACGTGAGTCCTTTATGTACACCGCAGGAAGGCTGCCGTGGTGTAAGACGAAGTCTTCCCCACGGAGCCTTGGGTAATAGCGCACCCACGATCCTGAAGCGAAGGGTGAGACCGTCGGGAGAGCCGCCGAGGTACATTTCCTCAACTCCCGCTTACGTGAGTCTCATCTGGGTCTGTCGAGGACGGTTAGCAGGATAGCTGTGCAACAGAGATGTGGCGGTACATCCACAAAGAACAGTCCCACCATTGACTAAGAATGGTACCACGGGCGTTCGAGTGTTAGCCCTGAGGGTGTAGCGAGCCCTCGACTCGGTCAATTATGGGTATGGACTCGTGGTGGCAGCGGTTGTGGACAAATGCTGGCAAGAGGGCCGATTTAAGGGGGACTTGGCTCTCCCGAACGGCCTTCGGCGGGTGAGCAGCGTCCCACCTGCTCCGGATACGAGGGGACGGTAGGGCTTGGAAAGGGCCCCGTTCGACCTGAGACGAGTGAAAGCCCCTGCAGGCCTAACTAATCGAGGTTACATAGGTACTTGGTACCATGTGCGCTGGTTGGGCGTATCCCAACTCCGATGGCTTCTAGGGTTGCCCGGGTCCTGTATAGATTCTATATCTGAGGAAAGTACCCGACAACAAAGAATCCACACTACATACCTTTGTTAGACAAAGCGTTCATCCCGTGACCGCGGCTACGTTCGGTGACTGGCTGTCGCCTCGAGCCCAAGCTCATTATCACAAATCTCGAACAAATACAATCGGATTAAAAGACGACAATTGTTTAATTATGCCTATGATAGAATCTAGATTACGGTGTTAAGGGATTTTCCCGAAGTTCCAAAGGGAAGGCTCCGATGTCCTTTCATCTCCGACATATATATGAACCAAAATAGAATATATAAAGTATATTTTATATAACATGTTTCATGCCCCACTCTTTTCTTAATCATCACATTTTATGTCAGACATTTTCCTTTCACAATTTCCTCAGACTTTTCTTCTGAACCTCTACCAAGCTGCATATCACTTTTTACTTTCCTCTTTTTCTTCCCCCAAGTACTTCTTAACCTCGTTCTTGTCTAACACTTTTACCGACACGCGCATTTCCTTTTTGTTGTAAGCTTCCTTTAAGAACAGGTATTTCGAAAACGCTCGTTTATTGTTTGTAACATTTTCCTCTGAAGAAAACGGCGATTCGAAAATCGTTTCCCATACAGACTCTGATTCAGTAAATGTAGCTTGTACGTTAACGGCTCTATCCATAACACGATGTTTATATGATACTCAAACAACGTAAAAAGCGTTAAACCAACCACCAATTCCGTCGCATTTCTGTGAAAAATTACATGCTACAACACAAAATAAGCTGTCATTCGAAACCCCGGTTATATTGGGTAAATGTTTATATAAACCTTTCTCCTCGTTTTAGTGTGGTGAATCGGCCTCCGTACTTCCCATATTATCTGAATCACTTTATATGTCTATATAAGATGATTTTTAACACAAACACCAACGTCAATGATTTCACTATATACGTGAATGATTTTGATACAGTTTTTTGATACACATATACATAAAGTCAATGATTTAAATATATTGTAGTATCGTAAACTATTATAATTAGTTTATTAATAATAAATGGATTAAACAGATGTTAATAAAACAGAAAACAATGATTATTTAACATGAACTAATCGCAAAAACGTATTATAATTAAGACAACTAGATAATTAATTAACAACTCTCGTCAACACAGATTCAACTCTCTCTTAACAACGCTAACAACACTATCTCGACAACGCAACCCGCACTCTCTGGCCTCTCAATTCATATTGCTGTTAATTCGTTTATCGTCCCTTAGCAACCCCTTGTCTTTTGTCTTAACCTTATATTTTTTGTTTTAGCCTCACCACGCACATGCTCAGCAACCGCTTGTTTATAATTCGCACGACACCCCCCTCCCTAGACCCCTCGTCCACGATACTACACTCTGCCGTACTGGCAATCACATCTGTCCTCAGATGTGCTCATCTTCGTTAGTTTCACTCGCGTCGTTGACTTCGACAGCGGCCCACCATTTTATGTGATCAGCCGCCGTGGAGGTCGTTCGCGGCCCTTCGTGTTCGCCTTCTCGTTGTACCATGTAACGGTCATTCCGCAAAACTTTCACCGCGCGGTACGGCCCAAGAAACTTCGACTGCAGCTTTAGCTCAGAACCGCCCTGCGTCCTCTTGATTGCCACTAGATCTTCCGTCTTTATGTTGTCGCCTCATTACGTCTCTCGTTAAACATCCGCCTGTTTTCAGCTTGAATCTCCTCGATTCGTCTCTTTGCTTCTATGCGCAACTGATCTCGCTTCTCCTGGAACATCGCGGCCCACTCGTCTTCGATCAGCTGCCTGATCTGCGGATCATCCCGCATTCTCATCCGCGTTCCAAGCAACAGCTGGAGCGGAGTAACATTCGTACTTTTGCTGGGGTTGCGTTCAAATACCTCTGCGCTGTCTCTAGGTGTTTGGACCACTCGTCTGGTGTTTGTGTCACATGCGCGAAAAGGCCACTCGCTCGGAAATAGTAATCGTCACTCGCTCGTCAGGTAGACGAAACGTCCTGCATGCCACAGCTATGCATAACATGAACTAATCACAACAACGTATTATAATTAAGACAACTAGATAATTAATTAAGTTGAGACAAAAACGGGACCCCTCTCGTCCCATCTATCAATAAATTTATCATATAGAATAGAGATCACTAGTAATCCTAATTTCTATCATTCTGATGATGACTCTATACTATTTTCTATTCAAAGAATGCATGTTTCTTATAGTACATGTTAGAAATTTTTCGTGGACGGACACGTCAGAGCTCCGACGATACGTCAAACGGAGAGTTAAAACTGGCGAGAAATGATCTCGCCACTCACGACGTCGCAATTTCATAGTCAAAATTTATTTAAAACAAAATTCAATAATGAAACAATACACGAGAAATGATTATAATCAGATATACCGAGCGCGTCTATGAAATCTAGTCAAGGATTACAAGGAATGAGACAAATAGGCATTTAGAACTTTTCTAATTGTTCAACCGCAGATGACAGATGATTCGGCAATGACCGAATACTTTGAAATGACGCAAACCGAGCACGGCTCGCCGATTTATGTCCCTGCGTGCTCCTTTTTCGTTGATTCCTCTAAATTTTTTGGAATACGCAAACGTTTAAACCGTTTAAAGGATTGTTATATAGAAAGTTAAAGGCAGACGCGGAAGTTTAAAAAATTAACGGCCGGCGCTCTTTGCTAGTTTAAAGAACTGTCTGTAAAATACCAACAACTGTCTGGAGTTTGCCGATCGGCAAATAGAACGGTTTAACGGTTCCTGTTCTATACACCAAGACTTATCATAAATAAGACAGGAAATTGTTCCAAATTATTCGATTCGTGCAACAAACGAATACACACTATTCGTCTCTTCGGGTTTCTTCGACTCGAGCGAGACTGTCGCTGTTTTTCAAGCCGCCCGAGGTCGTAATTTCACGTATCGGTACATAACTAGCACATACGCACAAAACCCCTTCAAACTAATTAGCCCCTTCAGATAGATACGAGTTATCCACACTACGTTATAAATATTTCCCAAAGTTATGGATAAGGCAGTGACGTAATTATCGATGAGCCGCTAAAATAAGAAAAATAAAGCTTTTATACTTTTGATTTCATTGTCTCAGTTAGATTGTTGAGATTCTTACGAATAAAGTGATACTGAACATGACTATATTTAAAATAATTTCTGTTTCTTAAGCTTTTTGCGTATCGCGATCTATTCGTCATTAAATAAGTCATGACAGTATTTCGGATGCCAAATGAACCTAGTGTGAATAGTTGTAGTTAAATTACCGTGAAAAAGTTATTTTGTTATGTGTCAAAAATAAATTGTATAAAAAATATTAAAGAACAACGAATTTCTTTAATTTTTAATTAACTTAATTTTGATTAAAAATATACATTCATTTTAGAAACTTTGTAATAACTTAATGAGATACTTAATGAAGGCATTTTAGAAGGCACTTCAAATGCAATTACGAAAAGTCCTACAAAATATAAATTTATATTGTAGAGAATATTGAGAATATTGTAATGGACGAGTTAAGCATTGAAATTAGATCATTAGCACTTTCTACAGAACTTTTGACAGAAAGCAGCTCTACAGACCCTTTGTATCTGGGGTAGCAACTTTTACGGCATAAGAGGTAATTTTTGAAACCCCTTTGTAAGATTTCCATTAAATGATTTATTAAAGAAACATAAGCTTTTAACTCGTCATAAGTAATGATATGCTTACTTGATGTTTTGTATTTAGAATAATACTATAAATTAGTCTGTATCACGGCCCGAGGTCCTATCGGCGCAGAATTGCCTCACTGCGATTTCCTCATAGATGTTATAGGTTTGCAATCTCTTGATCACGCTTTTTGTCCTACGCACTGTTTAGTCGGGCACGCAGTAAGAGGCTTGTACATTGACCTTACAACTAGGGTTGTGGCGGTTTAAGACCCCAGTCTCCTTAAGTGGAATAGGAGATGACCCTATTCCCGCGAGAATTCCGGAAGTTAAAATCCAGCCGCACTTGACGGACGCTTCGTGCCATAAGCTCTTCGCTCTGGACCGTCACGGTTATCATCCAATCAAGATCCGCGAGTGGGTACAAGGAAAGTGTTAAGGTATACCTTTCTATAGAAAGGATTCGGAAATACAAATAGTTTACTTTATTTTACACACAACAGCTACACATATATATTAGACTCTGAAGACCTCGATAACCTTCTTGCACGCACGCTTGTTCTCAACCGACTCTTCTAGATTCTTCTAACATCTGGCAACAGTCTTTTGCTGTACTAAGACCTGGACGCCCTCTAATGCTTACACACACATTCAGTGTACAGTGTTAAATGTATCATCTACCCAACAATCTATTATACGGCAATATATTTTTTACAACATACGTTGTTTCAACGCTCGTACTTCGACGCTTGTATGCTTTAACGCATTAATATGATAAAAATCTAATCTTTCTTATTAATTCGAAAATAACATAAAACATATTTATATATGTATAAATATCAATTTTATATTCTACAAGCCGAGGAAAATTAATAACAAATAATAATAACACAAATGGCAAACATAATTAGTGTACTAAATATTAACATATTAATGAAAATCATTTGTCTTTTGTCTCAACTAAGACCTGGCGCTCACGCCCTTTTTACACACACATTCACGTGTACAGTGTAAATATATCATCTACCCAACAGAAAGAGCGGCCTCACCTTGAAAGTCTGCGCTTAGCGAAATGGGGCTTCCAGTGATTCCGGTCCAAACTATGGCGACCGAACCGTCCAAGTTTTCCGCATCCTAGGACGCGTCGGGTACACGAAACGGCTCGTCCACCACCGCCAGACCAACCCCCTCCTCCTCTCCTATCCTCTGCCCTCATTCTTTCTCTCTCCATAGTAGTAGTAGCAGTAGTCGGCCGCACAGCCATCGCTTGGTTACGACCGATCTCGTTCTCGAGAAAAACGCACTCTCTCTCGTACACGAGCGTTCTCCTCCCTCTTTCTCTATTATTTCCTCCTTTCTCTCTCTATTATTTCCTCCTCCTCCTCTCTCTCTCACACACACACACACGCTTTCCGTTTCTCTATCGCTGTCGTGGAGATACTGTTGTTGCTGTTGAGAAAGCTAGACTGCCCGCAGTCCCGAGATAAGATGGGACGACCGTACGCTGCTGAAGCTTAGCGCCGGCCGCCCTCATCTTCCGGGACGCTAACTTCAACCTACGCATACAGCTGTCTTTAAGATTTTTCGAGATGGAGGCAATCCTCTCGACCTCCTCCATCTCTCTCGTAATTTCAGCTCCAACGTCGGCGGTCGTCATATCGATCGTACCGAGTTTGATTTGCGCCATCGACTCCAGCGATCCCGAGCCAGTAGTAGTGACGGTGAATGCGGCATTAGTATTGGTATTGATATTGATATTGCTGCCGATGCCGATGCCGATATTTTCACCTCCTCCACCCCTCTTCCTTTTTCCAGGAACTTCCTCCATCTGTCCGATACCCCCGCCGACACCGCTCGTCGTCGCAGTATCGTAGTAACCATCAGTGCAAGTAGCAACTTGTGCAAGAGAATAAATATGAACCTAGCGCGGAACCTGATGCGAAGAGTAGCGGCGAGTCGGACGAAGCTCACGGTGCTAATTATTAAAGTTAAAGTAGTGTCGACTATAAAACGATATGAAGAACACGCACTCAACTTATTTATTATTCATATTAACTCTTCCGAATTTTTCGAACGTAGATGATTGATTAATTTATCAAAGATTGAATAATTCGCAATGACGTAAGCTGAGCGCGGCTCGTCGATTTATACCCTTGCGTATTCCTCTTCCTGTGCATTGGTTCCTTTGAATTTTCCGGAACACACCGAGATCTAAAACGTTTGAACTAATGTACAAAAGGCTAATGTACAAGAAGTTAAAAACGGACGCGAAAGCGTAAACAATTATCGACTGTCATTTTTGGCTATGATAAAGACATGACCTGTAGAAGAGTAACAGCCGTCCGGAACTTGCCAATCGGGTTATAACACCGGCACCAACACAACCGAAATCTGCCGAACGGGATCGTTAACTCACAGATATTAGAAAAACAAGCGCGATGCGAGAAGCGGTCGAGACATAAGAATCAAAACAGAAACCCTGATATAGTTCTTATATCTGAAATCAATCATATAATATAATCAATAATATCATAAATCATATAATAATAATCAATCAATAATCAAAATTAGAACTGCTCTTGTTCTAAACATGTGTCTATTTATTAAAAGGCTCATGTTTTTTCCGGCGTAAACACCTAAATCATACGTATAACCGCTCGGTAAACACAATTTGTATTATTTGATGTCGTATTTATGATATTTCCCTTTGGTATATTAGCGGAAATGTATATGTCCAAGCCATAAAATCATACTTTCGTCTATTACGACAGTTTTTCTAGATTTTACCATTATTTTTCAATGTAGTAATTATTTCCGATGTTGCTAATTTTGTTTAACAGCTTCCTCGACTCTACATATGGTATTATCGGAAAAATGTAAGCATTTCAAAATAGCTAAAAAACGACCGAGTTTTAAAAATAAATTTAATTTTGATTTTTAAAAGTGTGATCTATCTGGCATTTGTATTATCTCCATGATTGACGATATAGCTATGAAATCATTTATCTCGCATATTGTAACAGGTTTCCAGCATTCATCATGTTTTTTTTCCTTTTGCACATTGCATGGCGTATTCCTTTGTTTCGTCAACTATAAGTTGATTCGATAGTATATGAACGATAGTATACTTACTCTCGGTCAGAAATAATTTGTATAGCGTCAAAGGGTCATGTTGTATTGTATACGTTCATGTTGTATTATAGTCCTCTCTATTTCTGTTCATTGAATCGGTTGCTTTCTTCCTTTTAATGTTCTACGTTCGTATCTAAATATGAATTACTAAATACAGTGCATGGATTACCGACGAGATTACGTTCCAGTGTCTAATGGATCTTTCTCTGAAGAGTAACAAATATGTCGCGACATATTCCTCCGATAAGATATATCCATAGATTTTTCCGATGAATCATCCTTTTCCATAAAATGCATGGTTGACATCGAAATGGGTGATAATTTGAAGAATATTGAAATACGAATGGATTATAATATAGACATATATTTACAAAAATTATATATATCTTACGTATGAAAATCTCAAAATAAAGGACATCATTACAAGACAAGAAAGATACAACAAAAGAAAATTTATTACCGAGTTACTAATAACAAATAGTACATTTTCTAATTCTTCTGTAGATTAGTACCGTTTAAAATTTTTGCAATTTTTCATTTTTAATTTTCCTCCAAAACTAATATGTACGTTATGAAAAAGAAGTCGAAAATATAGAATACAAATTTTTCGTTTGAGGCTTTGTTTTCGGGAAAATCGACTTTGAACTTTCGCTCGGTACGCGTGCACTTTATCACGTCTCGTTATAACGGATCTCACTGTAGATCGTTGTCTCGATGGAAAAATTAAAAAAAAAAAAAATTTGTATTCTATATTTTCGACTTCTTTTTCGCGTAGAATCACCCCCTTTCCGCTTGTACCACCAGTTACCAACCACCCTGTATTTTAAATTCCTAGCAATAGCCTGAATCGGACTCACACAATTTATAAAATTTAACGCCACAACTTGTCCTTTTTGATGGGTTAAATTGCCTATAAGATAGGCGCCCCTTGAATTTCATGAGCGATTCATCAATAGCAATGTCTTCTTTCATTATATATACTTCTTTAAATTTTTGGTTCAAAAAAATTGATCACAGGTTTAATCTTGCTCAATTTATCTGTATTGGTAACCAGATTATTGTTTGCGAAATGCAAACACCTTGCAATTTGCAGATATCTTTTCAAGGGCATTGGTTTTCTAAATATCGGCGTTTCGATAACAGCCCTCTTCGACCAATTCATTTGTATTCTTGGTTTTTCTTGCCTGTGCCATTATTATGAACAATGCGAAATATCTTTTAATTTCGTTAGAATCTACAGTGTCCAAAAAACCAAGTGTCGTCGATTTCTCGTGTTCTGCGTGGATTCGCTCGTATTTGATCTGCATACCGGTTAGTTTCGGTTACAATATTTTCCCAGAATATTTCATCAAATATTAGATTAAATATATCTAATTCTCTTCTACTAATTGATATAAGGCTGCCTCTCTTATGCCAGGAGTCATCGTATAGTCCCAGATTTTTGAAATATTTCTTATTTCCTTTCCAAAGCCAGGGCTCTTTGTTACTACTTCAATATTTAGAATGTGCCTGTTTTTATAAATGATACATTCAAAATATATCTCCACTTCACCGTTCTATTTAATTTTTCTCATTCTTATCCTATTATTTCTTTTGCTGTATACTAGTATTTTTATCTTACTGGTATTCACTTCAATATGGGTTCTTATACAGTATTCTTATAACTCACCAATTGTATCTTATATATGTTTTATGTTTCCTGACATCAACAAGTCATCTGCATAATATACATCCCCTACTATTTATTTATGTTCCTTATTAATAAAGTATTTATTTGAAAGTTATAAAATATTGAGTGTCGTATTAAGCCCATAAATAGTATGTATATCTTCTCCTTTGCCCTTGTTACTGTTACCTAAGCCCCTCGGCTGCTATGTCCCCAGTTGTTTTGATCGTACTTAACTACTCTTTTGCAAAGCAGTGTTGTGTCTTTTTAGCTTGGAGGTACTTTTTATTTGCTGTAAAACTTTAAAATTCAAAAGTTGCAAGCTTGTCTGTTTTATATTTTGCAATAAACACTTATAGTAGTCGTTGAGTAAGACTACATTTAAGAGTGGCCAAGCTTAACAGTGTTGAAAGCTATTTTAAAATGTGCATATATTTGTTTTTAGTAACTTCATTAATTATTTTTATTAATGCAATTAAAAGCACCTTCCTCTATTCTAGTCTTTTTATGCTGTCATGTCGAGGAGAATATCAATATATATGTCGGGTTCACATTATGATTAGGGTTAGGGACGTGTAACGAATCTTCATTTGGATTAGACATTGTTGTTATGCTTTTCCCGTAATTTATCGCAATAAGCAATAACCCTAAGAAACTTCTCGACGTTTACAATGCTTGTAACAATTGACTGTAAAAAATGCTAGATTTTGTGGCGGTTCCTTAGGATTATCATGGGCTTAATTTGATATGTCTTGACAGCTGGTGGCTATCTTGATCGAGGGATGGATTGTTTTATGACAAGAGTTACGAGTGTAACAGCTGTTATTATTTGTTATTGCTGATTTTGTTTGTCATCTAACCTTGAAGTAGCCTTTTCTTTGTACTGATTGCATTCATTTTAAGAATAACTAAAATATTTTGCCGGGCGGTCAAACGGACCGCTCACTACAACCGACTACATATTTTGAATGTATGTTTTAAAGTTTGTATGTACATATTGGGTTGGCAACTAAGTGATTGCGGATTTTGTCATTAGGTGGCATTTTGTCAATGGTGGCATTAGGTGTCACCTAATGACAAAATCCGCAATCACTTAGTTGCCAACCCAATATTATCGCCTATATATAGACGGTTCAACAAGATGAGACAGTAAACGGAAATACATTTCGATTGTTGTGGCTGCAATGGTTGGACCGACATATACATATTTTACAAATTTTATTATATTATTATCCATATAAAAATTCGTAGTATAGTAATCATTATTTTTAAGTATTAACACGTTGACTGCCACGACACCTGTATTCGGATGTCAGCAAAGTTTCTGACCAGGCCGCGTAACCCATATTCGGGTGTCGCTTATTTGACTACTTGCGAAAGATCGTCGTAGGTATTTGAAAAGATATTCCATAATAATAAATTGTTAATTAACAATTAATTGTAATAATAGTTGAATTGTTATAAAATAAAAAATACGAAAATGGTTTATTAAAAAAATTATTCAGAACGTAAAACTTTAAAGCATTCTATACATAGTTGAGGTTGGTGGGGACAATTTGGTCAATAAGTTGTTGTTTTCTTGAAATTCTTTTGTGCCTTTTTCGGTCCGTTCGACGTCTTTTATTTACATAACATAGTTTGCATGCGCGTTTAATGCTTCTTCCGGAATCATTTTTCCGAACGGCGATATTATGCTGACTCCGTCGAAGACAAGGATTTTTTGTATTTTCAGACAACCTTAATAATTTTGCAACTAATAATTGTCTAAATATTCTAATATTTATATTTTTCCTTGTTGCAATTTTGTAAACCGTCAAAGCGTTTACAACAGAAATTCCCAGAAGGAATTGAATGCCAAGTTTTCTGTACCGTTTGATTCCTTTTCTAATTGTGGTGGCATAAGAAACCATTTGGTCGGAATAATCTGTACCACACTTTCCTTCATTATATCCAACGACAGATAGTGGTTTTAATGTTGCGAACAAATGAAACGAAAGATCATTCTTGAGACCACCACTTGAGCGACTCGTATTACTAAAATATCGATGGGAGTGTCACGTAAAATAACACAAGAGAACAACAACAACAACAAAAAAATAGAAAAAAAACTTTATTTTTCTTCTAACACAATTCACAATTACGCTATGTGGATCAAGAATTACCACACCTCAATGTAAAACCCTGGAAAAATACATTAGAAACAACAACCTCAATATATTATCCATAGGAAGACCGACATACTGGCCGACAGACCTAAGCAATATTCCTGACCTACACGATTTTGCAGTTACAAAGGAACTAAACGCAAATAAACTAAAAATAACACCCAGCCTCGAGCTTAGCTCCGATCATACACCCATAATAATTGCATACAGAAACAAACCAATACTTTATAGCAATCCAGAGACACTATGCAACAAAACCACCAAATGCAAACTTTTAAAGAAATAAGCGAGAGCAAAACCAACTGTAACATCCCATTGAAAACACCCGAACACATCGAACAGGCAGTAACAGAATTGACAGAAACTATTCAAGAAGCAGCATGGACAACCACTATACCTGGACCAACCAACAGGCAAACAAAAATAATTCCACCAGACATTCTTGAAAAAATTGGAGGAAAAAGAAAAGCGAAAGCAAAATGGCAAAAACATAGAACAAAATAAAACAAAAAACACCTAAACAAACTCGCAAAGGAAATAAAAAACAAAATAAAAGAGCACAACAACAACGGGTTTACAAAGTTCATCGAGTCACTATCTGCACACGAGAACTACAACTGCTCCCTACGGAAAGCCAAAAAAAAAAAAAAGAAGCCAATAAAACTAGTCTCAGCAATCAGAAAAGCAGATAATACATGGGCAAGAAGCAACGAAGAAAAAGCTGAAGAATTTTCCAACCACCTAAGCAACACATTTACACCACATAATATCAATAACAGCAACCACAATTGTTATACCGACGAGGATGCGCTAACCACTAGTACATCAACTGACAAACAATACAGCATATCCAAAACAACAGCACAAGAAATTAGAAATACAATCGAGAAAACAAAAAATAATAAAGCACCAGGAATCGACCTAATCAATGGCAAAATCTTGAAAAACCTTCCGCCTGAGGCGGCACGGGCCACGGAACTTTCCAACGGCTCCGGATACAAAGCGCGACGCCGTCAAAGCGCAACACCGATGTGCCCAATGTACCATCGATATCTTCACGCTCTTTCCGCCGAATTCTCGAAAGAGCACACACGTGCCAGCCGTGGCGACACATCTAATGAATGCACGCTAGTGGGGGGGGGATATCGATGGGCAACGAAGGGAAGAATCCGTCCGATCCGAAACAAAAGGGCAGTCAAGTCTGTCTTACGCCGTTAAATGTATAACTCCTCAATACCATGCATAGCAACGCGTCGAATGATCTCTCAGTGTCTATTGTTACTTGTTAGTTGTTACCAGTTATTTGTTAAGCATATCTGTTAATTGTTATTTGTTAACTCTGACTGTTAATTCGTTCTTAATAAACTATTGTTCGTTAAAACATCAAGAGTAGTTCCTAACGCACCTATCACGATATACCTCTCGCCAAAGGCGATAAGACAAATCACAATAATAGGTAACGCAATACTAAGAATACGATACTTTCCTAAAATTTGGAAACTGGCACAGATCATAATGTTACCTAAACCAGGCAAAGACCTACACCAAACTGCATCTTACAGACCAATATCACTACTTCCTGTGTTTTCCAAAATGCTAGAGAAAATAATATACGACCGCATAAAACCAATAATAGAGAAGGAAAAATTAATACCAGATCACCAATTCAGATTCAAAAAGAAACACTCTACTATAGAGCTAATGTACAGGTTCATTAACGAAATAATACTGGCATTAGAAAGCAAACAATACTGTACAGCCCTCTTTATGGACATAGAGGAAGCATTTGACAAAATAAACCACGAAAGCCTCCTACAAACAATCAGGAAACAATTCCCGGAGCAAATATACCAATTAATAAAATCTTACTTAAGCAGCAGAACCTTCGTAATAAAAGTCAAGGACACATACTCCGAAGTTAAAGACATCAAGGCAGGGGTTCTGCAAGGAAGCGTCTTAGGACCAATACTATACACACTATACACGGCCAACATACCAACAACTACTAATAGCAAAATACTGACATTCGCAGACGACACAGCTGTACTAGTCAGGCACACTAACCCTGTAACACCAGTCACATTACTACAAGAACATATCACAAAAATAGAAAAGTGGCTACAAGTTAAACAAATAAAAGCAAACCCCAATAAATGCAACCACATTACATTCACACTGTGAAAACAGATACTACCATGCATCCCACTGAACGGCACGCACATAACACAAACAAGGCAAGTCAAATACCTAGGACTCCACTTATATACACAACTCACATGGAAACAGCATACTAAATCAATAATAGACAAAATACAGACAACAAGGCGTCAAATGCATTGGCTAACAAATCGAAAATCCAAATTAAGCATAGAAAATAAATTAAAAATATACAAAACGATCATAAAACCAATCTGGACGTACGGAATACCACTATGTGGGACAGCGGCAATGAGCCATATAATCAAAATACAGACAGTACAAGTTAAAATTCTCAGAACAATCGTAAACGCCCCATGGTACGTTAGATACGAGGGCATACGGAAGGACCTGGGAATACCAACGGTCAAAGAGGAAATTAGCAGATACGCTGAAAAATACAAAGAAAGAATAGGAACACAGCCAAACTGGCTAGCTGCGGAAACGATCAACACCTCAAACATGGATAGAAGACTGAAGGGAAACAGCCAGCAGATCTCACAAAGGACACAACCAAACAAACACGAAGATGGTATCCCACTGGGGGTAGCTACCCACATGGTAATCTAACAGCTAAAAAATTTTACCAAATGTCCAAACTGGACAAATTGTGAATGTAATTTATAAAATGAAAAAAGAACCTGTGATCTGAGTTTAGCCATACATCTCCTAAAAGCATTAAGAGATTTTTTAACAAATTCCCAAAATAACAGTGAATTTTAAAACAAGGATAATGGAAATACATAAACATCTTGTTAATAACGACGTGGGTATACTGATAGGAACCAATATCTGGAGAATATATCAATGTCTTAAACATAACGTACTCCTAAAAAACGTTCTCTTTGTCCAACGACCTCTCGATTCCTATACAACCTCTTCTGGTTATCTTGCGCACGTGTAACATTTACGTGCCGTTACATGCATTGCCATTCCATACTTTTCGTATTCTTTTTGTACTGTTACTTGAATATAGAATTATAGAAAACGTTTAAAAATACAAGAGTACAATGATATAGAAAATATAAAAATGTAAAAATAAAAAATTACAAAACTGTCAAAATTACAGAAAATCAGATTAAACATTAGTACTTATATTCTACACTCGTTTTGTATTACATATATGTTGAAGTGGTTACCACTTCTAAGAAAACTCTACATCTGGTCTTTTTTAGTTTTCTCAAGCACTGAAGCCATCGACAGCGCGTAGACAAAAGACTGCGACGAAGTCACGCCATAAACAGTAGACAGGCGACGTTGGCTTCGGGGTTTTCAGTTATTAGGTAACACAGCTAGCGTGCGGATCTGGACCAGCTCAAATTGTATTCTTATTTATTACACTTCTATTTAAATATATTTTCTACCTTACAATTTATCCACGTGTTTTCTTTGTTTACACACCGAATAACCTCAACAATATACATTTTTTACATTATAAATGTCGGGTTTACATTAGAATTAGTGTTAGGGGCGTGAAACGAATCTTCATTTGGATTACACATTGTCGTTGTGCAATAGGGAAGACATTGACTAGTGCAACTGCGATTATTATAGAATCGGACAAGTAACCGTGGTAATTAGATACTCGAGAAACTAATGACAATGATTCTAAGTGCAATAACGAATCCGCGGTCAACGGGATGGTAGATGTACGGGCTCACAAAATCTAAGTCGGACCCTTTGTTAATAAAACGCGTAATATTCACTGGTCGTAAGGGGTTACTCTTTTCGTCGATGAGATCGCAAGAAAGAATGAATTTCCGTCCCGATGATGCCACAGAGGAAAACTATGATGGGGTGTGTCTAAGGACACGAGATCATCGGATTCGTCGAGGATAGCCTTCGTTCAGAAAGTAAGGGAAATTGGCGTTGCTGCTAATTGGTCAATCTCCATATCGGTGGTTAGAAAAAGATGCTAGCCACCCTCGAGGGAAAGTCTGTAGTGGGAGACGCCGTTGGTTGAAAAAATAGGTCTCCCTTATCTTCCCGTAGTTGGGACAAAGACTGTTTGTCTGTTTAAAGGACTTTAGTTAGCTAAATCTTAAGATTTATAACGGGCCCTCCGGCTAGCTGAACATGTACTGCGGAGACGCATCGACATCTGGCAATCATCTTACTCGATGAATAGGGTCTGCGTGTGGTGAGCCAGGGGACAGAAACCGTTGAAATGTTTACTGTCGCGTGCCGCCACAAATATTTCTTTTAAGGAGAGCTATAGAATTACTCTATACCTTTGTTAGCTCCGCAGGAAGGATTCGCTTATGCGAGTCTATGGGGGTTGGCAAACCCACGTTCCCGCAGCCAGGGAGGACCGTCGGGACAAGCGTCCTGCTTACGTGAGTCCTTTATGTACACCGCAAGGAAGGCTGCCGTGGTGTAAGACGAAGTCTTCCCCACGGAGCCTTGGGTAGTAGCGCACCCACGATCCTGAAGCGCAGGGTGAGACCGTCGGGAGAGCCGCCGAGGTACATTTCCTCAACTCCCGCTTACGTGAGTCTCATCTGGGTCTGTCGAGGACGGTTAGCAGGATAGCTGTGCAACAGAGATGTGGCGGTACATCCACAAAGAACAGTCCCACCATTGACTAAGAATGGTACCACGGGCGTTCGAGTGTTAGCCCTGAGGGTGTAGCGAGCCCTCGACTCGGTCAATTATGGGTATGGACTCGTGGTGGCAGCGGTTGTGGACAAATGCTGGCAAGAGGGCCGATTTAAGGGGGACTTGGCTCTCCCGAACGGCCTTCGGCGGGTGAGCAGCGTCCCACCTGCTCCGGATACGAGGGGACGGTAGGGCTTGGAAAGGGCCCCGTTCGACCTGAGACGAGTGAAAGCCCCTGCAGGCCTAACTAATCGAGGTTACATAGGTACTTGGTACCATGTGCGCTGGTTGGGCGTATCCCAACTCCGATGGCTTCTAGGGTTGCCCGGGTCCTGTACAGATTCTATATCTGAGGAAAGTACCCGACAACAAAGAATCCACACTACATACCTTTGTTAGACAAAGCGTTCATCCCGTGACCGCGGCTACGTTCGGCGACTGGCTGTCGCCTCGAGCCCAAGCTCATTATCACAAATCTCGAACAAATACAATCGGATTAAAAGACGACAATTGTTTAATTATGCCTATGATAGAATCTAGATTACGGTGTTAAGGGATTTTCCCGAAGTTCCAAAGGGAAGGCTCCGATGTCCTTTCATCTCCGACATATATATGAACCAAAATAGAATATATAAAGTATATTTTATATAACATGTTTCATGCCCCACTCTTTTCTTAATCATCACATTTTATGTCAGACATTTTCCTTTCACAATTTCCTCAGACTTTTCTTCTGAACCTCTACCAAGCTGCATATCACTTTTTACTTTCCTCTTTTTCTTCCCCCCCCCACGTACTTCTTAACCTCGTTCTTGTCTAACACTTTTACCGACACGCGCATTTCCTTTTGTTGTAAGCTTCCTTTAAGAACAGGTATTTCGAAAACGCTCGTTTATTGTTTGTAACATTTTCCTCTGAAGAAAACGGCGATTCGAAAATCGTTTCCCATACAGACTCTGATTCAGTAAATGTAGCTTGTACGTTAACGGCTCTATCCATAACACAATGTTTATATGATACTCAAACAACGTAAAAAAGCGTTAAACCAACCACCAATTCCGTCGCATTTCTGTGAAAAATTACATGCTACAACACAAAATAAGCTGTCATTCGAAACCCCGGTTATATTGGGTAAATGTTTATATAAACCTTTCTCCTCGTTTTAGTGTGGTGAATCGGCCTCCGTACTTCCCATATTATCTGAATCACTTTATATGTCTATATAAGATGATTTTTAACACAAACATCAACGTCAATGATTTCACTATATACGTGAATGATTTTGATACAGTTTTTTTGATACACATATACATAAAGTCAATGATTTAAATATATTGTAGTATCGTAAACTATTATAATTAGTTTATTAATAATAAATGGATTAAACAGATGTTAATAAAACAGAAAACAATGATTATTTAACATGAACTAATCGCAAAAACGTATTATAATTAAGACAACTAGATAATTAATTAACAACTCTCGTCAACACAGATTCAACTCTCTCTTAACAACGCTAACAACACTATCTCGACAACGCAACCCGCACTCTCTGGCCTCTCAATTCATATTGCTGTTAATTCGTTTATCGTCCCTTAGCAACCCCTTGTCTTTTTGTCTTAACCTTATATCTTTTGTTTTAGCCTCACCACGCACATGCTCAGCAACCGCTTGTTTATAATTCGCACGACACCCCCCTCCCTAGACCCCTCGTCCACGATACTACACTCTGCCGTACTGGCAATCACATCTGTCCTCAGATGTGCTCATCTTCGCTAGTTTCACTCGCGTCGTTGACTTCGACAGCGTCCCACCATTTTATGTGATCAGCCGCCGTGGAGGTCGTTCGCGGCCCTTCGTGTTCGCCTTCTCGTTGTACCATGTAACGGTCATTCCGCAAAACTTTCACCGCGCGGTACGGCCCAAGAAACTTCGACTGCAGCTTTAGCTCAGAACCGCCCTGCGTCCTCTCGATTGCCACTAGATCTTCCGTCTTTATGTTGTCGCCTCATTACGTCTCTCGTTAAACATCCGCCTGTTTTCAGCTTGAATCTCCTCGATTCGTCTCTTTGCTTCTATGCGCAACTGATCTCGCTTCTCCTGGAACATCGCGGCCCACTCGTCTTCGATCAGCTGCCTGATCTGCGGATCATCCCGCATTCTCATCCGCGTTCCAAGCAACAGCTGGAACGGAGTAACATTCGTACTTTTGCTGGGGTTGCGTTCAAATACCTCTGCGCTGTCTCTAGGTGTTTGGACCACTCGTCTGGTGTTTGTGTCACATGCGCGAAAAGGCCACTCGCTCGGAAACAGTAATCGTCACTCGCTCGTCAGGTAGACGAAACGTCCTGCATGCCACAGCTATGCATAACATGAACTAATCACAACAACGTATTATAATTAAAAGACAACTAGATAATTAATTAGCAACTCTCGTCCCATCTATCAATAAATTTATCATATAGAATAGAGATCACTAGTAATCCTAATTTCTATCATTCTGATGATGACTCTATACTATTTTCTATTCAAAGAATGCATGTTTCTTATAGTACATGTTAGAAATTTTTCGTGGACGGACACGTCAGAGCTCCGACGATACGCCAAACGGAGAGTTAAAACTGGCGAGAAATGATCTCGCCACTCACGACGTCGCAATTTCATAGTCAAAATTTATTTAAAACAAAATTCAATAATGAAACAATACACGAGAAATGATTATAATCAGATATACCGAGCGCGTCTATGAAATCTAGTCAAGGATTACAAGGAATGAGACAAATAGGCATTTAGAACTTTTCTAATTGTTCAACCGCAGATGACAGATGATTCGGCAATGACCGAATACTTTGCAATGACGCAAACCGAGCACGGCTCGCCGATTTATGTCCCTGCGTGCTCCTTTTTCGTTGATTCCTCTAAATTTTTTGGAATACGCAAACGTTTAAACCGTTTAAAGGATTGTTATATAGAAAGTTAAAGGCAGACGCGGAAGTTTAAAATATTAACGGCCGGCGCTCTTTGCTAGTTTAAAGAACTGTCTGTAAAATACCAACAACTGTCTGGAGTTTGCCGATCGGCAAATAGAACGGTTTAACGGTTCCTGTTCTATACACCAAGACTTATCATAAATAAGACAGGAAATTGTTCCAAATTATTCGATTCGTGCAACAAACGAATACACACTATTCGTCTCTTCGGGTTTCTTCGACTCGAGCGAGACTGTCGCTGTTTTCCAAGCCCGCCCGAGGTCGTAATTTCGCGTATCGGTACATAACTAGCACATACGCACAAAACCCCTTCAAACTAATTAGCCCCTTCAGATAGATACGAGTTATCCACACTACGTTATAAATATTTCCCAAAGTTATGGATAAGGCAGTGACGTAATTATCGATGAGCCGCTAAAATAAGAAAAATAAAGCTTTTATACTTTTTGATTTCATTGTCTCAGTTAGATTGTTGAGATTCTTACGAATAAAGTGATACTGAACATGACTATATTTAAAATAATTTCTGTTTCTTAAGCTTTTTTGCGTATCGCGATCTATTCGTCATTAAATAAGTCATGACAGTATTTCGGATGCCAAATGAACCTAGTGTGAATAGTTGTAGTTAAATTACCGTGAAAAAGTTATTTTGTTATGTGTCAAAAATAAATTGTATAAAAAATATTAAAGAACAACGAATTTCTTTAATTTTTAATTAATTTAATTTTGATTAAAAATATACATTCATTTTAGAAACTTTGTAATAACTTAATGAGATACTTAATGAAGGCATTTTAGAAGGCACTTCAAATGCAATTACGAAAAGTCCTACAAAATATAAATTTATATTGTAGAGAATATTGAGAATATTGTAATGGACGAGTTAAGCATTGAAATTAGATCATTAGCACTTTCTACAGAACTTTTGACAGAAAGCAGCTCTACAGACCCTTTGTATCTGGGGTAGCAACTTTTACGGCATAAGAGGTAATTTTTGAAACCCCTTTGTAAGATTTCCATTAAATGATTTATTAAACAAACATAAGCTTTTAACTCGTCATAAGTAATGATATGCTTACTTGATGTTTTGTATTTATAATAATACTATAAATTAGTCTGTATCACGGCCCGAGGTCCTATCGGCGCAGAATTGCCTCACTGCGATTTCCTCATAGATGTTATAGGTTTGCAATCTCTTGATCACGCTTTTGTCCTACGCACTGTTTAGTCGGGCACGCAGTAAGAGGCTTGTACATTGACCTTACAACTAGGGTTGTGGCGGTTTAAGACCCCAGTCTCCTTAAGTGGAATAGGAGATGACCCTATTCCCGCGAGAATTCCGGAAGTTAAAATCCAGCCGCACTTGACGGACGCTTCGTGCCATAAGCTTTTCGCTCTGGACCGTCACGGTTATCATCCAATCAAGATCCGCGAGTGGGTACAAGGAAAGTGTTAAGGTATACCTTTCTATAGAAAGGATTCGGAAATACAAATAGTTTACTTTATTTTACACACAACAGCTACACATATATATTACACTCTGAAGACCTCGATAACCTTCTTGCACGCACGCTTGTTCTCAACCGACTCTTCTAGATTCTTCTAACATCTGGCAACAGTCTTTTGTCTCAACTAAGACCTGGACGCCCTCTAACGCTTACACACACATTCACGTGTACAGTGTAAATATATCATCTACCCAACAGAAAGATTGGCCTCACCTTGGAAGTCTGCGCTTAGCGAACCCGTATCTGTAGCGCCACGAAGCCCTGATCGCGTTCGATCACCGAGCAAATGGGGCTTCCAGTGATTCCGGTCCAAACTATGGCGACCGAACCGTCCAAGTTTTCCGCATCCTAGGACGCGTCGGGTACACGAAACGGCTCGTCCACCACCGCCAGACCAACCCCCTCCTCCTCTCCTATCCTCTGCCCTCATTCTTTCTCTCTCCATAGTAGTAGTAGCAGTAGTCGGCCGCACAGCCATCGCTTGGTTACGACCGATCTCGTTCTCGAGAAAACGCACTCTCTCTCGTACACGAGCGTTCTCCTCCCTCTTTCTCTATTATTTCCTCCTTTCTCTCTCTATTATTTCCTCCTTCTCCTCTCTCTCTCACACACACACACGTTTTCCGTTTCTCTATCGCTGTCGTGGAGATACTGTTGTTGCTGTTGAGAAAGCTAGACTGCCCGCAGTCCCGAGATAAGATGGGACGACCGTACGCTGCTGAAGCTTAGCGCCGGCCGCCCTCATCTTCCGGGACGCTAACTTCAACCTACGCATACAGCTGTCTTTAAGATTTTTCGAGATGGAGGCAATCCTCTCGACCTCCTCCATCTCTCTCGTAATTTCAGCTCCAACGTCGGCGGTCGTCATATCGATCGTACCGAGTTTGATTTGCGCCATCGACTCCAGCGATCCCGAGCCAGTAGTAGTGACGGTGAATGCGGCATTAGTATTGGTATTGATATTGATATTGCTGCCGATGCCGATGCCGATGCCGATGCCGATGCCGATATTTTCACCTCCTCCACCCCTCTTCCTTTTTCCAGGAACTTCCTCCATCTGTCCGATACCCCCGCCGCCACCGCTCGTCGTCGCAGTATCGTAGTAACCATCAGTGCAAGTAGCAACTTGTGCAAGAGAATAAATATGAACCTAGCGCGGAACCTGATGCGAAGAGTAGCGGCGAGTCGGACGAAGCTCACGGTGCTAATTATTAAAGTTAAAGTAGTGTCGACTATAAAACGATATGAAGAACACGCACTCAACTTATTTATTATTCATATTAACTCTTCCGAATTTTTCGAACGTAGATGATTGATTAATTTATCAAAGATTGAATAATTCGCAATGACGTAAGCTGAGCGCGGCTCGTCGATTTATACCCTTGCGTATTCCTCTTCCTGTGCATTGGTTCCTTTGAATTTTCCGGAACACACCGAGATCTAAAACGTTTGAACTAATGTACAAAAGGCTAATGTACAAGAAGTTAAAAACGGACGCGAAAGCGTAAACAATTATCGACTGTCATTTTTGGCTATGATAAAGACATGACCTGTAGAAGAGTAACAGCCGTCCGGAACTTGCCAATCGGGTTATAATACCGGCACCAACACAACCGAAATCTGCCGAACGGGATCGTTAACTCACAGATATTAGAAAAACAAGCGCGATGCGAGAAGCGGTCGAGACATAAGAATCAAAACAGAAACCCTGATATAGTTCTTATATCTGAAATCAATCATATAATATAATCAATAATATCATAAATCATATAATAATAATCAATCAATAATCAAAATTAGAACTGCTCTTGTTCTAAACATGTGTCTATTTATTAAAAGGCTCATGTTTTTTCCGGCGTAAACACCTAAATCATACGTATAACCGCTCGGTAAACACAATTTGTATTATTTGATGTCGTATTTATGATATTTCCCTTTGGTATATTAGCGGAAATGTATATGTCCAAGCCATAAAATCATACTTTCGTCTATTACGACAGTTTTTCTAGATTTTACCATTATTTTTCAATGTAGTAATTATTTCCGATGTTGCTAATTTTGTTTAACAGCTTCCTCGACTCTACATATGGTATTATCGGAAAAATGTAAGCATTTCAAAATAGACCGAGTTTTAAAAATAAATTTAATTTTGATTTTTAAAAGTGTGATCTATCTGGCATTTGTATTATCTCCATGATTGACGATATAGCTATGAAATCATTTATCTCGCATATTGTAACAGGTTTCCAGCATTCATCATGTTTTTTTCCTTTTGCACATTGCATGGCGTATTCCTTTGTTTCGTCAACTATAAGTTGATTCGATAGTATATGAACGATAGTATACTTACTCTCGGTCAGAAATAATTTGTATAGCGTCAAAGGGTCATGTTGTATTGTATACGTTCATGTTGTATTATAGTCCTCTCTATTTCTGTTCATTGAATCGGTTGCTTTCTTCCTTTTAATGTTCTACGTTCGTATCTAAATATGAATTACTAAATACAGTGCATGGATTACCGACGAGATTACGTTCCAGTGTCTAATGGATCTTTCTCTGAAGAGTAACAAATATGTCGCGACATATTCCTCCGATAAGATATATCCATAGATTTTTCCGATGAATCATCCTTTTCCATAAAATGCATGGTTGACATCGAAATGGGTGATAATTTGAAGAATATTGAAATACGAATGGATTATAATATAGACATATATTTACAAAAATTATATATATCTTACGTATGAAAATCTCAAAATAAAGGACATCATTACAAGACAAGAAAGATACAACAAAAGAAAATTTATTACCGAGACTAATAACAAATAGTACATTTTCTAATTCTTCTGTAGATGTACCGTTTAAAATTTTTGCAATTTTTCATTTTTAATTTTCCTCCAAAACTAATATGTACGTTATGAAAAAAGAAGTCGAAAATATAGAATACAAATTTTTCGTTTGAGGCTTTGTTTTCGGGAAAATCGACTTTGAACTTTCGCTCGGTACGCGTGCACTTTATCACGTCTCGTTATAACGGATCTCACTGTAGATCGTTGTCTCGATGGAAAAATTAAAAAAAAAAAAAAATTTGTATTCTATATTTTCGACTTCTTTTTTCGCGTAGAATCACCCCCTTTCCGCTTGTACCACCAGTTACCAACCACCCTGTATTTTAAATTCCTAGCAATAGCCTGAATCGGACTCACACAATTTATAAAATTTAACGCCACAACTTGTCCTTTTGGATGGGTTAAATTGCCTATAAGATAGGCGCCCCTTGAATTTCATGAGCGATTCATCAATAGCAATGTCTTCTTTCATTATATATACTTCTTTAAATTTTTGGTTCAAAAAATTGATCACAGGTTTAATCTTGCTCAATTTATCTGTATTGGTAACCAGATTATTGTTTGCGAAATGCAAACACCTTGCAATTTGCAGATATCTTTTCAAGGGCATTGGTTTTCTAAATATCGGCGTTTCGATAACAGCCCTCTTCGACCAATTCATTTGTATTCTTGGTTTTTTTTGCCTGTGCCATTATTATGAACAATGCGAAATATCTTTTAATTTCGTTAGAATCTACAGTGTCCAAAAACCAAGTGTCGTCGATTTCTCGTGTTCTGCGTGGATTCGCTCGTATTTGATCTGCATACCGGTTAGTTTCGGTTACAATATTTTCCCAGAATATTTCATCAAATATTAGATTAAATATATCTAATTCTCTTCTACTAATTGATATAAGGCTGCCTCTCTTATGCCAGGAGTCATCGTATAGTCCCAGATTTTTGAAATATTTCTTATTTCTTTCCAAAGCCAGGGCTCTTTGTTACTACTTCAATATTTAGAATGTGCCTGTTTTTATAAATGATACATTCAAAATATATCTCCACTTCACCGTTCTATTTAATTTTTCTCATTCTTATCCTATTATTTCTTTTGCTGTATACTAGTATTTTTATCTTACTGGTATTCACTTCAATATGGGTTCTTATACAGTATTCTTATAACTCACCAATTGTATCTTATATATGTTTTATGTTTCCTGACATCAACAAGTCATCTGCATAATATACATCCCCTACTATTTATTTATGTTCCTTATTAATAAAGTATTTATTTGAAAGTTATAAAATATTGAGTGTCGTATTAAGCCCATAAATAGTATGTATATCTTCTCCTTTGCCCTTGTTACTGTTACCTAAGCCCCTCGGCTGCTATGTCCCCAGTTGTTTTGATCGTACTTAACTACTCTTTTGCAAAGCAGTGTTGTGTCTTTTAGCTTGGAGGTACTTTTATTTGCTGTAAAACTTTAAAATTCAAAAGTTGCAAGCTTGTCTGTTTTATATTTTGCAATAAACACTTATAGTAGTCGTTGAGTAAGACTACATTTAAGAGTGGCCAAGCTTAACAGTGTTGAAAGCTATTTTAAAATGTGCATATATTTGTTTTTAGTAACTTCATTAATTATTTTTATTAATGCAATTAAAAGCACCTTCCTCTATTCTAGTCTTTTTATGCTGTCATGTCGAGGAGAATATCAATATATATGTCGGGTTCACATTATGATTAGGGTTAGGGACGTGTAACGAATCTTCATTTGGATTAGACATTGTTGTTATGCTTTTCCCGTAATTTATCGCAATAAGCAATAACCCTAAGAAACTTCTCGACGTTTACAATGCTTGTAACAATTGACTGTAAAAAATGCTAGATTTTGTGGCGGTTCCTTAGGATTATCATGGGCTTAATTTGATATGTCTTGACAGCTGGTGGCTATCTTGATCGAGGGATGGATTGTTTTATGACAAGAGTTACGAGTGTAACAGCTGTTATTATTTGTTATTGCTGATTTTGTTTTGTCATCTAACCTTGAAGTAGCCTTTTCTTTGTACTGATTGCATTCATTTTAAGAATAACTAAAATATTTTGCCGGGCGGTCAAACGGACCGCTCACTACAACCGACTACATATTTTGAATGTATGTTTTAAAGTTTGTATGTACATATTGGGTTGGCAACTAAGTGATTGCGGATTTTGTCATTAGGTGGCATTTTGTCAATGGTGGCATTAGGTGTCACCTAATGACAAAATCCGCAATCACTTAGTTGCCAACCCAATATTATCGCCTATATATAGACGGTTCAACAAGATGAGACAGTAAACGGAAATACATTTCGATTGTTGTGGCTGCAATGGTTGGACCGACATATACATATTTTACAAATTTTATTATATTATTATCCATATAAAAATTCGTAGTATAGTAATCATTATTTTTAAGTATTAACACGTTGACTGCCACGACACCTGTATTCGGATGTCAGCAAAGTTTCTGACCAGGCCGCGTAACCCATATTCGGGTGTCGCTTATTTGACTACTTGCGAAAGATCGTCGTAGGTATTTGAAAAGATATTCCATAATAATAAATTGTTAATTAACAATTAATTGTAATAATAGTTGAATTGTTATAAAATAAAAATACGAAAATGGTTTATTAAAAAAATTATTCAGAACGTAAAACTTTAAAGCATTCTATACATAGTTGAGGTTGGTGGGGACAATTTGGTCAATAAGTTGTTGTTTTCTTGAAATTCTTTTGTGCCTTTTTCGGTCCGTTCGACGTCTTTTATTTACATAACATAGTTTGCATGCGCGTTTAATGCTTCTTCCGGTATCATTTTTCCGAACGGCGATATTATGCTGACTCCGTCGAAGACAAGGATTTTTTGTATTTTCAGACAACCTTAATAATTTTGCAACTAATAATTGTCTAAATATTCTAATATTTATATTTTTCCTTGTTGCAATTTTGTAAACCGTCAAAGCGTTTACAACAGAAATTCCCAGAAGGAATTGAATGCCAAGTTTTCTGTACCGTTTGATTCCTTTTCTAATTGTGGTGGCATAAGAAACCATTTGGTCGGAATAATCTATACCACACTTTCCTTCATTATATCCAACGACAGATAGTGGTTTTAATGTTGCGAACAAATGAAACGAAAGATCATTCTTGAGACCACCACTTGAGCGACTCGTATTACTAAAATATCGATGGGAGTGTCACGTAAAATAACACAAGAGAACAACAACAACAAAAAAATAGTAAAAAAACTTTATTTTTCTTCTAACACAATTCACAATTTTTCTTCCGAGCTCTAGGCGTAACTTTTTAAGACTGATTCTTACAACTCGACTTCCGATCGGATTCGGTTATTTGTCTTTTGTCACCTTCCTCAGTATTCCACTTTTTTTTGGTTGTTTGGGCCCCCGCGATCGCCGCCACGCACGCCTTCTCCTCGAGTATTCGGCGGAAGGATCGTTGGGATATTGATGGCTCATTAGGCACTTCGGCGATATACATTGTCGCCGAGTGCCGCCACATCTTTATCTCCGATTTTAAAGTGAGCCGGTCGTGACAGCGGCCTGGTCTCTGATGTGGATTGACGTTACAGGAGCACCTAGCAGAGAACGCTTGGTACTGCTGTACGCGTGGCCTGACGGAGATTTCTTTGAAAACACGCGTGGCAGTCAACGCGTTAAAACCGTTATTAAATATTTATTTAATCAGTCTAAAATTTGTAGTACAATCATGAAAAGCTAACAAAAGAATCACGTCTAGACTTTACAAGCATGCCGTAAAGTAACAGTGTCATTTGATCATTTTACCGACCAGTAGCGGTTGAAAATCCTACGTACTGTCTACCTCTCACTCGGTCGCAGATACATCGTTGAAGCCAGCTCTGTTTAGACTCTAGGATATCGCGCGGGAATATACGCGCTTTTTCTCATACCTATAGAAATGTTAACTCAAATTTGGCGAAACTACTTATAATATTTATATTGATATCTATTTGATCTATTAGAATCGTTTTTATATCGTCCAAAACAATCGCTTCTGTGTAATGGAACATTGCAAAATTTACAGACAGAACGTATTCTACTTCTTTTCTTTTTTAATTGTGCAAATTCTACATTGGGGTTTTGGGTTTTTTACTCCGACGACTAGACACTGTGTTTATAAGTTTATGTTTTCCGAAATTTGATAGTCTTTCTGGGTGATCTAATCTGGATGATCTCCTTGTCAGCTCATAAGTATTTGCTGTACTAGATATTTCTTCGTCGTTTTCCTTTGATCCACAATCTTCTATCCACGAAATTATCACTTTTTGTAGGAAATTTGTTATACGTATTCTTATTCTATGGCCCATAATCAATCCCGTTGGGGCTCCGGGAGCATCTCCTTTCGTCCCCTCGTAGTGGTGATCCCCACCGCTTGCCCTTCACCGTCGTTACTTCTGAGGTGATGGGCGTGATAGGTATTGAAGGAACACTCGAATATATTTAACAATAAATATTTATTAACAAAATATATTCGGTGAGTATACTTGATGTAAAACTCGCGGATATTAATTTCGGTTCGCGGTTCGCGATTACAAGTTCGAACTCGGGTAGATTCGGGTAGATAGGATTCGATATGCGCTACGAGTTCGGACGATGATTGCCTGAGATGTCGAGCAACTCGGATCAGTGATTGCTGCCAACTACCAACCATCAATTCGGACAGGCGTCTCGCGACTGACTTTCCGTCACGATGATGCTGGATAGGAAAAACTATGATGGGGTGTGTCTAAGGATACGAGATCATCGGATTCGTTGAGGAAAGCGTTGGTTCGGAAAGTGAGGGAAGTGGACGTCGTTGTTAATTGGCTAAATTTTGAGTTGGTGGTTGGGAAAGGATGCTAACCACCCTTGAGAGAAAGATGCTAGTAGGAAGCGTCGTACGTGAGGAAAGCAGATTTCCCGTATCTTCCCGTAGTAGGTGGTAGATTTAGGGACTATTGGGATAAAGACTGTTTGTCCGTTTGAAGGACCTTAATTAACAAAATCCTAAGATTTGTAGCGGGCCCTTAGGTTAACTGAAAATATTCTGTAAGAATGTATCGGCATCTGGCAATCATCTTGTCCGAAGTATAGGGTCTTTGTATAACGAGCCACGGGACAGAAACCGTTGGAAGGTTTGCTGTCGAGTGTCGCTACACTTCCTTCTGTTACTGCCCTCTTAGTACACATTCCTTGGTCAGCCGTTCCACCGTCTTCTGGAGACAACTGACCTCACTCTCCAGAAAGCGCACCCTCCTCCGCAGGTATGCGCTGTCAGCGTGTTCATGTGTGACGAATCTGTTCGTGATCCGCTACGATTCGCGATGACGCTTCTTAAATCTTAATTTGGCTTAAATCTAGGTAAAATTTTTTTTTCCACCTACCTGCTTGGTCCGGATGTAATCTGCAGGGGAAATTAGTGGGATATCGATTTATGGTTGCCGATTAATAAGGTAGTTGCTGCCACCAGAAATAGTCTAAGGACTATTTCAAAGAATTTCTTTTATTACTGTTATCTCTTTTCCTTTATCCTTTATTAACTTTTCCGTGTCACAATTTATTGTAATATTTTTTTTCTTCTCTTTTCCTTTATATTAAAATTTTTTATTTTTATTTTTCTTTACTTATTTGTAAATGTTCGTGAGCGGTAGTATTGTTCGTCTAGCGTCGTGATTTTTGGTAACTATTAGATTGAATTCCCAGCAAGAGATGCTTTTTCAGGCACGCTCTGGGCTGAGGGAAGACGAATCTTAGTACCTTTATCTGTCGTGATTTTTGGTAACTATTAGATTGAATTCCCAGCAAGAGATGCTTTTTCAGGCACGCTCTGGGTTGAGGGAAGACGAATCTTCGTACCGTCGTCTGTCGGGATTTTCAGTAATTATGTGAGATGTTCATTCATTAATTTTATGTTTAGTGGTAGCGTTAACTGATGTTTAAAGCAACTGGCAAATAAATTCCACTTTCGGCTAACCTGCTATGCGCAGGAATACTGGCACGGGAGAGGATTAAAGTTATCGAGTATAATTAATCGATTTAACAAACGTATTTATTTTTGTTCAATTGAGTAGTATTGATGTAAGTATGTTATATTTTATTTGATTTTGATTTATTGAGTGTATACAATGTCGGAATTTAGTAACGTCGGATGCAAATGAATATATTATACGGTGGTGTACAACAAATATGAATAGATAGATATAGTAATTATTCGAGCTTCTAACAGAATAAATTCTACAAATGTCGGTAGGGTAATATTTATTTATGTTAACGTTGTCGATGATAAAAGCTAATTTTGCTCGCTTGGGCGATTATGGTTAGGACGCACGCTATCGTATGATGCCGGCGATGGCGTTGGAGGGGGAAAAAAAGGGGGGGGGGGGGGGGGGGGGGGGAGGGGGGGGGGGGGGGGGGGAGAAGGGGGGGGGGGGGGGGGGGGGGGGGTTTTTTTTTGGGGGGGGGGGGGGGTTTCCTTTTTTTTTTTTTGTGGGGCTGATTTTTTTGGGGGGGGGGGGGGGGGGGGGGGGGGGGGGGGGGGGGTTTTTTTTTTTTTTTTTTTTTTTTTTTTTGTTTGGTGGTTTTTTTTTTTTTTTTTTTTTTTTTTTCTGCTTACTCTATTTATTAATTGATTTTATTTAATAGTTTTGGATTTTAACTGCTTACTCTATTAATAAATTTTATTCAATAGTTTTGTCTCGCGTTCGTGTGTTTTTATCCCTGTTGCTTAGTTGTAGTATTTTTCCTGTCATTGGACATAATTGCTCTTGTTCCAGATTGATTCGTAGCTCGCTCAGGTATAGGTTATGTTGTACTTTTATGTTTATTACCTCGTTAAAATATTCGTTATAAATTTTGTTATTTGTTATTTACCCTTTATATATATTAGTTGTGTGGGTATATTTATGATTATGTTTAATAAATCTTTTATCGGAGAGTTTTCATTTTTATTATGTCATGCGTATGCCTTGAGGTGTTCGAACTGTCACTCGCGTCTGTGTGTTTTATCCTTGTCAGTGGTATACTTCCTTGTCGTCGGGTATAACTGCTCTTATAGCTTACTCGGATATAGGTTATGTTGTACTTTTACATTTATTACTTCGTCAGAGTATAGATTTTATTATTTGTTATTTCCTTTTCGTATATTAATTGATTACGCGTATTTATAATTATATTTAATAAATCTTTTATCAAAGAATTTTGTTTTATTATGTCGCGCCAGTGTCTTGAGGTGTTCGAACTGTCACTTGCGTTTATTTAATAGTTTGTCTCACATTTGTATATTTTATCCTTGTTAGTTAACTGTGGCACACTTTCTTGTCGTCGGATACAATTGCTCTTGTAGCTTGCTCGAATATAAATTATGTTATACTCTTATATTTATTACTTTGTTAGAGCATAAATTTTATTGTTTGTTATTTACCCTTCGTATATTAATTGTTTACGTGTATTTATAATTATGTTTAATAAATCTTTTATCAAGGAATTTATGTTTTATTATGTCGCGCCAGTGTCTTGAGGTGTTCGAACTGTCACTTGCGTTTATTTAATAGTTTACAATTTTGTTTTCGTTACGGAACGTGCGGAGCGCGGGACGTGACACCCCCTTGGAGTTCAAATTTCCGGAGGAAATTTGACTTATCGTATCTTTTAGTTCATTTAGAGCGGATGTGGCGGGTGTTGGTTGTTGATCTATTATAATGCTTGATCTGATCGATAATCCTTGTGGTTGTTCTTGATCTTCGATTTTGCGTTTTCCTTTGATGTATAATAGCAGTTGGGTGACTGAGCCGCATATTGCTCCGAGAATGGCGGGTCCACATCCGTAGGTATCGCGTAGTTGGTATCCATGTATAAATATATCGACTATCGTTTTTATTGCCTTTAGTATTATGAAGACCCCAAGTATTGCTGCACTGATTGTTCCAAATTCGATGAAGCCGTTCCATAATTTGGACGCTGTGCTTTTTGCTATTGTTGTCAGAGTGGTTTCGTCCATGATACCTAGAACATTTACTGTTCCTGGTACAATTGCTTTTCCCGCTACTCCTCTGGCTATGGTGTTCAAGACTGCGGTTTTCTCTGCCGGGAACATGACATGGTCGCGGAGTGCGTCGAGGTCATTTTGAGTGTATATTCCGCTCGTGGCAAGCGACGATGGTACAGAGTATTGCCATGTCTGGTGTAAGTTTGGGCGGAGCTCTAAGGGTGCTATTGCCTCTATCGGTTTCGGTGTGAGCTTGTGCCACGTTCCGTCGATATTATATAATGTTGGCAATATCGTGCTACACTCTCTGTGGTTTCCATGTTTTGTTATGATACGAGTCTTAGGCGTTAGGTATGCTGTGTTGTTACCTTGCCAGACAGGTAATTCCATGTAACATTCCGTCGTGTGACGTACTTTTTACTTGGACTGGTACACATTTTACTATGTGTACTGCTTCTCCTGCGACCAAGGCCATGTGTCCGGGAGATTTGGTGATTGCATATGCAAACTCATCAGGTAATATAGTCGCTAGACTTAATGCATTTTCTATTATTTTCATTTCTGAAATGCATCTTTGTGTTAGGATATCCTGATAGAGTGTTGTCATTTGTCTTCTGATATGTTTTTCCACATAAATAAATTTTGAGTTAACGTATGCGAATATATCTAAATTTTCCACTGCTGTTTTACGCTTAGGTATGAAAGTGTTTCCTTTGGTCGTTTCCAGAAGGAAAAGCTTTGGGTGTTCTGTGGTTAGCAGGGTATATCCGCACAGAGGTTGTTCTCCAGTCTTGGTTAGCACAAAGGTTATTTCTTGAGTCGTCAGGGCAAAAACTGGTAGCGTTGGGTTACCGTTGGTTTTTATTTCTTGGATTTTTGTGGCGATTCCTTCGTACAGGACGTCATATTGGTCGAATTTACACATGGATGGTGGATGTGGTTGCCAAAAGGTATATCCATCTTCTGGATCCAAACAGATACCTTCATTAAACGCGCATGCTGTTCCTGATTTTAGTAGGATTTTATTTTCTTCTATTCGCACTGGTACTGTTCCCGATCTTAGGCTTATTTTTACTGTAGCTTGTACGACGACTCTTTCCCAGCTTCCATAAGGGTCTGCGAATTGAGTCCCTTGGCAGCTACCCTCATTTGTTAGTTTCCCAGCTAGGACGAGAGAACTTGTCATCGTCATATTGTCCTTTAGGCCTATTATGAAGTTTTCAGGCCCAAGGGAAAATGTGCCGTCTTGGTGCATTCTGGCGCATTGTTGGGCCGTGGTTTCGTGAAGGTATTCAGCGAATCCGTTGTGTACGGCCGATGTGTGAGAGTGCATGCCGCAGTAGTGTATCATTCGCGTAATTTGTACCTTACATTGTCTTACACTGACGAAGTCAAATTCCGAGAGTTGCAGTAATTGTATGTATGTTTCTTGGGTCTCCGTCTTTACGGGTTTTATGTTGCAATCTCCGATAGAGTTTAATGATATGGTGGTGACGTTCAGATGGTTTCCGTTGCAGTCATATCCTATTAAACCGTATGCTGTTCCGAATAGGGCGAGCAGGATGACCGTATAACTCATTTTCCTGTCAACAGTTCGTTCAATATGTTCTTGTATTTTTTTGGTTGTAATATATGTTACGGTTGTAAATATTTAAATACTTATATATATATATATATATATATAATATATATGTGTGTGTGTGTGTGTGTGTGTGTGTGTGTGTGTTTCTATGTGTGGGTCTACGCATATGTATGTTCTTCACTAACGGGCCTGATATAATAGGTTTATCTTATAGCTACGTGTGTATGGTATTCGTGGGTGAGTTTTTTTTTTTTTTTTTTTTGCATATGTTTATTATTATTATTTTAATTTATTTTTTTTTTTTTTTTTTTTTATTTTTTTTTTTTTTTTTTTATTTATTATACACTTATTATTTATTATATTTTAGCGTTCGTAGTATACATTATATATTAAATATGATTTTATATATATTAAAATTTTATATATGCATTGGTATATATATATATATATTTTTTTTCTTTTTTTTTTTTTTTTCCTTTTATATTAACATATATTGAATGTATTACTAAGTGTCAATCTATATACGTGTGTGGATATATACATGTGTACGTGTATGTGTGTGTGTGTAGTATTTGTCTTATAAACTTGGTTATCGTGGAAAATGTGTCGCGGTGATTTTGATTTGGGCTCCGTTGGCTACGAGTACCCTTTCGAGTCGAGTTAAACGATGATAAGAAATTACGCATTGAATGCAATGCGTAGCAGGGCGTGATTCTGATATAACTGTACTGCATTCGCAGCAATATGAAACCCTGTTTCTTGCAGGTCTTCCAGATAAAAAATGGTTGGGTAGGTTGCGCTGGAAGGCCTGCCCAATTGGCACATGACCGAAAAGCTCGTTGTAGCAGTCTTCGCAGACGTAATTTTCGCCGAACAGGTAAGCCGTTTGCACTAGTCTGGTGCAAAGGCAGGACTGGATTCTATCTGGTCCCTCTATGTTAGCGATGGGTAGCGGCGTTGGTTGATTTTGTCTTGGTGTATGGATTCGTTCGCTGGGTTCGCCGCCCATTCTGTACATATATATATATATATACAAATGATTAACGTATTATCCCCCATTTAATTGTGGCGTCTTCCTCCTCCCCCTTAATAATTTACACTATTATTTAGTACGCGACGCAGTTATAATTATGTTGTTTATATACATGTGTTTAGTTGCGTAAATCGTCGACGACGACGTTAAAATGGTCTAAGGGGGGAACGGGGCGGATAATTTTGCCGAATGCCAGGAAGTTCTTTTCGGTTTGAGTGAGCTCCATGTGTGCCGCAATGCATTCGAAGCAGGAGGAGGCCTCTCGTATTTGCGACAACTCTATGTCGCATGTACGGCAATGTTTTTGCTCTTATTCTCCCCGGTACCCCACACACAAAAAATGTGCTGGTGGGGGCTCGTGTAACTCCTGATCTTCAGGATCCATTTCTTCGAAGCAATCCCGACAGATGAGGATGTTTTCGAATAAGTAGGCGGGGCGTGTAATATGGACGCAACAGGAAAATAATAGTTCGTCGTAGGCGTCCGGATGATCGGTTGGTAATACGCCATCCGGATAATACACCGTCTGGGGTTTCTGAGCCACCAAATTCGACGCCCATTCTGCGTAACAAAACAAAAGGTATTCATTACAAATACGTTTCGCTTATTACGGAATTTAGCCGATTCGTTTCGTCGTTACGTCGCGACGGGGGGGTTTCGGGGGTGGTATGATTCGTTGTTTTTAACTTTTAGTATGTCCTCCTGTTCCCATCGATTTGTTGATTATGGACGGGTTACTGGTTGGCTACTATTTGGTTTCATTTGTCAGTGATTTGTGCTAGTTGTCGTTTATTAATTTTTCTTTAGTCCGTTGCCGTGGGTAGTTATGGGTTCGATAATTTCCTTTTGAAATCCTGATCTGTGACTTGTTTCCATGACTGGTTTTCATCATATTCTAATATTCTTGTGTTATGTTGTTATTTATTGCTTCTTCGTTCCGGGCTTCCATGGAAAGATAATTTGTTCTTGTATCACTGGATGTGTTGATTGTTCAAAATGGCCGCTTGTGAATGTCCTTAATATATAGTGACATTCTATTGATATGAAGTCTATTATTTATCTATTAATTATTTATAACTTGTTTAATATTTGGCGTATAATTGAGGTGAGAATGATATTGTTTTGCATTTTTATACAATTATTATTTCTGTTCACATGTAAGAGTTATCCTGTGTTCATGACAATTCTAGATGGCCGCTTGTGAATGTCCCTAGTATATAGTGACATTCTGTTAATATGAAGTCTATTATTTATCTGTTAATTATTTATAACTTGTTTAATATTTGGCGTATAATTGAGGTGAGAATGATATTGTTTTGCATTTTTGTATAATTATTATTTCTGTTCACATGTAAGAGTTATCCTGTGTTCATGACAATTCAAGATGGCCGCTTGCGAGGGTCTTCGGTAAGAGTGTGATGATGTGTCTTCAATTTGTTTAATATCCGAGTGATTATTTTTTCCGTTGTTAAGTTTTCTTCGTTTCGACGTAGTCAGGATGACAACGGTTTTGTTCGTGTAATTGTTACAACGTATATGTATGGTGTGCTAATGTAATATAGTAACAACATGTGGGTTGTGTTATTGTTAATTTTTAATAATTTATCAACAGTGTTGATTTATTGTTGTATTTTAAGTAATTTATTTATAAAGTGTTCGTTAGTTATTTAGTACTAATAAATCCATAGTATGTTATTGCCAATTCCATTACGTAACATAACCTTATCTCTCTCCATGTTATACTTGGTGTGATTTTAGTTGTGTTTATTATATTATTCCTTACTTTGATTGAATTTGTCATTGATTTTATATATATTATTTTATTTTTTTTTTTTTTTTTTTTTTTGAAACGGAGTTGGTTAGTTTATATTTTATTCCTATTATTTATTTGCTATTTCTATCTCTTTTTATTTATTCATTTGCTGTTGTTTCACGTGTAAGTGTGGTGTATCGAAGTGAAACTTTTATTCAATTATTAGAATAATTAATTCTAGTTCTTCTACGTCGAGCTATTCGCCTGAAATAGACGCGTAGTATGTTTAGTATCATTGGGTATTTCGCTTTAATTTTTAACACTTATTGTAATATGTATATGTATGCATATGGCGTTATGTTTTGTGTGTTTCTGCATAGTAAAGTAGCCCATCCATTATCTTGTTTGCTAAAACTGTTTTATCAACGTTGAGATATTTTGTTATCGTGTCACAATTTTCTTGATTTTCCAGCTTCCTGTTGCCGTCTGGCTGTTTCGGTATTATCTGATTCAATATTCCATAAGTAATCACCTGGGTTTGGTGGGACTTCTTGTAAGTGCGTCGAGCTTCCTATTATCATCAAATCTTATTCCGAGGTGATCCGTAACGTTCTTCCCCTTATGGGTTATACTTGTAAGTAAAAAGAAAATGTTCTTGTCTCTGTCAATTCAATTCCAGTGTTGTTATAGTTTAGTGTTGTTCTAATTGTTTTTATTTGTTTATTTTAGCTAACCGTCGTATGGTAAGTTCTGCGATGATGGATCCATAACCAAATTTTGCGACATTACTACCTGTACGTTTCTTTCTACGATGATTGATTGCGTATAAGCCTCGCTAACTTATAAAGTACCTCTTTTCTTGTTTACTAGGACCATTCTGTTGATATCAAATCGTTTATTATAATGTCATTAATTTTCTTGATCTTCCAGTTCTCTTGCGCCTTCTTGATTGTTCCGACGGCATCAACTTCGATTCCTTGTGCGTGTTTGTATCAATTTGGCAGTTGGTTTAACGTGTCTGCGTTAATTCCATATAGAGCTTTTCGATGTGAGTAATGGATTTTAGTGGTTGCTTACTTAACCTATTTCCTTTTGGTATGTATTAAATAATTTTGTTTATTCGAACCGCTGCGTTAATACAGTGCTGTTTGTTGTTTGATTGTAATTTATTGCCATCGTGCCTCATTTAGTTTAATTATTGTGAAGTTATGTATTTGTTATTTTCCTTCTTTACTTATATTGAGGTAATTGAGGTTAATTTATGCATTCGTTTTGTTGACAGTTGCATATGGAGTAAATCTGCAAAATTCATATACGTACACTTCCTTCCACGATAATTAATTATACGCTAAGTATTTTTACCTTTACTGTTTTAATTATTTCATTATGTTAATGCTTAGTATATGTTAGAATATGCACACAGTAATTCCCTTTTCTTTTTAGGTTTCTATGAATTAAACTACTCGAGAAGCAGTGTCACACTTCCCTCGGTTTTGGATTCATAACCTGTCTTTGCACGTACAAATTAGTTTGTGCGCTAAGTATTTTATTTTACTGTTTTAATTATTCCATAAAGTTAACGCATCGTGTATGTTAGGATATATATATATATATGCATAGTGATTTCTTCTCTTTTTTAGATTTCCATTAACTATATAATTCGATAAGCAGTGTCGCACTCCCTTTTCATAACCTGTCTTCACATATGCAGTTCCTTTTACAATGATTATTTGTTCACGGGGTAAGTTTTATTTTCTGCAAGCTTGTAGTTATTTATTGAATTACACGTTTATATCTAAGTGCTGGTTAAAATGTATCTAATGATTTCCCTTTTCTTTTCAGGTCATCGAATTCTGCAATGTTGAACGAGCAGTATTTGTTTGTCGTATATCACCGTGTTACATTGCCTCTTAAAATTGTTCTGGGGGTCTATTCCGATGATGTGCTAGTTTTAGTTTGTTCAAATGTACTGTTCGCGGGATTCCTTTTACTTCGATTTTGACGTTTTGATTCTGGAAAATTTCTAACACCTTATGTGGTCCAGTATATTGGTCAGAAAATTTACCTTTACTAGGTTCTTTTAATAGGTATACAAGATCTCCTGCTTTGAAATTTTGAGGGTTAATTCGTCGGTCGTAATATTCTTTTGATCTTAATTTAGATTTTATTAAATTTTCCCTTGCCATTTGTTGTACGGTGTTAATTTTATCGAACAGGTCTTTGAGATATTCTGCGTATGTTGGTTCCATATTTTCTTCGATTATTACTTCACCAGTAGGTTCTCTGGCCAAGTGTCCAAAAACTAATTCATGCGGGGAAAATTTTGTTCCTTCGTGTACAGAGGTATTATAGGAAAACATAGCTAGTTCTATCCATTCGTCCCAGTTTCTGGAATTTTCAATGTATAACTTAAGGTATTCAATCAATACATGGTGAGATCTTTCGATTGAACCGTTACTTTGTGGGTGGTACGCTGTTGTGGTATATTGTTTTATGCGGAATCTCTTTGCTACTTTCTTCATTAATGAGGATGTGAAATTCGCTCCTTGATCAGTGAGAATAGCTCTCGGCGATCCGAATCGGCAAATAAATCGTTTTACAAAAACGTCTGCGATCTCGGCTGAAGAGATTCCTTCTAACGGGATCCCAATTGAGTATTTTGTTAATAAATCTTGTATAGTTAATATGTATTCATTTCCCCTTTGAGTTTTTGGCAATGGCCCGACGATATCCATACTAATCTTGTCGAATGCTTTACCTGGCGTGTCCGTGAGTACCATTGGTTGCTTTGTTTTTATTCTTGTGAGTTTTTTCAATTGGCATTCCTTGCATGTTCTTACGTAGTCTTGAATCTCCTTTTTCATATTTTCCCAATAATAGTGCTGTCGTATCCTTTGGTAAGTTTTCGTTATTCCCTTGTGTCCTGCTACGCACGATTCGTGTTTTTCCCGTATTATGTTGTTTCGTGTTTCCACGGGCGGTATATTTACTTCCCCAGTACAAACGGTAATAGTTATGGTTCTTTCTATAAATATTTCCTTCAAATTCCTGATTGTGTATCGCCAGGGTATTTCCTCCAGGTTTCCTTTACTAATGCTAAAGGAAGTTAACTGTTTTTCGTTTACTACATCTAGTAAAGATCTTAAGGAGTTCAATAAATTTTCTGGCGTTATTGGGATATTTCTGTCTTCTTTTATCGGCAGGGATACAATATATTTTCCGGAGTCGAGGGTCAGTCTTGCCCTTTCCAACATTAAATCTTCATGACAAGGCAGCCTCCCTGCCTCCTTCATTTCTAAGGCACCTTTATCTATCGGGTTGCCATGTATGTCAATGAATATTACTTTATGGTCGTTTACTCTCGTGATTGAGTCTCGAGTTTCTGAAATTTTTAGTTCTGTGATTATCGCAGGTCTAGTGTCCTTTTCTATTTGTTGAACTGTTTCTGGAATTATAGCGGAGGGTTGCTCTTCTTCCTTTTCTCTTTCTTCTTCTTCTTCTTTTCCTCTTTCTTCTTCTTCTTCTTCTTCTTCTTCTTCTACTTCTTCCTCTTCTCCTTCTACTTCTTCTTCTCCTTCTTCCTCACTCGTTGCGTCTACGTCTTCTCTTTTTCGTTTAGTCATCTCTCCTTCTCTCTGCTCTTCTTCGCTTGTTGCATCCGCGTCCTCTCTTTTCCGCTTGGCCATTTCTCTATTTGTAATTGCTTCGAGCTCGGCTAATGCTTGGTCGAAACATTTCGTGGGTGTTTCTTCCATTGCAAAATGTTTTCGGATGAGAGTTTTTCTTTGTTTTGTGGAGTCACCGGATTGGGGCAAGACGCGAGGTTTAGCTTCAAATATAGGAGAGTCCTCGGTTGAGGTATCAAGTTCGAATTTTTTTGGGTCAGGATAGCGAACCGGTGAGACTTCTTCTCTTTTTCTGATTGGTAAGCAAGTTTCCGGAGGATTTCTGGATAATGCATCCGCGTTCGCATTCGTCCTGCCTTCTTTGTATAAAATATCGAATTCAAAGTCTGACAATTTTAATTTCCACTTCCAGATTCTTGAGTTAGGATCTTTGATAGAATGCATCCATACTAGAGGTTTATGGTCGGTTATTATAGTAAATTTTCTTCCATATAAATACGGTCGGAAATGCATTGTGCTGTAAACGATTGCTAGACATTCCTTCTCTATGGTGGAGTAGTTTTGTTCTGCGGGGTTTAGTAATCTCGAGGCGTATGCAATGGGTAGATCTTTTCCAATTGGCCCTTGACTTAATACACCGCCCACGGCGTATCCAGATGCGTCTGTCGTGAGATTGAATGGTTGAGAAAAATCTGGATACTGCAGGATGGGTTCTGTTATAAGTGCCGTTTTCAATGCGTTAAACGCGTCTTCTTGACTGTCTGTCCATTTAAATGTAACGTCCTTTTTTAATAATTGCGTCAATGGTTTCGCAATTTTAGAAAAATTAGGTATGAATCTTCGATAATATCCGGCTAATCCCAAAAATTGTTTAATGTTTTTTGGTTTCCTTGGCCGTGGAAAATCCGAGACCGCCTCGATTTTCTTCGGGTCTGGTTTAACTCCATTTTCACTGATTACATGTCCTAAATATTTCACTTCGTGTCGTAAAAATTCACATTTGTCCGGTTGCAGTTGCAACTTGGCTTTCCGTAATCTATCCATAAGTTGATTAAATTTAATTTCGTGTTCACGAAGAGATGTGGCATAAATCACTATGTCGTCCAAGTAGACAAACAATTCTATCCCTTGTAATCCTGATAGTATCGAATTCATTAATCGTTGGAATGTTGCTGGAGCGTTTTTTAATCCAAAAGGCATTCTTTTAAATTGATAGTGACCGTAAGGCGTCGAGAATGCTGTTTTATGGGCATCCTTTGCTGCCATACGAATTTGATGGAATCCGGATGCTAAGTCAAATGTAGAAAAATATTTTGCACTTCCCAGCTGATCCAAAATTTCGGTAATATTCGGAAGTGGATATGCATCGCCTATTGTTTTGTCGTTTAATTTCCTGTAATCGATAACCAGTCTCCATCGCTTATTACCTTGGGAATCCGGTTTCTTTGGCACAATCCATAGTGGAGAGTTGTATGGGGACATCGATGGTTCCACAACGTCTGTTTCCAGCAATTCTTGAATTTGGCGATTTATTTCTTCTCGATGGATGGGTGGATATCGATATTGTTTAACATTAATTGGGTTCTCATCCGTAGTGACGATTTCGTGTTGTAGGATATCCGTTCCTTCCAGCGTCTCGCCTGGAAGATGAAACCGGTCTTGATTGTTCTGTATCAGCGTTTCGACGTTTTTCCTCTCTTCTGCGTTTAAGTGTTCTAGTCGCAACAATTCCATTATTTTGTTGATCCTTGTTTTCTTGGATATTGAAATGACGTTGCATGTAGTGTGAGAAAGCGAACAAGGAGTTGTAAATTCCTTAATTACTATCGTGGGTATAGTGAATTCGTAGTCTTTCAATGTGGTATTAATTACTCTTAAATAACCTCGTCCCTTGAGGTTTTTTACTACCGCGTTTCCAAAATAGACTCCCTTTACTGGTTCGATTTTGGGGATAAATCCCTCTTTTGCTTCCGGATTTGCAATATTTATTTTGCATGGTACTGAACTTCGTCTGGGCACAATTATTTTTTTCTCTCGTGTCGAACGGAATGTAAATACCTCCCCATTTAATATGTTTCTGCTCGTAGTCCAGACGTGCTTTACTTCCTGCGAAAAATTCGGATCCTAGGATTCCGTCTTGATCGATCAGCAATGAATCGTCAACTACATGAAAAGTAACTGGATGGCCCGCGACCTGTATTATTGTCTGCCCTAGGGTGACCAGGCTCGTTGCCGTAATTCCTCGAACTTCTATAGATTCTTGTTCGTTGATGATTGCTGATTCAAGTAAGGCAGGTTTCTTGATGATATTAATTTCCGATCCGGAGTCTAACAACAGGTTTGTTTTAGTTTTTAAGTTTGGGGAGACTATTCTAGCGGTAGGAGTGTTTGGAGTTTTATTCATTTTTATTGAAATAACCCGGTGAGGTCGTCGTCCAGTTCTGAGTCCGACCCTTGATGATTTTCTTTCGTTGATTCCTCCTGTATTTTCTTCTCCTTCTGATTCTGAAATTCCTGGCTTTCCACTTGCGTTTTCACATGGCTGCAAGAGGGTTTTCCCACAGTAGTTGATGGTAGTTCTTCCGATTTTACTACAGATTTCGGGTTCGGTCTGATTCTTGGAGTGGGTCTTGGAGTGGTTTGCACAGGTATCGTAGCTCGCGTTCGTTTCGCGGACGTAGGTGCAGAATTCCTTGTGACTGTCTGGACTCTCGGGCGAGTTTGGATGTTGTTCCTTCGTGAGTCGCCCCATTCTCCCGAAGGACGTGCGCGGTTTCCCGACTGTTGTGATGCGTAGGGCACGATTATGCCAGCGTCTACCCTGGCTTTGAATGTGTAGCAATCTTTTATGAGATGCCCAGGTTTTTTGCAATAGTTACATGTTAATGTGTTTTGTCTGGGAACATTTGGACGATTTTGCGGGGGCGGAGTAAATCTTCGGTCTTGACGATCGTTTCCGATGATATTGGAATTGTTCGGGGGACGAGTATTGTTGCGGTAATAATTGTTTGAAGGCGGTGGTCGTTGGTATCGTGTTCTATCATTCGCACGTTTTAATTCTTGTGTCGCTTTAATGGCTTGACGATACGCGTCTTCTAACGAATTGTACCCTGCTACTTTCACTCGCAAATATATCTCGTTTGGAAGCCCTTTAACAAAGGCTTCCCTTGTTTCCCAATCTATTGTATCTTGAACGTCTTGGGATATTATTCCGTATTCACATCTTTCCCCGTCCATTATTGCTAATCTGAGATTTCTAACGCGATCCATATAGTCTAATATATCTTCCCCGGGTCGTTGGTATATTGTTCCTAATTCCCCCTTGTATTCGTTAAGGGATTTCCCTGGGCCGAACATATCTTTTAATTTATTTCCGAAATCGTTCAAATTATTTAGCTGACCGTCTTCTACAGCGAGAAACGCGTGTCCGCGAAGTTTATTTGTTAATAATTTTACTAATTGGGGCTCTTGGTACCGCGGAATCATATTTCGTGCGCGCTCACACGCTCTTAAAAATTGGAATACCGATGGCCGATGTCCGTCAAATATTGGTACTGATTCGATTGCATCTTTTAATTTAATTGGTTGGGGAGTATCTTCCGTCGGTAACGATGTTTGGGGATTCAAAAATGTTGAGGGCGCTACGGGTGTCTCAATTTCTCTTTTTGCTTTAATTGAACGCATGTCGTCTTGTAATTCAATTAGTTTTGCGCTCAGCTCGGACATTACTCGAAAATTTGCATCCCACGCTTTTAATTTTTCCGACAATGTCAAAAGCATCTCCTCATTTAATGTTTCTATTGGAGTAGCCATTTTTCTTTATTATCTTTCAAAACTCGTAAGAACTTTAATCCTCTTGTGGAGCGTATCCCACCGCTGCCACCAAAAATTTTTATCTATATTATTATGTGACGAATCTGTTCGTGATCCGCTACGATTCGCGATGACGCTTCTTAATCTTAATTTGGCTTAAATCTAGGTAAAATTTTTTTCCACCTACCTGCTTGGTCCGGATGTAATCTGCAGGGGAAATTAGTGGAATATCGATTTAAGGTTGCCGATTAATAAGGTAGTTGCTGCCACCAGAAATAGTCTAAGGACTATTTCAAAGAATTTCTTTTATTACTGTTATCTCTTTTCCTTTATCCTTTTATTAACTTTTCCGTGTTACAATTTATTGTAATATTTTTTTTCTTCTCTTTTCCTTTATATTAAAATTTTTTATTTTTATTTTTCTTTACTTATTTGTAAATGTTCGTGAGCGGTAGTATTGTTCGTCTAGCGTCGTGATTTTTGGTAACTATTAGATTGAATTCCTAGCAAGAGATGCCTTTTCAGGCACGCTCTAGGCTGAGGGAAGACGAATCTTAGTACCTTTATCTGTCGTGATTTTTGGTAACTATTAGATTGAATTCCCAGCAAGAGATGCTTTTCAGGCACGCTCTAGGCTGAGGGAAGACGAACCTTAGTACCTTTATCTGTCGTGATTTTTGGTAACTATTAGATTGAATTCCCAGCAAGAGATGCCTTTTCAGGCACGCTCTGGGCTGAGGGAAGACGAATCTTAGTACCTTTATCTGTCGTGATTTTTGGTAACTATTAGATTGAATTCCCAGCAAGAGATGCCTTTTCAGGCACGCTCTGGGCTGAGGGAAGACGAATCTTAGTACCTTTATCTGTCGTGATTTTTGGTAACTATTAGATTGAATTCCCAGCAAGAGATGCTTTTTCAGGCACGCTCTGGGCTGAGGGAAGACGAATCTTCGTACCGTCGTCTGTCGGGATTTTCAGTAATTATGTGAGATGTTCATTCATTAATTTTATGTTTAGTGGTAGCGTTAACTGATGTTTAAAGCAACTGGCAAATAAATTCCACTTTCGGCTAACCTGCTATGCGCAGGAATACTGGCACGGGAGAGGATTAAAGTTATCGAGTATAATTAATCGATTTAACAAACGTATTTATTTTTGTTCAATTGAGTAGTATTGATGTAAGTATGTTATATTTTATTTGATTTTGATTTATTGAGTGTATACAATGTCGGAATTTAGTAACGTCGGATGCAAATGAATATATTATACGGTGGTGTACAACAAATATGAATAGATAGATATAGTAATTATTCGAGCTTCTAACAGAATAAATTCTACAAATGTCGGTAGGGTAATATTTATTTATGTTAACGTTGTCGATGATAAAAGCTAATTTTGCTCGCTTGGGCGATTATGGTTAGGACGCACGCTATCGTATGATGCCGGCGATGGCGATCGAGATCGAGAAGGAGGCGCTTCGTCGTGTTCGGAAATAGGCGAGCTGGGTGGCGAAAAACTAGGCGGAGAACCTTCGCGAATCAATTTTAGTTCTTCTCGGCGCCTCTTTTCTTCCCTTTTCACTTCTGCAGCTATCAATCGTTTGTACCAGCGTTCGGCTCGCTTTTTGCTAAGATGGCTTTTATCCTTTTGATTTATTTCTTTTGCTGTTACGTGGTATATAATTATTTTGATTTCTGGATTTTAACTGCTTACTCTATTTATTAATTGATTTTATTTAATAGTTTTGGATTTTAACTGCTTACTCTATTAATAAATTTTATTCAATAGTTTTGTCTCGCGTTCGTGTGTTTTTATCCCTGTTGCTTAGTTGTAGTATTTTTCCTGTCATTGGACATAATTGCTCTTGTTCCAGATTGATTCGTAGCTCGCTCAGGTATAGGTTATGTTGTACTTTTATGTTTATTACCTCGTTAAAATATTCGTTATAAATTTTGTTATTTGTTATTTACCCTTTATATATATTAGTTGTGTGGGTATATTTATGATTATGTTTAATAAATCTTTTATCGGAGAGTTTTCATTTTTATTATGTCATGCGTATGCCTTGAGGTGTTCGAACTGTCACTCGCGTCTGTGTGTTTTATCCTTGTCAGTGGTATACTTCCTTGTCGTCGGGTATAACTGCTCTTATAGCTTACTCGGATATAGGTTATGTTGTACTTTTACATTTATTACTTCGTCAGAGTATAGATTTTATTATTTGTTATTTCCTTTTCGTATATTAATTGATTACGCGTATTTATAATTATATTTAATAAATCTTTTATCAAAGAATTTTGTTTTATTATGTCGCGCATGTGTCTTGAGGTGTACGAACTGTCACTTGCGTTTATTTAATAGTTTGTCTCACATTTGTATATTTTATCCTTGTTAGTTAACTGTGGCACCCTTTCTTGTCGTCGGATACAATTGCTCTTGTAGCTTGCTCGAATATAAATTATGTTATACTCTTATATTTATTACTTTGTTAGAGCATAAATTTTATTGTTTGTTATTTACCCTTCGTATATTAATTGTTTACGTGTATTTATAATTATGTTTAATAAATCTTTTATCAAAGAATTTTGTTTTATTATGTCGCGCATGTGTCTTGAGGTGTTCGAACTGTCACTTGCGTTTATTTAGTAATTTACAATTTTGTTTTCGTTACGGGACGTGCGGAGCGCGGGACGTGACACATGTCCGTGAATCGGTTAACTGTCCTTCTCGGTCCCTTCTCTTTCCTCCGATTCCATCTTTATATCCTCTTTCCGCGCGTCGTCGCCGCCAACGGCACCGTCGCGGATGCAGAGACGGCAGAGATCGGCCATTGTTGAGGCGACGGCGGAGGTGGTGACCACGTGCGCCGTTGGAGTTCAGCGCTAGACGCTTTCGCCCTCCGTGAGGCCAACCATGACCCGGTAATCTTCCGGTATGATCGCTTGCCGAGCGCGTTCACAACGGTCGAAGAGGAAGAACACGATGACATTTCGTCGTCGAATTGTCCAAAAATTCCAGCTCTGCGTTATTTGTAAAAATCTGTTTCTGCTTATGACTTGCGAGAAGAATGGAGTTTCCATACATGGATCAATTAACCAATAGTCGTAGAGAGCATTCATTTTTACTTGTCTCGTTAGAACTGCTAGGCCTAAAAATTTCTTTATTTCTGTTCATTTCTTTGTTTGTGATGTAATTTTGTATTTATCTATAACTTAATAATGATACCTATTCGGTTCTCTCACCAGATACTCATTAAAAGAGTCATTTCCAATGAATAAATTTGCACTGCCTAAAACACATGCTGGAGAATTCGGCATAATTTTTATGTCGGGATGTCGTGGGACGACGACGCACTCGGTGCACTCCGCTTGTTTTTTTTTTTTTTTTTTTTTTGTACGTGGAGAAATCCTCATGGACACTCCACCTCTGCGGCAGCAGCAGAGCAGCGTCGGTCTCTTACCGACTAAAACTCCACGGTGGTCATCCTGACGTTTGACAGAAGTGTCCCCGGGGTCTCTCGCGAATTACTAACAGTGCACTCCTTGCATCCTCTTGATCAAACCAACCATGCAAATTGCCCTAACCGATTAATTTGTCGCTAGGGGAGACCATCGCCCTCGAGGAGGCCGCGCGAAGCAGATCTTCGTCCCTCTCGCCCAAAGATGCGCAATATGTGCTAACAATGGGAAGAGAAACACGAAGACCATAGGTGTTTTCTATGATTGAAAACGCCGTAATTAGCACAACGTTTCGGCTGCGTCAGATCACTAGTTAATGCAGAGAACGGTCGTTGTGAATCCAAAATGTCTTGGGCAAAATCCGCGTTAATCGTGTGCTTGATATTCTTGTTCGTTGATTGTAACTGCCGACGGATACTTTTATTCCGATTTCAAATATCGTACAACTGCGAAGTTATCAGAGAAGAGAATATACAAACTTTAAAATTCTCACCTTAAATGTATGCGGAGTCAATCGTGTTCTGTTATACAATTCGGCGGTTAATCGAACTTTGGCACTTATTTCGCTTGGGCAATCTTCGTAGTTAACACTTATAAATTTCGTTTGAAACAATTATTCGAGAGATAACTGGCAGAGTGACGGTGTAAACACTTCTATCGAAAGATGGTAGCTCTTGTTAATACTTATAAATTTCTACTAACTTGATTCCGATTAAGACAAACTGTAGTTAATACTTATAGATTTCAATTGAGACAGACTGACAGAGTGGAGGTGTAAACGCTTCAATCGACAAAATGGTAACTAACTTGTGACAAAATGTGAATATCGTAATTGCTAGCTTAAGCTGAGGTTTCGTTTTCTTGGTTGTCTTGTTTACGTTGTGTCTTAATTTCTCATATTCCCTTTTGATGCTACCTGAGGAAACACGGGTGCTGCTTATCTTCTGCTGAAGTTTCGTCTTCTTTATTATCCTGTTTACACCGCTTATTGCAGAATAGGTTTTGTCATTAGCGCTGTTTTTAAATTGTTGAATGCATTTTCTTGATTCTCCGACCATTTTAAAGGGGATGTCTTTGTTCAATAGTTGTGTTAATGGTTTTGCAATTTTGGAGAAATTAGGTATAAATCTTCTGTAGTATCCCGCTAGTCGCAAAAACTGTTTGATATTTTTCGCTTTTCTTGGTCGTGGAAATTTCGATACGGCTTCGATCTTCTGTGGATCGGGTTTTACACCATCTTCACTGATTATGAGTCCCAAATAACTTCGTGTCGTAGGAACTCGAATTTATCGGGTTGCAATCGCAATTTGGCTTCCTTTAGTATTTCCATTAACTCGTTAAATTTAATTTCGTGTTCGTGAGGAGATCTTGAGTAAATCACTATGTCATCCAGATTGTTCACAGAGAGTATAGTTTCAAAATTGAAATAATCGTTCGTGCTCAAGATTTAATGAATTGTCTGGAATAAAACAACTCTATCAACTTTCGATCTATTTCGTTCACAATTGTTCGCTGTATCAACCAGTGATTACGGTGTTTTCAACACAGAAAACAAAACATATCTTATTAAATATGTTGAGGTTATTCGGTGTGTAAACAGAGAAAACACGTGGATAAATTGTAAGGTAGAAAATATATTTAAATAGAAGTGTAATAAATAAGAATACAATTTGAGCTGGTCCAGATCCGCACGCTAGCTGTGTTACCTAATAACTGAAAACCCGAAGCCAACGTCGCCTGTCTACTGTTTATGGCGTGACTTCGTCGCAGTCTTTTGTCTACGCGCTGTCGATGGCTTCAGTGCTTGGGAAAACTAAAAAGACCAGATGTAGAGTTTTCTTAGAAGTGGTAACCACTTCAACATTAATAAAATAGAAATTCGATAATATATTATATCTGAGTTCGAGTAATAAACCCAGCGATAAACTCCGACGACCACTGGAGCAGGCTGAGAAATGGCACCAGACAGCACTTTCGTACCAAGGTAAGAAATTGAACTTTGGGAACTCCTTCATCGATCTTGTTTTATTCTCGCGAACGGGTCGAAGATAAATCATCGTTTTAAACCTTAACGAAAGAATCGTTAAAATCACCCTCGATAATTAAATTCGAAAAGAAATTCGGAAAGAAAATCGTGGCAATAGAAACTATCGTAGTAAACGAACTGAGCTTTGAACATATTATTATAGCGAAATTAAAAAGAGAAGTAGAAGGCAAACGTAAAAATAAATTTGTATCGAGCAACGGAAAATTCACATTCTTATCCAATCCGTTAACGCGAAAATTCTTGTTCTACCTCCTCTAACACTAATATATATATGTCGGATCACGATTCGAATTTTGGGCGCGCGACGACTCTTCATGTGGACTAGCCATCGTTTCACAAAGCCGAGATTTTATTTACACGTATATACAGGTCTATCACTAAGCTTAACAAATAATAAGTACAACTAATAATAAGTCTAACAAACACTAAGCCTAATGAATAATACCATCTACGAATAATTAAATTAAATAATACGATTAGCAATGTTTGAGTTCAAACGAATCCACGGTCACCGGGATAACTCCTTACTAAGCGAAACTAACTTAGACGAAAATGCGATCGTCGAAAATGCTCGATGTGTCACTCTCCAAGGCAATCGCAAGAATGCCAGCCTCGTGGAAATTTTTCTCCCTGTACGATTGCATTTTGTTTTCTATACCCGTTTGGAAGCATCGAGAAGGTTCTAAACGCCGTTGCTAGGCACACTCGTTGGAAGCATCGAGAAAGTTCTGCCTGGAGTTTTGATTACTAATACAATGTATGTCCCATTGCATCGGCACCTCCGAGGCAACATCACACGTGGCTAGGCCCGCTCTCGAGGCCGCATGCCGCCACAACCACATTTCTCGGAAAACACATACAACCACTCCAGACCTCCGTTAGATAAAACATCCATCCCGTGACCGTGGCTACGTTCAGCGACCGATTGTCACCTCGAACCCAATCTCGCTTATTACAAATCTTAAGCAATTACAACTATAATAAAATCTAGGCTAAGGTACTAGAGGATGTTCCCAAAATTTCCAAGGAAAGGCTTCGGCTTTCCTTTCATCTCCGACATATACATATACATATATGTGCGTAACAACCTAAGCGATTCGACATTCAAATAAAAATCCGTTCAACGAGGACAAATATTTATTGCATCCAACTTTAATCCTCTCCCGTGCCAGTATCCCTGCGCATAGCAGGTTAGCCGAAAACGTGGAATTTATCTATCAGTAGCCCGAATATTAGTTAACGCTACCCACGAATAATTAATTCATTAATAGACAATCTAAAGAAATTTCTCTAATCGAAATTGTCCTTAGACTATTTCTGGTGGCAGCAGCTACCGTGTAAATCGAAAGTTTCAATAAGAAAGAACATATAATATAAATTTTCAAACTTAGAAATAGATCTTAATCGGAAATCTTAATTCAATATCTTAAATATAATTATATCGTTTAAATTTTCCCTTCCTGTAAAATTCAAATTAAATCGAGCTAAATTAAATTAAAACAAATAACAAATAATAAAAAGAAAAAAAATCTTGCAAATCCAACGGTTTAAAATCGATCAAAACAAACAAGAACGTAACGGTAGAAGTATAATTTTTGGTGGCAGCGGTGGGATGCGCTCCACGGAGGATTAAAGTTGGTTTAAAAGTGGATTGGTTCCACGGAGGATTAAAATTGATTTAAACAGTGAGATTCGTTCCACAGAGGATTAAGGTTGTTACGATTATCGATAAAATATATACCTAAGAAATAATGTCGACTAAATTAGAATCATTGGACAAAGACATGGTCTTGATGTTATCGGAAAAACTTAAAGCATGGGACACGAATTTTCGCGACATAAGTACAAAAATGAATAAATTACAAGACGATATGCGTTCATTGAAGATAAAAAAGGAAATCAAGACACCCGTATCATCGCCGATAATTCCCCAAGCGACAATACCGACAAAAATTAATCCCCAACCAATTAAGTTAAAAGATGCAATAGAGACAGTACCAGTTTTCGACGGACATCGACCCTCGGTTTTTCGATTTTTAAGAGCATGCGAGCACGCACGAAACATGGTTCCTAGGCATCAAGAACCTCAGTTAGTAAAATTATTAACGAACAAGCTTCGCGGACACGCGTTTCTCGCCGTAGAAGACACGGAAGTGACAAGTTTAAACGATTTCGGGAATAAATTAAAAGATATGTTCGCTCCAGGAAAAACGGTTAACGCATATAAAGGAGAATTAGCTACGATATTTCAACGACCGGGAGAAGATATTTTGGACTACATAGATCGCGTCAAAGATCTCAGACTGGCGATAATGAGCGGAGAAAGATGCGAGTACGGCACCGTATTTCAAGAAAGGATAGATCGAGACACGAGGGAAGCTTTCGTTAAGGGGCTCCCAAACGAGGTGTATATACGAGTAAAGATAGCAGGATACCAATCTTTGGACGATGCATACCGCCAAGCCGTGAAAGCAACACGAGAATTAAAACAAGCAAATGATAGAATACGATACCAACATTCGATACCTCCGAATAATTATAACCGAAATAACGCTCATTCCCCATACAATAGTAACTATATTGGAAACAACCGCCAGGACTGGAGATTTGTACGGCCGTCGCGAAAACATCTAAACAACCCGGGAATAGAAGAAGATGTCAGGAAAGAAGCAAGAGCAATAACTTGGGAAGAAAAATGCATAAATAAATACCTCGATAGAAATCTAAATCAAAAAAGGGAGAATGTCACGTTAAATAATGAAGCAGAAACTAGGAAATTGAACGACGAGACGATAGACAACGCTTATTCACTGCCTAATATCACGGAGATATTGGACCCGCTGGGAAGTGCGAATTGCCTCTCCACGTTCGACTTGACAAAGATACAAAAGCAGGACTCCACGAATTTCGTAAATGTCTCAACCATAATAGGAAAAAAAGGTAGCGAATGTATCTCACTCAAAAACTTCTATAAAACCATCGGAAAGTAACTTTATCGAACTCAAAGCCAAATCATTAAATTGCAAGGAAGTTCAGATTACACAGAATGAAAATATAGCTATCCCTAAATCCAAAATAGAATTTATAAGCAAAAGAGGTTTGTAATAAAAATTCAAAGAATAATTCTAAATCTACCGAAAGTATTCCTAAACGTTCCATACAAATAAATAACAATTTAATTACAATAAGCACTTCCAGTGAAACTATTCATCCTGAAAAGGTAGGGAAAAATCAACGTGTTGTGAATAAAGTAAATAAAGAAGAAAGAAGGGTGATTGAGGAAAAGGATTCTAAACATTTTCAAGCTGAAGAAACGCAAGTTCAACGGGCTCAAGGAAATCAAATGAGTGAAAAGAGGGAATCACCAGTCGAAGATATGTATACATACTTGAATAAATACGCTAGCCATTGGATTATAATTGGATTAAAAATACTTTATTGGTTACTACATCTAGTATTTGACGTAGGCAACATGAGTGTTGATCTTATGAATCCTCCTGGAAAATATGGATGGTATCATACTATACTATATCCAAAATATTTTTTGGGTTAATATAGCTATGGCATTTTCAAAAATTTGTATTTTGAATGCTATTGGCAAGCAATTGGATAATTGGATCCGTGTCAGTAAACTTGCGTTTTGGCGCAAAATAAAAACTAAAATAAAGAGAGGGAAGAAAATAGTAATTGGATACATGCTAGTCTTGAAGCCAATATTGCAAAGTTTAAGTGAAACAATAATCGAAGAGGACGTGAAACCGACATACACAGATTACCTTAGAGATTTGTTCTATAAAATTAACACCGTACAACAAATGGCAAGAGAAAATTTGATAAAATCCAAACTAGGATCAAAGGAATATTACGACCAACGAATCAACCCTCAAAATTTTAAAATAGGAGATTCGATATATCTACTAAAAGAACCTAGTAAAGGAAAATTCTCCGATCAATATACTGGACCACATAAGGTGCTAGAAATCTTGCAGAACCAAAACGTCAAGATTGAAGTAAAAGGGATTCCGCGGACAGTGCACTTAAACAAGTTAAAACTAGCGCATAATAGAAATAACCAATAACTAAAATAAATAAATAAATGAACGAATTAACTTCAATTGCCTTAATGCAAAATACAACATTACTAAATGTTATAACAATACTGTGGAAGCGTGACACTGTTCGTCGAATAACACAGATAGCGGAAACCTAAAAAGAAAAGGAAGATTATTACGAGTGCTCCAATTACTGTTTGAATATAAAACGTGTTAGTTCAACGAATTTAAAACAGTGAAAGTGCAACTTACCTCGTGAACAATCAATCACCATACAAGGAAGTGTACATGCATGAATTTCGCAGATTAATAAGAAGAAATAAAATAGCTGATAAGTATAGAAAGTGGTTAGAAAATAATTAAGATAGATTAATTGAGAGTTAGTAATAAACATAACCGGAGTAAAAGGATAGTATACTGTATTAACCTATGTAGTATTGTTATATTATTATATCTAACATGTAGAAGCGGATTTTGTAATGAACAATAGCGGTCGCTCACACAATGCATTATACATATATTGAATTAAATAAATTAAACAGTACCATTATGATCACAGATATAGGATGATTGAAGGCAACCGTAGTAAGTATCCAAGGTATATCGAAGAATCCGATGATGTTGTGGGAATGATCCAGGTAAGTGACGCAGCATCAAAATCTGAAAAAATTACAGACAATGTTAATCTAATAAATAAAACTTAATCACTAATAAGGGAACTAATTCATATCATATATAAAATAATAACAAATAGCAAGTACAAGCAATAATAAATTAATAGGGAAAATAAGAAAAGTCAATAAACACAGAAATAGGTTAGAAATTAATCAAGATAGACTAACTAAATATTAACAACAAAACATGACTGAACTCGGTACAAAGGAATAATGTTATGCTACACGAAAGTGACTGGTAACACAATACACAAAGCATTAACTAAATTAAACGAGACTTATATAAATGCAAGTCACGTATAATCTAAACAATGATTGAAATTCGATAACAATACAATCCATGCTATTACATTAAAGTAGCACACGGTATTTACACACACAATACCATGGAACACAAAACAACATTACAAAACACTACTAAATAAAATCATAATGATTAACAAAATAATTAGCTATTTCAACAACACACTACTGTTGACATTAAACCAACACCATACCAAAGATACACGCGAGCGACCATGTTGAAAAATCCGTCGCGCGCACCCCACACATACGCACCTCAACACGAATAATAGCCAATACAATGTAATACAGCATTATAATAGCAATGTAATAAAAAAAAAGGGGGAAGAGAAAGAGAGATAAGGAAAATATGTATATAATAAATAACAACTAACATAATCATAACATATTATATATATTATATTATATACAGGGATACAGTATTCGTACAAAGGAACAGGTCCAAACGAAACTTATATATATGTCGGAGTCAAGTTGGCAAATTTTGACGGTTGATCACGGCAGTGACGATGGCTTCAGGCTAGTTAGCGAATCCACGGCCCACGGGATGACCACCCACTCGACAATTCGTTCAGCTACTGGCTAACCAACATAAAGCTCTCGTATCCAGATGAAACTGCCCTTATATACTCCTGTCCCCACTGCTCGGGTCAATCCTTGTTTTTAAGGGAAGTCATAAAATCATTCCGTACCTCTGTCAGGTACGCGGCCCTCCCGGGACCGTGGCTACGTCTGGTGACCAGTTATGTCACCCTAAACCTGAACCCATCGTCGTAAAGCCATGTTGGAACATTACAAGTTGTTTTCCTTATTTTCATTGCTTAGACCTAAGAATCTTGACTATGGTAATGAGGGGTTTTTCCCAGCATTTCCGACGGAAAATCCCGCTGTCCTTCCGTCTCCGTCATATATATATATATATAAAAAATATTAACTGCTTTTGTATGTATGTACATACAAACTCAGGTGGCGAACTCATCAACTCTGACATAGAAAACCGAGACGTACCCGTGCTCGCATTCGATCTGGAGGAGACGAAGGAGGTTCGGTCTTGCCTCTGTGCTCAGTTGATACGCTCCGTCTACCATTTAGGTAACGATTATCTTTGTCAAGACTGTTTCGACAACCTAGATCCAGACGACCAGGACCTATGTGACGACCCACCCAGTCATTTCCTATGCCGAATACCTACAAGAACACAGAATACAAAATATAAGAACAAGTCGTATGTATGATATAAACATAGCGAACCTACAACCCGCTATATCATGCCTCCAATGCATGATCGTTTACAATAATCTGACTCACCTTGAAAGAGACTTTTTAGTTCAAGGAATAGTAATCCGCACCGTAGAACTATAAAGGACTTGTATGCTACGCACGAAAGCAAATACTTATACTATCCGCCTGTAAACAAATGACATTTATAACTATATATATAATTTTCACTTATATTTACCAATATATACACACGCATGTTGTAAAGTAGGTGATATTTATAACACTCACTTCCATTGACAATGCAATTGACTCATAAAATAAGCCGTCGTATTTACCATTACACGCACATATATATTAGGTGAAGTAAAAGTTCTGAGCGCTTTTTCGCTTTATTTATAGCGAAAAAGCGCTCAGAACTTTTTACTTCACCTAATATATGTCGGGTTTACATTAGAATTAGGGTTAGGGGCGTGAAACGAATCTTCGTTTGGGTTACACGTTGTCGTTATGCAATAGAGAAGACATTGACTAGTGCAAATACGATTATCATAGAACCGGACAAATAACCGTGATAGTTAGATACTCGAGAAGCTAATGACAATGATCCTAGGTTCAATAACGAATCCGCTGTCAACGGGATGATAGATGTAAGCTCACAAAAATCTAAGTCGGACTCTTTACAAAACGTGGAATACCCACCGAGCGTACAGATACTAAGTGACTCGCTAATACGACCTCACGAGAGAATGCCTCTCCGTCGCGATGATGCTGCAGAGGAAAACTATGATGGGGTGTGTCCGAGGACACGAGATCATCGGATTCGTCGAAAAAAGCCTTCGTTCAGAAAGTAAGGGGAAATTGGCGTTGCTGCTAATTGGTCAATCTCCATGTCGGTGGTTAGAAAAAGATGCTAGCCGCCCTCGAGGGAAAGTTGCTAGTGGGAGACGCCGCTCGTTGAAAAATAGGTCTCCCCTATTTTCCCGTAGTTGGGACAAAGACTGTTTGTCTATTTGAAGGACTTTAGGTAACTAGATCTTAAGATTTATAACGGGCCCTCGGGCTAGCTGCACATGTACTGCGGAGACGCATCGACATCTGGCAATCATCTTATTCGAAGAATAGGGTCTGCGTGTGGCGCGCTACGGGACAGAGACCGTTGGAATGTTTACTGTCGAGTGTTACAACTATTTCCTTTTTTAGGAGAACCTATAGAATTACTCCATGCCTTTGTTAGACAAAGCGTTCATCCCTTGACCGCGGCTACGTTGGGCGACAGACTGTCGCCCCGAGCCAAAGCTCACTATCACTAATCTCTAACAATTACAATCGGGTTGAATAACTACAATTGTTCAATTACAGCTATAGTAGATTCTAGATTACAATGTTGCGGGATTATCCAAAGTTCCAGGGGCTCCGGTATTCTTTCGTCTCCGACATATACAATAATTATTACTTCCATTGTTTTGCAATAACCCACTTGGCAACCTTTCGCACTTCTAACTTTGAAGGTGACAGAAATGAAGCGTCTGATCTTTGGCAAATGTCCTTCTTGTTTTCTCCAGCTAATTCCTCGGCTAAGCAAAATACGAATACCTTTTTTGAATAATTTCGATCTGGTGCACTCTTTTATATAATATCCACCCGTTTATCGCTGCCAAATCCAAAATATTGAAAAAGACTTGAAGGGGCCATCGGAAACTTTCTGCTTCACACTATATTTGCGTGCCATTTGGTCAACGACGTCCACACCAAACTTTGTTTTATTGTAAAAAACAATGGTTTCTGGAACACGTTTATAATTATCTTCTATTCATACACCTGTATGTTTGGTGCTTAGAAGGAGGACTTTTACTTTAGGTTTACTTTTATATACAGTAAGTGTGCAGTTTTCTGATTTATATAATTCTGAGGAAAACAAAGTCATCTTGTCCTTTTTTTCCTTCGCTGGTTTTGCCAGTTCTCTTTTATTCGACCGGATGGCCCCAACTAAAGTTGTCTTTTGTGCTAGCAATTTTTTAGCTAGCGGGATGCTTGTAAAGAAATTGTCTGTCGTTATATTTCTGCCTCGTTATAAATATGGTTCGGCTAATTTTAGTGCTACAAACTCGCTCAACGGTATTGAGCATCGAGTTTCATTTTTCCCCATACAAGGGAAACCATTCAAAATATACTCTGTTTGGACGTCAACTGCTAACCAAAATTTAATGCCAAATTTATGGGGCTTATTCGGCATATATCGTATAAATCTGCACCGGGCTTTCGTTGGAAATAATTGCTCATCTATCGAAATATTTTCATATGGTTTATAACAAGTCTGTCTGTTACTTATAAACCTGTTCCATATTTCGGAAAATGCAAAGTGGTTAAAATTAATGCTATGGTTCTTGAGATATTTTATTTCGAAATTCGAAATCCGTCAAATTGGCGGGTCCCGCAAACCTAGTGTTAATGTTATTGTTATTTTTTAGTGATAATTTAAAAAGAAGACTTTTTATTTATTAATAATTTATTTAAACGTGAAGCCTAATATTGTTCCTTTCAGACTTAATTTGAATAAATCGATTTTTTAAAGAAAAATGTGTATTTTCGTTTACCCGTCAATTTGACGGGTGCTCGTAGAGATTGGTATATACGAAACGCCCGTAAACCTAATGTTAATCTCGAGCGCTTCCCTATACGCCAAGGGGACAATATCCGTCGTACCTTGTCGCATGACTCTTTTCAAATTGTCCGCGACTTCACCCGTCGCTACCTTGTTCGTGAGCTTGATCAGGATATAACCGGCCCTCGTCTTTCTGACTCCTGTCATCTCTTTCAGGGCGCTCTTTGCTTCTACGACCTCCCTGTAGGGGTCGATCCAGTTGGCGTCTTGCCCAACTTTCACTAGGATCGCCTCGCTTCTTCTCCTTGATGTTTTCCCTTTGCTCTCCTTTACACCGGACCTTTTTTTTTTCAACGTGGAGAAATCCTCATGGACACCCGCTAGCAGGTAGTGTCGGACTCTTACCGACTAAAACTCCACGATGGTCTGTCCTGACGCCTTGTCGAGGTGTACCCGGGGTCTCTCCCGAATTACTACCGGTTACCCCCGGGCGTCTATCTCCCTGTCGTTGTTGAAGGGAGGCGTCCTCGTCTTCTTGGGCCGTTAGGGGGGACCACACCCCCTAACGCCTCGTTCCTGGTTCGTCACGCTCCTAGGGTGGCCGCGGCGGCGCTGGTGGCGGCGTCGCGCCTCTCTGGCGCGTGGTGTTCCTCCGGTGTTGAGACGTCCTTGACGGATCGCGCGTTCGTTCCCGGTCTCTTTCCGCCCGCTCTTTTGCCAGCATCACTTGCTCGCAGTAGGAACGGACGGCCATGAATTCCTGGCGCCCTCTGAGCATGGCCGCGACGACCGCTTCGGGGGCTAAGCTCTCGCCGATGTCTATCTGTAGGACGCGCCGCGGTTCCGCCCACGCCGGGCAGAACTCCAGCGTGTGTTGCGCCGTGTCCTCCTCTTCCTCGCAGTGGTGGCAGACGGAGGTCGCCTCTCGCCGAATCCTCAGCAGATACTCGCCGAATACTCCGTGGCCGGTGAGCATCTGCTTCATCCTAAAGGTCAGCGGCACTCCGCCTCGGTCCCTCCAGGCAGGGTCCCTTGGCTCTTGTGCCATCCGTGCGTCCTCTCCGTCATGTGGGCCTCCAGCCGGGCGGCGTTGATCCGCTCCAGCATCTTGCCCACCTCGTCCAGCAGGCATATCGGCCTGTACGCGGACGGCGAGTCCGGCGGACGACCCTCTTTTCGCAGCAGGACCAATCTCGCTGTCCGCCATGTCCGCGGGTAGACGCCCTCCTTCAGGCATCTGGTGAACAGATGTTGCAGTCGGGGAGCCATGGTGTCTATCGACTCCACCCACACTCGGCCTGGTATTCCATCCGGCCCCGGTGCTACATCGCGGGATGCCATCTTCCTGGTAGCTTCGAAGAGCTCCTCCTCGCTCACTCGCAGCTCTTCGCTCCATACCGTCGTCGTCGTCGTCGTCGCTGCCTCCTCGTCGTCGTCGGAGGAGGAGGATGGCGCTGGCTGGCTCGCGTCCCTGTCTTCCGGCGGGAACAGCGTCCCGATCACGTTGTCCAACAACGCCGGGTCCATGTCCGTGGTCGGCGGGGGGACCGAAGGTCGTAGCTTCTTTGTGGCTATTTTGTAGGGCCGCCCCCACGGATCGGATTCGACCTCTTCGATCAGCTCCGTCCAGCACCGAGCTTTCGCGCTCTTGATCTCCCGCTGAAGAGTACGTCTCGCCTCTCTGTACTCCTCGTAACAGCTGGAGATCTCTTCTTCGTCGAGCGTCAGCCTGCGACGACGACGGGCCCTTAGGAATCTTCTGCGGGCCCGAACGCAGTTCTCTCGCATCTCCGCGAAGCCAGGAGTCCACCAGTACATTGCGTGGTCACGTCTACCCCCCGGAGTGGAGCGCGGCATCGAGGCGTCGCACACCGCGCTCATGTATCTTCGGAGCTCGTCCGCCTGCTCGTCGTCGCTTCCCTGCTCGGTTGTCCGTCGAGCGTCCCAGCTCCAGGCGGAAACGACGGTCGCCGCCCGTAGCATGTTTTTATCCCTCTACTTGAGTCGCCATCTCGGCGGCGGACGGCGACCGTTCTCACCTCGTCGTCGTCCCGTGGCGTTGTCTTCGGCCTCCAGGGCCACTTCCATCAGTATGTAGAGGTGATCGGACAGGGTTTCCACCCCCTCGGCCACTCTCCAGTCGTGGATCCGCCTGAACAGCTCCGGGGTAGCCCACGTGATGTCCACTACCGAGGATCCTCTCCACGCCACGCAGGTGCTCGCCGAGCCCCTGTTCGCCAGCAGGAGCCCCAGACCCGCTGCCCAATCCGTGAGCATCCTTCCTCGTGCATTGGTCCTGGGATTTCCCCATTGCGTCGAGTGGGCATTGAAGTCCCCGAGGACGAGTACTTGGCGGGGAAGGCATCTTCCAACGCACTCGCCGACCCGATCCAAGAAGTCCCCGTACGCAGCCAGGTCGATGTTGGGGGAGACGTACACCGTCACCACCGCTACTCCGGCCCACTCGACCGCAACGAAGCCGCTGCCACGGTCCAGCAGGACACCCGAGGCCGACGTCCACGTTATGGCCGCGGATCCATCCAGGTCCCCGACCCAGTTGGGCGAGTCGGGAACGCGATGCGACTCGGCCACCGCCGCGAGGGCGATCTCGTTCTCCCGGATGGTCTGGAAGAGCGGATCTTGCGCTCTTCTCGACCTACCGAAGTTACATTGCAGGAGGCGCTTGAATTAGACAGTCACCTCCATGGCCTCCTCCTGGCCACCTGCCGCTACTGCTGATTCGCCGGCGCCCCCTGGTGTCGTTTCCGTGGCTGCTGTTGCTGTTGCTGCTGCTGCTGATGGTTGACGTGTCGGTCTCCTCTTCTTGACTTTCGGGGGGGCACATGCCTCCCCGCCCATCCTGTGATTCGCGGGTGCCCCGAGCGACCCGCACAGAGGGCACTTGGGAGCGAAGGCGGGACAGCCTCTGGCGCGGTGTCCGCTCCCGCCGCACCTGTAGCACAGGTGCTCTCGGTCTACGTTCGATACACAAGTAGCGCGTACGTGCCCCAGCTCCAGGAACCTGAAGCACTGTAACGGTCGCTTCGGGATGGCCCTTATCCTCGCGGTTGACCATCCCAGGGCTATCTTCCCGGCCTGGGCCAGTTTGCGGGCTCCTGCCACCGGGCACTTGACCCAGGCTGACCCGAGGCCTCCTCTGGTGGCGCCGATCTCGCCGACCTGCACCTCCGCATCGCCGCATCCTGCCGCCGAGGCCAGTGCTTTCCGCAGCTCCTCCTTTTTGACCGAGATGTCTATCCCGGTCATCGTAGCTCCGCCATCCTGGTTGACGTGGCGACTCTCACCGCTGTCGGGTCCAGCGCCTCGGCCAGACGCGTCGCCAGCTGCGTCGCCTTTGCCCTGTCCCTGTCTCCAGGGACTTTGATAATTATGGCGCCCGTCAACGCTTTTTTCATGTCGACTCGCTCCACGCCAAGCTCCGAGAGCGCGACCTTCGCTCTGGCCGTTTCCACGACGTCGACGTACGACATCCTCGCTCCCTCGTTCAGCGTCAGGGTCACCGCGGATGTTCGCGGCGCACGAGGGAGCGTGACCACCTTGGGTGCCTGCGTTGGTCCTCTCTGCGTTGCAGGGACGCTCGCTTTCGGCGCGCCTGTCGTCCTGCTAGGCTGGGGCTGCTGCTGGCGTTCCCGCGTCGGTGGTGCCGCGTTCGCCCCTTTCCTCGTCGCCTCTCCTCCAGCGGCGACGGCTGTCTTTTCCGGACCTGTCTTCTTCCTCCTCTTCTTTTTGTTCCTTGCCTCCACCAATCTCCACTCCCCACCCTCCTGCTCCCTCGGGAGCGACGTCGCTTGGGTGGCGCGTAGATCGGCGGAGCGATCCTTACTCAGGCGTGCTTCGGTGGTGTGTTGCCGTCGTGTTCCCCCGAAGCGCTCCTCTATCGTCCTCAAAATGGAGGGTCCTAGCCCTCTTACCATCCTCTCCAGGGCATCTATTCGTGCCCTGTCGCTTCCGCCTTCCGGCGGAGGGCGGTCGTACTCGGTCGTCGCGCCGGTGCACCGCGGGCACTCGTGAGCGCGAGCAGCCCATCTCCTCAGTTCTTGTCGGAGGGCTGCGTTCTCCTCCTCCAGTGCGGACAGCCTCGTGTCTACGTTGTCGCTATCCCGCGCTGGCCTCGTCCTCCTCAAGGATTCCGCCTTCCAGGCGGCGGTTATGTAGCTCGCCGCATCTTTCAGGGATCTGATGTATGTCCCCGTGAGGTTAGACGACGTCGTCGCCACCCGCATGATCTCGGAGACATGCATCATCAGGCTCGCGCTGAGGTCTGCGGCCGAACTCGTCCTAATCTCGGTCACTAACTCCTCGGACACGTCCGGGGTCGTGATGGCGATCCTCCGCTTTTTGCTTCTGGACGCCGTGGAAGCCCGCGACGAGCGCGAGGCGATCGAAGCGACCGACTCCTCGTCGTCGGACCTTGCTCGCGCCCGCAATCCTCCTGCGATAGATGACGTGCCATCGACTATCATGGCCGGTGCGAGACAGACGCACTCGGACCTGTCCGCGCTTCTCAGCGAACTTCTCGTCACCCTCCTCGGAGACTCCTCCGTAGTCTCCATCTTGTTTCCCTCCGTCGCCTCGCCAGGCGCAGAAACGCGTCCGAGGGCCTGGCGGTCCACCCTCGAACGGCCGTGGTCGCGAGATGACGACGCAGCGGGGCCCACTTCACTACCCACAACTGCGCCGGTACTGGGGTATCCCTCCCCTGCACCGTAAACGTTTTTCTTCTGTTTTTCACAATCCATGTTTTGTTAGTATATTTCGCCTAGGTCGTCCTCGAGTTTCCATTCTGGCGCCACTCACTCTTTCGCACCCTACCCCGGTCAAGGCCGGTGCAGGGTGACAGGGAGCCCCGCGAGAAGGTGAGGTGAGCGGTCTTGACAGGTATGGGCCCACCAACTTCCCCGAAATTCTCCGTACCGAATCGGCGAACTGACGGGTGCCAGAGGCATCGACCAGCTGCCACCCGACTATAAGGGAACATCAGATCCATCAGGGTTTCTCAGGGCTTGGTCCTATGCCCCGGGAACCCACACCCGCCTCATGCTCCCCCCTTTACACCGGACCTACCGTCATACCCCTCCATGCCCGTCGTGCTCTCGATACGGCTACGAAGTCTTTTGCGTCTCTCGACAGGCGTCCACTCGGGTTCGCTGTCTCTCACAACTTCCGTAGAAGTGACTTTCTCCTGTCTCCTAAATTTTTTCGTATGATTCAATGTCTCTCCTCCAAAGAGGATATCCCCTTGCGCTTCGTCAATATTCATCTCCGTTTGGCTGGCCACCGATACTCCACGGTGCCTAGTCTCTCTCTGGTCCCTTGAGGTCATCTGAGTAGCGACAGATTTTCTTTCGCGACGTTCACTGTTCGCTTCCGCGTTGGAATCAATCCACTCCCTTACTCTTTTGATCTCTAGTATGCTTTTGTTGTTTAACTTCTCCAACATGAGATGTCTTTTGCTCGAGACCGTGATTCTCCTCATTATTGTCTCCATGTTGAGTGTTAAAATTTCTAAACTCCTTCACATATCGGAGTTCTGTTATGGAGCCTCTTCTTTCGCCGGCTTTTGCAGAAATATCTGCTCATTTTTGGGCAAGACTTGCGAAGCCACACTGGTTTCCATACAGAACATTATTATAGATAACTTGTATACATGTTAGATGCCAAAAGCAAGAAGGAATTATATAAACAAAATCTATAACAATAAGAAACGATAACGTTGGTTTAAACCTCCATTAGTTGCCGAAAGTAAAAGTGTAGAAGAGAAAGTTTGGAAAGAATCAGGATCAATCAAACGGAAATCTATTTTTCGCCGTCAACCTAAAACTTCATCGCCAGTAGTTAAAATATTAATTATTATCCTTATTTTATAACTCACATAGAAAATCAATATCAGAATCTTGCTAATAAATTCTTGACTAAATAAATCCAATAAATCACTTAAGAAGATATCAGAAATATTTATTTATTCCAAGAAAACTTTAATCCTTGCCGTGATAGTACTCCTGCACAAAGAGGGTAAGCCGAAACGTGGAATTTTATTTATCAGTCGTATTGATACGCTAGTTAACGCTACCCTTACGGTTATATTAATGAATTAGAACATCGAGAATACAACAGTTTGTAATTTCAAAATAGCGCCGCGCTTAAGAAGGGTGTAATAAGTTTTGAAAGCATTCCATTCTGTCGTTTCGACATTTCTTTCGCCTGCCTTTTGTTTCGATCAATTTTTCCTGTTTGTAGTTTAACCTCTCCATAACAATGGACGAGTATCTCGAGATCTAATACAGCCAGTTAAAACCATCATCCGCACCCAAGTGAATGTACTGCATAAAAATAGTTCAAAAGCTTAAAAGAGGTTTGACAAATTTGAAAGTGACTCATGGAAAGAATGCCAGACTGTTATTCATGATAATGATTTGAGAAACACTACTGATAAAAATTCATTAATAATCGTTACAAGATTTCATGGTAACAAAGAAGGTATCCTCGCTTTATGTATGGAAAACTATAGAACTGTGGAATCTTGGAAAAGTGGCGACTCATGGTGTAAGGAAGCTTGGTTCTGCCGTTAAAGAGCGAAGATATTTTTGATTGTATATTAACTTTAACTATCTATTAACTTGATGAAGTATGTAATAATGTACACCAATAAAAAGCAACCATATTACTCCTTATCATCAGGAAATCCATTTAAACATTTGCCTAAACCTGCACTTCACCATGTGAATTATTTATACATACATACATACTGTAGTATTATAGACTAGTATATACTATGAAAACCCTGAGTACCGTGGTGACGAGAGTTGTAAATTAACTATTTAGTTGTCTTAGTTACAGTACATTATTGTATTTAGTTCACGTTAAATAACCATCGTTTCCTGTTTAATCCATTCTAAATACATAAAAATATCCTACAATACTATGAATATTAAATATACCGTATCCCATAAGTTTATACTTCTAATTTATAAATCTTTTCAGTAACAAAATTCTTACGTTTCATCACCCCGAAATGTAGAAAGCATTAGCAAATGACTATAAAGATGCAACATAGAGAACTCAATTATGCTGACAAAAAAACGGTAGTCACCTCCAACAGCTTTTGCAATAATAAGAATAAGTGATCAACTTCTAATTTTCAGCTGTCATTGTTTACCATGACAAATACACAAAAACTATGTAATCGGAAGATGGCATTTTGGCTAAATTGCAGCAAATGTGGGTCTCGTTCCTTGTGCTTTTTTTCGCTAAACAACGATGCTGTTATAACCATCGTAGTTTGTATATAGACTACAGATTTTTATGCATTTATAAAAAAAATTACAAATGCAAAATTATGCACGATGCGCATAATAGGAAAGAATATATAAAGTATCCAAAGTATACTCCTTTCTATAATACTTGACACGTAATCAAACATTTTTTGTACCAAGCTTCCATCTTTTCAATCATAATCCCACAAATATAAATTTACATAAATATGTGTCATCTATTTATGACATATGAATTACTTGTCGTGTTAAAGAATAAGAGGAAACTATAATACATAGAGATGAGTCCTATCTGATTTTCACCCAAAACAGTGCTTTCTACAGTAATTTTCAAGTTATTTGACGTGGTCAAATTAGTTGACTCAACCTGTATATTAAAATGCTTAATTTAGATATTAAAAAGTTTGCAGACAATATTTATCGGAACAACGGATGTATTTACAGACATATCGTTTGAAGAAGATTCATAATAAAAAAATCTTTTAAAAAACATTAAATTTTTGTAGATTTATTATCCGCGCAGATATGTACAATTTACTGAATATGAAAAATTAGCTGTCGCATAACAGTGTAAAAAGAGAAGAAAAACCCACACAATACCTCAGCATATGTTGATTACATGGGCAAAAGTATAACATGTCCAAAATTGTTTTAATAGAATTACAAATTTGATTTAGAACTCTATGAATTTCAAACGGATAGAAAATCACACAATGAATTTCAACGACTTGAAACTGTTCGGAAAGAAAAATTCCTCCGTCAATGTAAATTTTTCGGGTGGAATAAGATCTAATTCTTACTGCTTGCACGAATCTGGTTTCAAAGCTGGGAATTATCAAAGTTGTTCGTAGCGCGAATATACGCCACAATAGTTGATATTCATTAGTGTAAATAAAAAGAAACACATAATTGAATGTGAATGAAAATTATTTTCACGAAAATAGCCATGTTTAGAGACTGTAGGCATACATATCTGTTCAATGCTGATACCTTAGAATGATTGAAATATGCGCTTATTCAAACACATTCCATAAGTTTATATAGATTTTATAAAGTGTCAGCTATTTATTAATAATAAACATGGGACTTGCTTGGCACAAGTATATTCCTTGTTTCAGTTTCAATTTGGGATAATTTTTAACAATTTAGTAACAATAAATAAATAATAACAATTATAAAAATAAATAAATAAATAAAATAAATTATAAAATATATACATAAATTAATAAAATAAATAAAAACAATAAATAAAACAATAATAAATAAACAAATAATTTAATAACAATTACGACGAGCATTAAGGAGTTAACACTAGAGAAACATATTTCTAGCGTAATGTTGAAAATATAAGAAAAATATCAACGTTTTGTTTGGATCACAGCAAGTGCCCGAATACTTGTGCATATAGTAGTGTATATAATTATGGTGGTGTATATAATTTAATTAATGTACTGGAATCGGGTAATCACTCATGCGTCATTCATGTTTTCGTAGTCATCAATGCATGTCGATGGGGGTTCATATTGTCCTAAATCTAGTGATCATCGAGAACTGATCGATAGCACATAACGGTACTGAATTGAGTTTTCTAAATAAGATTCTACTAAGTAATGCCCTTAAATGAAATAGAGAATAACATCGGGATTGACATAAATTTTTATTTTCAAGATATCTGTATTTAATGATCGCAACTTTGGTATTGCTTACTTTCTGTCGAAAAAAACAAGTTGTACATACTGAAAATTCAAATTTCATAGAAAATGAAATCTACGTTGAATTTCTTACGGAAAAAGACACTGTTTTCAAATTACTCGATATTAACAATAAAGTATAATGATACATGTAGTTCCATAATTCACCGCTGTCCAAAATTACAATTCATTTTTAAGTCGTTTATCTTCGTAGTTAAATTTATTATTTTTTCCTTTTACAAAATTACGTAAAATTATTCGAAAAATAAATCCATGAAAAGAATGTTTGGAATATTCGTAGAATCAATGAGTTGCTGGTCTTCTTAAAAAGTTTACCCTTTATAGGATGGGCATAAGTATAAATTTAGTTACAGAAAACCATTTATCTATAAACTATTTGAAAATAAAATTGTTCTTATTAACCTCATAATAATCTCATAATAAATTCCCATTTTCGTCAACTCTTCTGTCAACTCTTGGCCGAATATTATTTGTTATTTTGATATACAGTATAATCTCGATTATACATTGCCTACACACATCATCCGAACGGTTTGTCATCGGAATGTTGTATAATTCTCTATAGTGTATCTCATATACGTATACACCTATCTACGTGTATAATCATATAGTATTTATTTCCCCCAATTAAAACTGACGACGACGATAACTGTCGAAATAAAATCTCGTTACAACATTTCAGTACGGTATTTACATTCGAAACGTTTCAAACAATAATGGCGCCCAGACGAAATCGAGTACAGTTGACAACTAACGAAAGATACGAAATTCTTCAGATGATAGATAGAGGTGTGACTTTCGAAATCATAGCAAAAGCGTACGGTATTGGACGATCCACCGTGGGTGATATAATAGCAAACGAAGGAAAGATAAAAGATTATAAAGAGGTCAACACAATGGTTCGTAGGTGGTCTCCAAATCATTTAATTAAGTCACGCCATATGGATTTAGAAAGAGTTCTTTACCTGTGGTACATACGATGTAAAGCGAAACGTGTACGAATAACAGGACCACTGATGCGCAAAAAAGCTCTGGAGCTAAATAAAAAATTAAACGGAGATCCTAATTTTAAAGCCAGTAGCGGTTGGTTGCTACGGTTTAGATTACGTCACCGTATCCGTAAAAGGGGTATCAGAGGAGATATTCGAACCTCAAATAAAGATGCAGCGAATAACTTCAAAGCTCGTTTTAAAAAACTTCTGCAAGACGAGGGGTTTACGTTGGAGAATGTTTACAATGCCGACTACAGAGAACTAATGTGGAGAGCAGTACCAAAAGAAGCTTTGATCTTTCGCAATGGAAAGTCGACAGGAATCCCAAAAATGTGCCAAGATCACATTACTACACTTTTTTGTGCAAATGCTACCGGATGTCATAAGTTGCCGGTACTAATCCACACATTTGTGAAACCTCAAAGTTCCCACAATTTGAATGCAAATCTCTTCTCAACTATCTACACAGATAACACCAATGCTTGGATGGACAGTAACATCTTCAATCAATGGTTCGAAAAATGTTTCTTAAAATCAGTTAAAGAAAAACAGCTGAAAAACGGGCGCAGGGAGAAAACTTTGTTGTTACTAGATCATGTTGGCTCACGTCACGATCTCAAGGAACTAAATCAAAAAGATGAATTCGTTAGAGTCATGAGTTTTCCATTTAAGGCTGCTCCGCTCATACAACCAATGGATCGTGGAATAATCGCATGTTTCAAGCGAAAGTACCGAAAAGAATTGCTGGAAACATTAATGCCATTACCTATCTGCAATACGGAGCAAGAGGTAATAGACAACCATAAGCAATTAACATTGCGGGATTGTTGCCGCATCGTTCATGATGCTTGGTCAAGTGTCAATGAAGTAATACTCAAAAACGCGTGGGACATACTTTTGAAGAATAAAAGCGAACGAAGTGCGGAAGACTTAGAAACAATAAAAAAGGACGTAGATGAAACAGTTGCATTGCTGCATAGATTACCAGGTTGCGAAGGGTGCAACAGAAAGGGCGTGGTAAGCTGGTTTCAAATTGATGACACAGATGATACAGTTATGACGATATGTACCGACGAAGTTCTTCAAGATTTTGAATACAATCCTTTGAATCAAGTGAACATAGGTACTGTCGACGAGGAAGATGAGCCTTCTCATTCGTGGTTCTAAAAAAAAGAGCTCACATAGTTTGAAGCACAAAGTGGAAGTAATTCGGAGGAATTATTTGCATTAAGACATATATATTAAAAAATATATTAAGAAATATAATATGATTTAGCGGTAGGGAAAGTGTGGGACACGTACGATTTTATGTAGCGTTTAATTGTTTGTTTGTACCATTTGGTTTGAAGTATATGACACACAGTACAGAAGAAACTGTTGTTCTATTATTCAAACACATTTATCATTATTAGTTTCGAGAATCAAGGTTCTACTCTATATGGAAGACAAGGAAAGACGCGAAACGGTATTCTTATATTTACGTTCTCTTTGAATTTTATACTTTCAATTTGACAAAATAGAATTAAAGTAATTGTTAAATTAAATGTTAATAGTGATTATCGAGATGGATCGATTAATGTATTAACCAAATATATTGTCCACAAAAAACTGATAATGATCTTAAAATCTTATTTAAAAAATGACTTTCAGAAATAATATTATCTACCACTGCGTGTGCTCTTCCAAATAGCATAACTTTGTCCTCCGCAGTTTTTTCATATAACCATTAATAACGAAAATATTTAGGTGTTTCGCTTTATATATCCGACTCTGTATATCAACGAATATTTATCAGAGCGAGTACCTACCAGTTGATACGTGAATAATCTGTGCAAAACTTGAACTGAAATTAAATTTATATTTACATAATTATATAATGTAGAAATAAATACATATACACAAATGGGCTTCTTTTTCTCTGTCTTCTTTCTTGCATTCAGTTTATTCGACCAGTCGCGGGGAGACGCGATCGCGAGGAAGCACGTCAACAGGAGTCGTAAATTTCCGTTACGATTAGAATAATCGACGCCACGAACAGATCGATCCCCTTATTTCTTTTGGGATAATAGGGGTGATTGATGTGGTATAACACTGCGATTAACATGTTATAATATTTATATTTCCAACAACTTACAGAAACAGAAGTTAAGTTGACCCTCCTGATGTCGTAGAAGAAGTAAAGTCCGTTCTCGTGTTATTACGGATGAAAGTTCGGCGTGGGTGTGCCTTTTGAACTAAGAACGCGGATTCGTTGTTCACACTTTTCGTTAGAATAGTGAGGGTAACGATCCGCGATGCCCATTGGTTATAGCCAACATTAATAAATGAAGATTGGAGGAGGAAGCCTCATACCGACGAGGCTCGTGGGTGACCTTGTTCATGGGAAAAATCTGCTTTTCCGTTAGACAAATATCCACTTTTTCCGTTAGGTAACTACCCGCTTTCTCCGTAATTTTTAAGAGCGCTTAATAAACCTAAGGACTTTTCTAAGAACCAGCCATAAACCGAAAATACTTCTAGGATTAGAAAATCCTTCAGGACAAACAGATTAACTTAAGAAACATGTATTAAAACAATTAAGTTAAAAAGTTAAAGTTTATTGTGGGTCCTTAGATTTATTGAGGGTCGGAATGACGGTACGTGGGTCGTAGGCTGCCAGGCAATGAAGGACGTCGCACGAACCATTTCATCGCGACATAACACTACGAGATAATAGCATATTCCAAATTCTATAAATATTGAAAAGATCAAAATGTCGTCATCAAATTTTTAGAAGGGCTTAACAAGGTCCAAGGGTGACCACTGGTGTGTGTTCCTTCGCGAAGCTCAAGAAGCTCATTCGCATTCGCAATAAATCTAACTTTGTCTGCATATCGCCTGTAAAACGCGTATGGCAAATGTTCGCTATAATATCTTCGCACAATAGCCCATCTGCGCAATATTTGATTGCTTTTAAATACGGGCCACGTAGATAATGTCGTTCATTTAATCTACCACAATTCTTTCCCAATCGGTTTGTAAATTTAGACACTTTTCTTTTATCCTTCGTAGTGGAAATAACCACACTTCCTCGCCGAGCTTGAATTGCAGTGCATGGACGTGGCAATCGTATATCTTCATCTTAGCAGGGAAAATTCGGATAAACTAAACTATCAAATAAAACTATTGGTGATGACGTATATGTAGATCGTATCGCGTGGAACGGTACGCTAAGAGGAATAACGTTACATACTCGTCCCGTCGTCGTTTGCAATGAACATTAATGAATACTGTAATAATGTTCAATTTAGCCGTTCCATAAGACCATCAGATTGCGGTCTTAGCGGGTTGATCCTTGTCTTCTTCCTTGACTTCTTGACTCCGAACAGCTTCATTGGTCTTGAAAAACGGCTTCCTTCTCTTGTCGGAATGGATCTCCGAAAGTGTTACATTTTTTAACGATATCGACTGATGACATCCAGAAGAGTCTTTTATATTGTGACGGTCTACTAGCTTGGCGTTGGAATTACTTCAGGCTTTTTCGAACTGGCCTTACAACCCCCACATCGCTCCTCTATATCTTGACGACGAGTGGTCCAATCAAATTGCTGTTGTACCTTGGCCAGACGCTTATTCGTGTCAAAATTTCTTGTTGCTGGAGAATCATGATATTGTTTCAAAACTTCTTCCGCTTTCTCACGTAGTGCCATCGACAACCACGATGACGATGTTCCATCTCCGATTCTCATCTTCCTAACAACATGCCGTCTCGAGCTTCCAAGAAATCATAAATCTTTGAGTAATGTTATATGAGTAATGTATAAACCTGATATAATAATATATATATCTGAGGAAGAGTGAACCATGTCCTGACGGGAGGCTTTTCTCCTTGCACCTTCCTTTTCAGAATGATCGGTGATCGTTTTTCCACTCCACAGAATCGAAATGGTGAAAATGTTCCACCGACTTCACGACTGCCAGCAATTCCATCCGGGTTACGCAGTAATTTCTCTTTGATTTCCTCAGAGTATTAAAGAAATAAGTAATAACCTTCATAACCTTGTGAGGTGTTGTTTCATGTAAGCTGCCCCAGGAATACTCTCGGTGTTCAACAATATAATTTATTTAACAATTACCAATCAACAATCCTCGCTTCTTGACCATGTTTTCTTCACTGTTAAGGTTGACCCTTCTCATTTCGCTGTTCAAAACCGAATGAATCTTTGAACAGATTCTTTTCTTTTGTTGCCCCTCGATATCCCCACTACGCTCGCGTTCGTTAGCCGTCCGCGACCATTGCCGCGTAGGCGTTGTTCCGGATATTCGGCGAAGGACGTTACGTTTTGATGATATTATGCTTTGTGTCGCAAAAGTCGAGTGTCACCACACCTGTAATAGTACTGCTCCAATCACGAAATTTGAAGTATCTGTATCCAGGATAAATTGTTCTTCGTCTGGAGGGTATGCCAATACCGAAGATCTCAGATGAGCTTTTAAAAGTCTTCAAAAGCTATCGAGCAGTCGTTCATCCAAATATATGGCATCCTCTCCTCTGTTAGCCGATGCAAAAGCTTCGCAATTAGAGAGCAATTTTTAACGAATTTTCACTAATGCATTCGTAACCCTAGAATGGTTCGTAGTTCTGTAATATTTCTCGGGGATGGCCAATCTTGAATTGCCTTGAATTGCTTCCGCGACGATGTATCCCAGATACTTCGCCTCTCGGCCGAAAAAAGTGCATTTCTTTGGTCTCATAAGCAAATTGATTCGATGCAACCGTGAAAAGATGTTTCGCAATTTGTTTAATTTCTTCTAGAAATTCTTACCGGAGATTATAATGTCATCCAAATAAATCAGGCAGGTTCTCCACATGAGGTTTCCCAGCACGTGCTTTACAAGACGCACGAAATGGCTGGAGCATTGCACAATGCAAAGGGCATTACTTTAAACTGTCATAAACTCGTTTTCACTGAGAACGCAATTTTTCTCGGGTTTTCTGGTCTACTGAAATTTACCAGCAGCCACTCTGCAAATCAACAATAAAAAACTAAGAAGAACCAACCAGGGTATCCAGAACATCCCCAATACGGGGAAGTAGATGCGAATCTTTCTTCGTTATGTTTTTCAATACACACCAAATTTAAACGAGCTATTTTTTTTTCGTCGATACTGTGAAGGACGACTAGAGGCACTGTGATCTTTCTATAACTTTCTGTTCCCCCATGTTCTTTATTAATTTTTGCATTTCTTCTTGCCGATGAAGTGATAAACGTTGAAGTTTTTTTTTTTTTTTTTTTTATTTAAAATTTCACATTCACAATTTGTCCAATTTGGACATTTGGTAGAATTTTTTATCTGTTTGATTATCATGTGGGTGGCAGCCCCAATGGGGTACCATCTTCGTGTTTGTTACGATATATCCTTTGTGAGGTCTGCTGGGTGTTTCTTTTTTAGTCTCCTTTCTATGGTTGTGTTGATCGTTTCCTCTGCCAGCCGGTTCGGGTGCGTTGCTATTCTTTCTCTGTATCTTCTTGCGAATCTGCTAATCTCTTCCTTGACCGTTGGTATTCCCAGGTCTTTCCGTATGTCCTCGTTTCTAACTTACCATGGGGCGTTTACAATTGATCTAAGAATTTTAGCTTGGATTGTCTCTATTTTGCTTATATGGCTCATTGCTGCTGTTCCCCAAAGTGGTATTCCGTACGTCCAAATTGGTTTTATGATCGTTTTGTATATTTTTAGTTTGTTTTCTATGCTTAGTTTGGATTTTCGACTTGTTAACCAATACATTTGTCTTCTTGCTAATTGTATTTTGTCTATTATAGATTTAATATGCCGTTTCCATGTGAATCGTGTATCTAAGTGGAGTCCTAGGTATTTGACTTGCCTTGTTTGTATTATGTGCGTACCGTTCAGTGTAATGTTTGGAGGTATCTGTTTTCGCAGTGTGAATGTAATGTGGTTGCATTTATCGGGGTTTGCTTTAATTTGTTTAACTTGAAGCCACTTTTCTATTTTTGTGATATGTTCTTGTAGTGATGACACTGCTGTTGCAGGGTCAGTGTGCCTGACCAGCACCGCCGTGTCGTCCGCGAATGTCAGTATGTTGCTATTAGTAGTTGTTGGTATGTTGGCCGTGTATAGTGTGTATAGAATTGGTCCTAAGACGCTTCCTTGCGGAACCCCTGCCTTAATGTCTTTAACTTCAGAGTATGTGTCTTTAATTTTTACTACGAAGGTTCTGTTGTTTAAGTAGGATTTAATTAAATGGTATATCTGCTCCGGGAATTCTTTTCTGATTGATTGAAGTAGGCTTTCGTGGTTTATTTTGTCGAATGCTTTCTCGATGTCCATAAAGAGGGCTGTGCAGTATTGTTTGTTTTCTAATGCTATGATTATTTCATTTGTAAGTCTGTGCATTTGCTCTATCGTGGAGTGTTTGTTTCTGAATCCAAATTGGTGATCTGGTATTAATTTTTCCTTCTCTATTATTGGTTTTAAGCGGGCGTAAATTATTTTTTCTAGTATTTTGGAAAACACGGGAAGTAGTGATATTGGTCTATAAGATGTTGTTTGGTGTGGGTCTTTGCCTGGTTTAGGTAACATTATGATCTGTGCTAGTTTCCATAGTTTACGATGAGGATTGGATTCTTATGTGGCGACAAGGACTATGGAACTTTCCAACGGCTCCGTGATGCAAAGCGCTATGCTACGCCGTCAAAACGCAACACGACGTACTCAATCTGTCATCGATATCTTCACGCTCCTTCCGCCGAATTTCTCGGAAGGGCATACACGCGCCAGCCACGGGGCACTTATAATGAACGCACGCCAGTGGGGATATCGATAGGCAACGAAGAAAAGAAACAGTTCGGTCGGAAAAATAAGCACATTCGACTACGAGCCGCGAGACGCGAAAGACGAACGAAAACGAGTACGCTATTATCGAGAAATCGACCGAACGACGCTATTATTTATCTGCGTTAAGTATCAACCGTTGTTAACTGTCAATTGTCATTTGTTGTTATCTAGTTTAATAAACGTTATTGGTTGAATATAACCTAGTGTATTTCAGTACCTATTACACCATACACCTCAAATTGGTGACCCCGACGTGAGTGAAATTTAAAGAGGTGACTGTGATAGTGATACTGAGACTCTAAACGCCACGAATTGAAACTGCTGTACGATGGCAAATACCGACGGGATTGCGAACGGTGCACGAGTTTACCAAATAATTAACATGCCTCCGCTGCAGCCCTCGGAGTTCACGGCGTGCTTTACGCTTCTGGAAATACAGTTCGAGGACATGGACCTTACGGACAACAAGCGAAAGTTCGTGACCCTCGCCAGGTGCCTCGGCGGTCGGTACATGTCGCATATCGAGGACGTGAGAAGGAGGATACCAGAGGCGGAACAATACGATAAGTTAAAAAACACGATCATTCGAGAGTTGGCTGATACAGCCAGCACGAAGTCACGCAAACTGCTGACCGAAGAGATGGGCGACCAAAAGCCGTCCCAATTCCATCAACACCTGAGAAGACTAGCCGGTCCCTCCATGCCGGACGAATTCCTCCTCACACTCTGGAGGGAGCGACTCCCGGAATATATAGACACCGCCCTGGCCGCGGTGGACGAAACGGACGTAGAAAAGTTGACGCAAGCAGCCGATCGAATTTACGAGACACACACGTTGAGAAGACAGAGGGTCGCCGTTATCGAGACAGAGAGAACGCGAGGCGAACGGCGAGATCGCCCCTCAGAATCGACAGACGACGACAGGTTCTCCAAATTAGAGGCACAAATCGAGGCACTGCGCCTCGACCGGCGGCGCTACCAACGTCCAAACATGAGACGGTACGGACCGCGCCCGAGAGAAGAGCCACAGGACTCCGGTCTTTGTTACTACCACGCGACGTTCCGAGCGCGCGCGAAGAAGTGCCGTTCACCATGTACATGGAAGCAGGGAAACGAGATCGGCCGTCCGTAAACGCGGCAAGCGACGACGGCCTAACATCTCGCCGCATATTTGTGAGAGATAGGAGCTCAAAAATCTCCTTCCTAGTGGACACTGGCGCCGACGTATGTGTATTTCCGCGCAACAAAATGCACGGGCCCGTAAAAAAGACACGTATGAATTGTTCGCGGCTAACGGGTCACGCATCGCGACATACGGCACCACTCTAGTGTCTCTCGACCTGGCACTGCGTCGTGTGATGAAGTGGCGTTTCATTATAGCGGACGTCGAGACACCCATCATCGGCGTGGATTTCCTCAGTCACTATGAATTGTGGGTGGACGCGAGGAATAAACGTCTTATAGATTCTATTTCGTACCGATCGACGAGAGGATATACGGCCGCGACTCAGACGGCGTCGATCAAGACGATTATCGGAGAATCGACGTATCACCGACTCCTCGCTGAATTTCCGGATCTAACTCGTCCACCGGCTTTCGGACGAGAGAAAACTCGGCACGGTGTGGTACATCACATCGAAACGACACCTGGCCCGCCTATCCATAGCAAACCCCGCCGACTCGCGCCAGACCGGCTTCAGCAAGTCAAGACGGAGTTCGAAGCCATGATTGAGCAAGGCGTGATGCAGCCATCGAGAAGCCCATGGGCATCACCCTTACACGTTGTTCCAAAAAGGACGGAGGCATTCGACCGTGCGGCGACTACCGGGCGCTGAACGCCCGCACCATCCTGGACAGATATACACCGCCACATATAGAAGATTTCGCACAGAATTTACATGGTAAGCGCATTTTCTCTAAAATCGACCTCGTTCGCGCTTACCATCAAATTCCGATTGCGCCGGAAGACGTCGAAAAAACAGCCATAATAACACCGTTCGGTCTGTTCGAAGCGACCAACATGATGTTCGGGCTTCGGAACGCTGCGCAAACGTGCCAAAGATTCGTAGACGAAATCGTACGGGGCCTTGATTTCGTCTACGCATACATAGACGATTTCCTCGTAGCTTCCGAGAATGTCGAGCAACATCGCGAACACTTGCGGGTCCTGTTTCAACGCCTCAACGACTACGGGGTTGTCATTAATACCGCGAAGTGCGAATTCGGCGTCCGCGAAATTCAATTCCTCGGTTATACCGTAACCGCCGAAGGGATAAAGCCGCTGGCTGAACGCGTGGACACTATCGCTAAAGTACCGCTACCTGCAACCGTTAAAGACCTTCGAAGATACCTCGGTATGATTAACTTTTACAGACGTTTCATACCGAGGGCCGCGCACACTCTCCGACCACTCAACGACTTATTGAAAGGCACAACCAAGCGTAACGCGTCTATTGAGTGGTCCGAGCATGCAAAAAAGCTTCCGCGAGTCGAAACGCGTTTTGGCCGATGCGACAATGTTAGCGCACCCGATCCCCGGCGCGCCCGTTAGCCTCGCGGTCGACGCATCCGACTACGCGGTATTCGTGGCAGCCACTAGGCTTCATGACAAAGATGCTATCCCCCGCGCAACGAAAATACAGCGCGTATGATCGGGAATTGCTGGCGATGTACTACGCGGTTAAACGCTTCCGACATGCCGTCGAAGGCAGAGAATTCGCGATCTATACAGATCATAAACCCCTAATCTATGCGTTCAAGCAGAACCTCGATAAGTGTTCGCCGAGACAGTTTCGACATCTGGACTACGTCGGACAGTTTACGACGGATATCCGACACATAAAAGGGGTAGAAAATAACGTAGCTGATACTCTATCTCGCATCGAAGCGATCGGAAAACCAATAGATCACCATACGCTAGCTGCAGCGCAAGAAAAGGATAGCGAGCTACCCGAAATTATCAACGCTGGCTCGAGCGCGTTGCAGCTGAGAAAAGTACGGTTTCCCGATCACAACGTCGAGTTATACTGCGACATTAAAACCGAGACCGTGCGACCGTACGTACCGGAACCGTTACGCCGCACCGTATTCCAATCGCTACATGGACTTTCCCACCCGGGGATGCGTGCTACGCGAAAATTGGTAGCGACGCGCTTCGTCTGGCCATCGATAAATAAAGATTGCCGAACGTGGACGCGACAATGCATACCGTGTCAGCGCAACAAAGTCACCAGACACGTATCCTCGCCCGTCGGAACGTTCGGAACGTTAGCGGGCCGGTTCGAGCATATACACGTAGACATCATCACAATGCAATATTCGCAAGGATACGGTTATTGTCTAACGTGTATCGATCGTTTTTCGCGTTGGCCTGAAGCCATACCTATCGCCGATATGGAAGCGTCAACCGTGGCTTCGGCCCTCCTTTCTACCTGGATATCTCGTTTCGGCGTACCCTTGAAAATTACGTCTGATCAAGGACGTCAATTCGAATCGCGTTTATTCGAGGAATTATGCCGGTTGCTCGGCGTTAAACATTTGCGTACAACGGCCTACCATCCAGCGTCTAACGGGATGGTAGAACGCCTACACAGACAATTAAAGGCGCCGATCGTCTTATTAGGTATGAGAACCGCGATAAAGGAGGACCTAAACACAACGGCGGCCGAAATGATTTACGGCACCGGCATACGTCTGCCGGCGGAATTCTTTTTTGCCAACTAGTCAACGGGCCAACTCGGAATACGCGAACCGGCTGAGAGAACGCATGGAGAGGGTCAGACCACACCCGGTTACTCGCCACGGCGAAAAGAAAATTTTCGTTTTCAAAGAATTAGAGACGTCGCCATACGTATTCGTGCGCCACGACGCGATTGGAGGACCATTACAGCCACCGTACGACGGACCGTATAAAGTCATACAGAGAGGTGATAAGACATATACGGTAATGTTAGGAAAGTGATACATTTACACTGTACATGAGAGTGTGTGTGTAAGAGTCAGAGGGCGCCCAGGTCTTAGTTGAGACAAAAGACTGTCGCTAGATGTTAGAAGAATCTGGAATAGTCGGTTGGCAACAAGCGTGCGTGCAAGACGTTCTTCAGAGTGTAATATAGATGTATAGCTGTTGTGTGCAAAATAAAGCAATTATTTGTATTTCCAAATCCTCTGATTTCCTTAACATGGTAGCAGAGCGTGGTTACTAGTTTTGCAGGCTATTTAGTGCGTGGTTTTTAGTCTTGCGAGTTAGTTCGAGTGAGTTGAGTACGGGAAGAAATTTTCCAAGGATATAAAAATAAAAGAAAAATATACTTCGAGCACGTAGGAACGCTTGAGTAAGAAAAGAAGAAAAAAAAGGAAAAATCAATTAAAATGGAGAGATCGGAAATCATGATACCTATATTCGATGGTGAGGATTATGGAATGTGGAAGCAAAGAATCACGATGTTTCTCAAGTATAAGGAATGCGAGGTTGTTACAACTAGAATGAAGAACGAAAGAGACAATGAAGATTGGGACAAAAAGGATTTGAAGGCAATAAATATAATATATAGTGCAATATCGAACAGACAATTGGAGTATGTTAGGGAAGAAAAAACGGCATATGATATAATAAAAAGGTTCGATGAAATGTACTTGAAAGAGTCGACGGCACTGCAGATCGTATGCAGAAGGAGATTGGAAAAAATAAGACTGGAGGACTACAGTGATTCAGCATCATTCTTTAACGATTTCGAAAAATTAATAAATGAATTAAAAAGTGCGGGCGCACAAGTAAGTGAGAGGGAAAAGCTGAATTACATGCTGAATACGTTACCCGAAGAATACAGCTACATAGCGGACATAATAGACGCATTGAAAGAAGAGAATCAAACGGTAGCGTATGTGAAAAATAAAATAGAAATAGCAGAGAAGAAAAATAAATCCAATCGAGGAGAAAGGCAAACCAACGCCTTTACTGCAAAAAAGGAAGGATGCTACAGATGTGGAAGATTAGGACACTTTGCGAGAGAGTGTCAAAATGGCGTCCAAGCGGGAAGCAGTAACGGATATTGGCATGGGCCAACACGTGGTCGAAACAGAGGAAGAGGGAACAAAGGCAATACGAGCAGGGGGCATGGAAACTTTCATCGTCAATCAACAACCGGCACGGGCGAGCATGGAAACTCAAGAGCAGGCATATGGATAGCAACGGCGCACGCAGCACACAGCAGAGAGACGAATGAAATAAGTAAGAACGAAATAGTGTGGCTATTAGATAGCGGTTGTACCGATCACATAATTAATGATATAAATTATTTTGATAAATCTATCGACCTAAAAGAACCGGTAAATATATATTTAGGCGATAATAGATCGATAAAAGCAACGAAAGTAGGTAATGTTTTAAGTTATTTCGAAGCATTTGGAAAGAGAAATAAAATAAATATGAGGAAAGTATTTTATGTGAAAGAAATGTCCGCAAACTTAATTAGCTTAGGTAGGTTAACGGATAATAACAATACGGTTATCTCAAAAGGAAATATTGCGAAAATAATAGATAAAAACAATATACTTACAGCCACAGCGGTCAAAGAAAACGGAATATATAAAATGAAAAGTATATTGAAAGGGAAGGAGCACTTAGTAAACAGTGCCAAATGTAGTGGTATGAGAGAAAGAAAAAGAGAAAGAGATAGGGACCGTGATAGAGAAAGAAAAAGAGAAAGAGATAGGGACCGTGATAGAGAAAGAAAAAGAGAAAGAGATAGGGACCGTGACAGAGAAAGAGAAAGAAAAAGAGATAGGGACCGTGACAAGGAAAGAGAAAGAGAAAGAGATAGGGAACGTGAGAGAGATAGGGCAGATTATGTCACACATATAAAACAACATTTTGAAAAGCAGCTAAAAGCGAAACAAGATAAAGGCGAATGGTTACAGCAGAGGATTAAAACCATGTCTGATGCGGAGACTAAGAGACAAGAACAAAAGATCAGTGAACATAGTGAGCTCAAGGCTTTGAGGAGAGAAATCAATAATGCTAGAAATGTAATAATGTATTTGGATTCTGACGAAGATGAAAATGATAGTAGTACTGAAAGCTCAAACATTCCTAGGAGATCTACACGTATTAAGAAAACTCCAGTAAGGTATCCAGAAAAGGAAAACAGCAGTGAGATTCACACAAATTATTGTAGAGGAGACATCCCTTGTACATTCGAGGAGGCGATTTGTTGTGACAATAGTGAAGATGGTAAGAATGTAGAAAACTATAAGAAGAGGAAAAGGAATAGAAAATTGGAGAAGGGTAATGACGAAGATAGAAGCAGGAAAGGTGAAGTATCTGCGAGAAACAAGGGCGAAAATGTAACGAAAGTAGAACGAAGCGAGGAAAAGAAAGAGATTAAAAAAAATAGGACATTGCAAATAAAAGAGAAAAAGAGAACGATGTTGCAAAGAATATGGTATGTAGAATGAATGAATAGAGTTTGTAAATTATCGAAAGCGATTTATGAGTTAAAAGAAAGTCCGAGAGATTGGTATGAGTGTTTTGATAGGTATGTGACGAGATTAGGTTTTAAGAAGAATAATGTAAGAATAATGTAATGTTTACTTGCTAATATATGTAGATGATTTTTTAATTTGTAGTAAAAATTTATGAGGATAAATCGGGAGCGATAAGTATAGCAAAGTACGGAAATTTCAAAAAAAAAAAAAAATTCTAAACACATTGAAGCTCATTACCACTATGTTCACGAATGCTTAAAGGAAAATAGGATAAATATAATTAAAGTAAGTACAGACGAAAACACTGCGGATATTTTTACGAAGGCACTGTGTAGAGAGAAATTTGAAAGGTTCAGGTCATGGATGAATGTAAAATAAGAAAAATGTAAATAAAGCGATAAATGTTAAATATTTTGTTAATTCGACAAGTATGTAAATAAAATTAAGTGTACAGTATAAATGTAAGGAGGCGTGTTAGGAAAGTGATACATTTACACTGTACATGAGAGTGTGTGTGTAAGAGTCAGAGGGCGCCCAGGTCTTAGTTGAGACAAAAGACTGTCGCTAGATGTTAGAAGAATCTGGAATAGTCGGTTGGCAACAAGCGTGCGTGCAAGACGTTCTTCAGAGTGTAATATAGATGTATAGCTGTTGTGTGCAAAATAAAGCAATTATTTGTATTTCCAAATCCTCTGATTTCCTTAACAGGTAAAAATAAATAATCGCGACGTAACGGTTTCCATAGATCGCTTGAAGCCTGCGTTTGTCATTCCCGAAGACCTCGAACAAAGGACCGCCGAGACTCGCAACGTGCTAATTCCGGTAGACCAAACGAATGTTCGCGACGAAAGCGGGGCAAACGCCAATAACCAAATGACAAACGGAGAAAATACCCGGAATAGATACGTTACGCGGTCTGGGCGAAGAGTCCGATTTCCCGATCGGTTTCAGGCAGGTTTCGGATAAGTGTTAAGAACCGGCCAACGCGCACAATGCTTTGTAATATTCATATATTCTTTTATTTATGTAGCGTTATCACTGGTAAGAGGGTACTGTGGCGACAAGGACTATGGAACTTTCCAACGGCTCCGTGATGCAAAGCGCTACGCTACGCCGTCAAAACGCAACACGACGTACTCAATCTGTCATCGATATCTTCACGCTCCTTCCGCTGAATTTCTCGGAAGGGCATACACGCGCCAGCCACGGGGCACTTATAATGAACGCACGCCAGTGGGGATATCGATGGGCAACGAAGAAAAGAAACAGTTCGGTCGGAAAAATAAGCACATTCGACTACGAGCCGCGAGACGCGAAAGACGAACGAAAACGAGTACGCTATTATCGAGAAATCGACCGAACGACGCTATTATTTATCTGCGTTAAGTATCAACCGTTGTTAACTGTCAATTGTCATTTGTTGTTATCTAGTTTAATAAACGTTATTGGTTGAATATAACCTAGTGTATTTCAGTACCTATTACACCATAGACCTCACTTAATATTGCGTTGTAAATTATTGTGATTAGTCGTATCGCTTTTGGAGGAAGGTTTTTCAAAATTTTGCCATTGATTAGGTCGATCCCTGGTGCTTTATTGTTTTTTATTTTCTCGATTACGTTTCTAATTTCTTGTGCTGTTGTTTTAGGTATGATATAGTGTTTGTCAGTGGAGGTACTAGTGGTTATCGCATCCTCATCGGTATGACAATTGTGGTTGCTATTATTGATGTTATGTGGTGTAAATATGTTGCTTAGGTGGTTGGAAAATTCTTCAGCTTGTTCTTCGTTGCTTCTTGCCCATGTATTATCTGCTTTTCTGATTGCTGGGACTAGTTTTATTGGCTTCTTTATATTTTTTGTGGCTTTCCATAGGGAGTAGTTGGTGTTCTCGTGCGCAGATAGTGACTCTATGAATTTTGTGAACTCATTGTTATTGTGTTCTTTTATTTTGTTTTTAATTTCCTTTGCAAGTTTATTTAGGTGTTTTTTATTTTCTTTTGATCTATGTTTTTGCCATTTTGCTTCCGCTTTTTTTTTTCTCTAATTATTTCGAGGATGCCTGGCGGAATTATTTTTGTTTGTCTATTGGTTGGTTCAGGTATAGTGATTGCCCATGCTGCCTCTTGAATAGTTTCTGTAAGTGTTGTTACTGCTTGTTCGATGTGTTCAGGTGTTTTCAATGGGATGTTACAATTGATTTTGTTCTCAATTATTTCTTTAAATGTTTACCATTTGGTGGTATTATTGCATAGTGTCACTGAATTGTTATAAAGTATTGGTTTGTTTCTGTATGTAATAATTATGGGTGTATGATCGGAGCTAAGTTCAAGACTGGGTGTTATATATAGTTTATTTGCATTTAGTCCCTTTGTAACTGCAAAGTCAAGTAGGTCAGGTATTTTGCTCGGGTCTGTCGGCCAGTATGTCGGTCTTCCTGTGGATAATATATTGAGGTTATTGTTTCTAATGTATTTTTCCAAGGTTCTACCTCGAGGTGTAGTGATTCTTGATCCCCATAGCGTGTGCTTTGAATTATAGTCTCCCGCTGCAATATACTTGTCACCTAAATGTTGAAAGTACTCTTCCCACATTTGTGATGTAATTTTGTGTCGCGGTGGTACATATACTGCTGACAACTGTAAATGATTGCTGCTAGTTTGTACTGTAACGATGGTTGCTTGGATATATTCCTTACAAACTTGGCTGTGTAAATGGTGTTTAATGTCGTTTCTTATTATTACTGCGGCCCCTCCGTGTGCTTTACCTGAGGGATGCTTGGTATCATAAATGGTGTAGTACGGAATTTTTAAATAGTTTTTTATAGTGAGGTGTGTTTCTGAAACGAGTAGTATATCGATATTATTGTTGTATAGGAATGTTTTAGCTTCTAGGGCCCTTTGTTGCAGGCCGTTAGAGTTCCAGGCTGCTATTTTAAGCGTGTCCGTTTTTATTTTTTGGTTAGCGTGTTTGTGAGTAGTTGCAGCATGAGTGTGATTTGCTGCGTTTGCTGTTTAAGGATTGCGTTTTGTTCACTTATCATTTTTGCTATCATTTCCGTGTTTTTAATGGATAGCTTTATCATTTCTTTGATTTCTGTAGAGTCGTCGATGTTATTGTTTTGGCTTTGATTATCTAAGGGTGTTGACTGTTTGGCTATTTGCGCGTAGTTTCGACTACCGGATGTGTTGGTATTATTATGTTTGATGTTCGTTACATGCTGAGTGTTTGTTGATGTTTCAGTTACTGTGCTTTCCTGATGTGTGTGAGAGTTAGTGTATATCCTGTTACGAAGCGGCGGAAAAAGTTTACCTTGAAGTTGTTTTCTTACTACACAGCCTTTGTAACTAGCTGGGAGGTTTCCATCGCAATTGTAACATTTTACCTCATTTATTTTTCTCGTGTGTGGGCAGTTAACTGTAAGGTGCTTTCCTGCGCATTTGACACACGCCGGGTTCCTGTTACAGTAATTTTTAGTGTGTCCATATTGTTGACACCTCATGCATTGTGGTATATCCTTTTTGTGCCTGGGTGGCTTAACTGTAATTAATGTGTTTAAAATTTTTTTAATATCGAAAATTTCCTTGTTGTTATTTTTGGGCTCTAGCTGTAATAAGAATAGCGGTAGTGGTTGTTTCGTATCGTACTTTGTAATATTGTTTATAGATCTTGTTTGTTGGCCAATATTTGCTAATTCGTCACTTAGTTTTTTTGTGTTAGTTTTTGGATGCAGTCCTCTTATAACTATTTTGTAGCTCCTTTCCGTTTTGAGCTGGTACGTGTGGTATATAGCATTTTTCCCCTTAATTCTTTTATAACTTTCCGATAATTTTCTGGTGTGTGTGTTTGGATTTTTACCTGTTCTAATTTTGTTTGTTTTATTATGTAGTTATCCTTTCCAACTATATTGTTTAGTTGATCGATAAGCGGGTCTATTATTTGCGGCTCAACAAATATTGGTGGAGGTTTTGTACTATGTGTTGATTGAGTTGTGGCATTGCTTGTTGGGTCGTGATCTATTTCTTCTGTTAGCGAGCTGAAGGAGTTTCTCAGCGGTAATTCTTGCAGCCATCGCTGCTTTTCCGTATCTGAATTTCCTATTATTTTTTTTTTTTTGTTATAGCTGGCTACCTTCCAGCTTTCGTCCTGATGAGTTGTTTCTTTGGTGGTTTCCATGTCAACTTCCATTGTGGCTGAGCAGTCCTGTCCTTGGTTTGTTTGTAGACTTGTTCTTGATGTATCTGCTGTTTTGTGTATGTAGTATTGATCTTTTTTATTTATAATTTTTATCGGTGCAATATTTTCCATGGTAGGTTTGCTAGTCCCCTTAATAGAAGACACGATCCTCCACCGTTTGGTTATAGGCGTAACCGTCCTTAACTTTCTCTTCCCCACTTGCCGCACTTTCTCTGAGGCACTTTTTTATACGTCCGTTCAGCTCGGCTGCTCGGACAGAACTGCCCGTGACCGTGGCTACGTTCGGCGACCAGTTGTCACCTCGAACCCAATTTCGCTATCACAAATCTCGAACAATTACAATCAGATCGAATGACAACAATTGCTTAATTACAGCTATGATAAAATCTAAGCTAAAGCATTAGAGGACTTTTCCCAAAATTGCAAAGGGAAGGCTCCGGGTTTCCTTTCATCTCTGACATATATGTGACTATGAAACGTATATATATTGTAGTCATGCAGATACGAGAATCATTAAATTATCGTCACAAATTAGGGGACAATATTCATTCAATTTGTTCATAATTTTCGGCGTTGCATTGCACAAATAATACGCCTGGTAGCTCCTTTCAGTTATACCATGCACACTTTACCGCTCACCATCGTTAAATGTAACTTATAGTGCACTAAATAATCACGAATTCTCAATGGAACCAATCGTCGAATTTGATCCCCAATGTAAAGTTTTTCAGCTCTTAGTTATTTCCACACTTTCCTACTTCCATTGAAGCCATATAGGCTGACATAAGCGTGTACTAGAAGATCGAGATTTCTCCAAACTACTGTACTGCTAATATTTTCCTTCAATCCTGATGGTGCCATGGAGCACTACTGAAAAATGTACTCATTGGTTTCTTCTTCGCGAAACCCATTTTGCCTTCATCCCGCATGTTCCAAGCTTCCATGAATTTCATATTTCGCGGCCAATGTGCAAGATGTATTGTTATAATATTTAAGTACTAAAATCCACTAGAATTAACCCTTTCGCTTCGACAGTCCAGTCCACCGAAGTACTATCGCTGAACGGGAACGCGCGCCAGAAATACGCAAAGTGTGCGTGGTTGCTGTACATACGTTTTCTTAAGTCTTAAATAACAACTGTCCTGAATAAAACAATCTTTGCTTCAATATGATAAGTATAATTTAAATCTTTAATATGAAAAGGCTTACAAAATTACAGATAATATAGGCATTTATATATTTACAAGACTTTACGATAAAATGTTTAATATAATTAGTTATAAAACGCAAATTAGTTAACATATTAATATGCAAAGATTAGTAATGTAATTCTGTATGATATATTTTGAAACAAGGATCTATACATACGCCAACATTGCAATCTTTGCACTCATATCGTGATTCGGGTCTTTCATCATTTTTACTACAAACGACACATCTTTGTTTTCGATTTTTACTTTTTGGCTTATAGAATGAGGGAAAATGCCTCTCTATTAACCTCATTAGATTGCCAGCGGGTCTGCTTTGATGCCGAACTACATTGTGCAGGTGCTTTGCGATTATTTATTTTATTAACCCTAACTGAAATTTTGCCATGGAAATGATTTCTTCTCGATTGTACTTATAAACACAATATGCATTCCACACACAAATGTCTACGAGGTGGAAGAAAAATTTGCGGTACCGCTTCAACGATTTACGCGTTGAATTAACAGTACTTAGAACCATATCAATCTTGTCTATTATGCCCATTGACTTATTATAATCTATAACACACACAGGGTTCTGCACACTCTGTCGTCCTCCATACCTAGACACTGCTGTAAACTCTGTAGTATGTATACTTGTAATCATATAAACTTCCTTTTCGTCTATCCACTTCATCACTAACAAACTATTTGATGTACGAAAACATGCCTCTCCTTTTTTCAAACGCTCTTCAAACATGTCTGGATAAATTGTGCGACCATTTCTTAAGTATGCTTTCAAAAGTGACAAGACTATATTGAACCCGATTTTCCAATCTTCGTGATTGCACTTTCTTATTGTTGAGCTTCCCCCATAAGCTATAAGGTCTTCTGTGTAACCTATTTTACAATCACATAGCATATACGATTTTATGCTAAACCGACTCCTCTTTGACGGAATGTACTGCTTGAAAATAAACGGCCTTTGTATAACATCAAGATTTCGTCAATACAAAATCCTTGATACGGATGAAATGCGTCACTGAATGATTTTCGTAGCATATTGATTACATCTCTTATTTTACCTAGACGATCATCAGTGCGCCCAAGTTCGTGTGTAAAGTGTATCATCCTTAATAATGAATAATAGCGATCTCTGGTCATTATTTCACCAAAAATATTGCTTCCTAATTATTTATCTTTAGTCCAATACTCTTGTATTGTTAGTTTTTTGTTATGTGTTATCAATAATGACAACGCAAAAGAACAGTACAGTTCGTCTACTGCCGTATTTTCCTGGGTATCTAAATTGTTATTATTCTTCTGAGCCTAACAGTAATTTGTCTCATCTACAATGTACTGTACGAACTCTTCAGAAATGAATAGCTCAAAGTAATCTATAATTGGTGAAGGTCTGCGTATTTCCCTTCTTATTGCCGAATTTCTTGAAGAAAATGGATGGATTTTTGGCTTGAAATTTTTAGATGTCCATGTTATATTGCAATCGGCGTCCTTGGCATCATCTTCAATTGACTCCGATTCCTATTCTGATGTGCTGCATATATTTCTTCGCCGTATTTTAGGCGGTTGAAATTATTTTCATTTTCTTCGGGCTCGGTTAATCCATTTTCAAACATGATACTTTTCTTATTTCTTGCATACGTTTTGAAAGGGCCTAAAGTATTGTTGAAAGTACATTTTCAAACAAACTCCTAATCTACAATTTCTAATTTTTAACAGATTGACAATTATACCTTAAGCCGATCTATTCCTAATTCATGTAAGAACCGTATATGAAATATCGTTTCACGGTCAATGGATTTAGAATGGATTTAGAAAATTTAAAAAAAAAAAATTTTTAAAAATTTTATTCTATATTTTCGACTTCATTTTTCGCGTAGTATCACCCCCTTTCCGCTTGTACCACCAGTTACCAACCACCCTGTATATCCCTGTTGAAATCTCCAAATATAATCACGTCCAAGGCTTCTTCAAGAGGCATGGAATTTTGATGTATGAGATGTCTCTGTCACCATTTCTTCAGCACCTTCTGACCGCGTGTCGCTGCTACACGAAGAATGTCTTGACAATTGGATGAAATTCCGGTACATAACTCGGTTGGTATGATGAAATCTGCGTTTAACCACACTTCATTCGTTAAAAGAAATTGTTCCTTGTATCCCGTGAAAATTTATGTTGTTAAATAACGTTGTATTTTTTTGTTTACTGGATACTACAATATGGAACTTATTGATCATAAAATCAGTTAATTTTTCGACGTTACTACTGAACTCAACTTATTTTTCATGCAAACTTTCTCGCACGGTCATTCTGATTATTTTTATCATTTGTTTTAACTTACTGAGTACAAACTAGAGCAACTAACCCAAAATTTAAACCAAGCTTTCTTATGGAACCTTGAACTTATGGCGTTGGTTATTACATCGAGTATGATGATTCGCAAAGTGCCTGACAATTTGCTTGATGCCTCACCCTCCTCTCACTTCTAAGAAAACTATTGTTACGTTAAGATATAGTGATTTAAGGAAACAAAACAAAAGTTTATGACAACAGTAAGAAATATATTTTGCTTGAATCATATAACCATTTTTAACAAAAACAATAATGTGCAGATGTTTATACTTTTCACGATAATCTAATAAGACGTTGAATAACCGTTTGATTTGATGACTGCATAATATTTGTGTGGAATTGATTCGATTAATCGAACACAAAGTTCAAGTCCATATTTTCGTAATTTCTCGCATTAACTCCGCCTTATTGGTAAATGAACGACTTTCCAATTGACGCCTAACATAATTCCACAAATGTTCAATTGGGCTCAAGTCTGGAGTTTGACTTGGCCACTTAATTACATTAATATTTTGCTCTATGAGAAATGCCTCGATTACTTTAGAACAATTTTCATGTTGAAATGACCACTCTATTGACACTTTCTCGTCAGAAAACAGCAACATATGATTTTGTAAAATATCACGATACATAAATCTATACATAGTCTCCCTTATTTGTATTAACTGATCAGGACAATTACCTGAGAAACAACCCATCTCTCCTAGTGTATAAAGAATGGTCCTGTGCGAAACAGTATCGAACGCTTTCAATATGTCCAGGCAACATGTAAGTACTGCTCTTGCGTAGAGCGGCGGCGAGGATCATAACGTTCTTACAAACTCCATCTACCAATCGAAAGCCATGCTGGCGTTCGTCGTTGCTGTTTAGAGCAATATCTATTTGCCAAGATGCGATGGAACTGATTCAGCGCAATAGATCCCGCACTGAGGAGCCAACAATCTATCCTATAAGAAGGAACAAAGTATACAGCAATGCACACAAGAGGAACAGAGTACATTCGTTGGGTCACGACATCCAACCCTAGATTCGGTAAAGAAATCGGTCACCACAGTAAAGATTTATCAGGGCCATCTTCTGGTAAAATTTGATCGGTCTTGCCCGCGGTCGCAGAAACGTACTGACTATTTGCTGTCTCAGTTCCTTCTGAGTATTAGAGATATCCGTCATATTTCCTTTCGCATTATTGGATCGATCAAGGAGCCGGCGTCAGTAACCGTCAAATTCCATCGTGGACGGGCATGTGCAACCCACGCCAATATCAAGGATGCGATTAAAGCAACTCTGGATTTTCTTTCTATAGAATTTTCGCACAATGGCATATTCTTCACTATGCTTTTGCTTCTAGTTCTCTCTAGCCCAATAAGGATTACAGTGTTTCTTTCTAGACGGGTGCGAAGATTTCTTTTACCTGGGAAGGGGCTGGGCGTCTTTCAAATATCCGGAAATTGCTTCGGTTGTCAATTCTCCGTCTAAAGTAAACTGCGCGATGTTTCGCAACATACTAGCCTGAAAACACTCAATTCGCGATGAGACCTCAATGAAGTCTCTAATCACGGACCTGAGCCTTTCAAGAATCTCGTCTTGATGTCTATCACTTTTATAATCTTGATTTCTTGTACGGGGTTGGCGATGAAATGTGGTGGAGAGGATGGAACTATTCATAACCGGAAGTTTGTTAGCAAGAGAAACATGAATTTAATTTAACATTTAATTTTGTCCCGAATACTTCATCGATTTCCTCTGCACCGAAGTCTTTAGTGCAGGCTATATCGTGATCCGACGGGTCGATATCATGAAACAGTTCTGAATAATTAGTAACCTATTTCTGTGATCCAAATTTTCACAACGATGAACATTAAAGAGCAGACCCTAACAATGATGAAAAAACAAAGTTGTTTGAAGAGATATGATAATATTTACAACACGGTCGACACGTAAAGTTGTTTTGATAGTCGGAAACCAAATGATTTTTGCTTGAATAAGTCAAACAGCGGTGAAAGCGCATTACAATTCTATGTCGCTTCTTGGGAGTTTTTACTGGACATGACGGACTAGCGCTTAATAGTTTCGTGATTTGCAGAGAGGACAGGATATCGAGTCCTGCGTAATGGAATTCGTTGCACAAAAATGTTTGTACAAAATTGTTAACAAATAAAATTAGTATTCATATCTCTACACTCTACTTTCGCTTCAAGTAATGCCTGAGGGCTAGTTGCAGTGTACTGCTCTGGCATGCGCATCTGTAAATTCGTTGCTAACACAAATGGTTAAAGATTGGAACAGATAAGTGGATACTCTAGAAGGAAAGGTTTTAAAATTATCATTGTTTATTTGTTATATACTGGGCATTCCACTAACTCTATTTTGGGACTACATTTTCAGTAATTTTAATGATAAGCAAAGATGCTACAGGAATAATTTGTTAGGGTAGGAGAGACAAATATTATAGTAAAAAGAGAATTTTCGTCTAGGTCATATCTCAAGATTTGAAGGTCATTGGTATTTCTTAAAAATGGTTACATATATTTATCATTGTGACGTAATAATTAAGCCAGACTAATACAATCATTTTATCATGCTATTACCTTCATGTGATCTTTTTTTCCTTTTTCTGCTTTTTTTCTTTTTACGAGAAAGGGAAAATACACTTACGTATACCCATCAGCTGAGATTGATGGATTATGTTGTTCGACCAGATGTTGTGGGTCTCTACCACAGTATTGTAGTCTTCTCTTCCAGTATTCCGCAGATATTGGATGACCAACCTTGGAACCACCATCCGGCATTACTTCGAGGTTGGCCTCCTTACTAATTGTAGCTCAGCAAGATATTTCTAGTTCTTTTATCTGTTTCTTTTTTCCATTTCAACCTTTTTTTCATGTGATTGTCTGGATTTCATAATTTTTTGACTGAATTCTTGAAAATGACCCCAAATTCTTCTTTTCCAACAACAATTTCGATGATATTGTTGATTGTCAAGACTTCGCCCACATGGCTTTACAATGACGTACTTTCATATATCCATTTGGGACAATTGAAGAGGGCATGTTCTGCATCGTTGTATTCCGCATTGCACTTCCAGTATCTTGAGTGGGATTCTTTGTTAATTGTCTTCCGGTATGAGTTGAAAATCCCATGGCTAATCAAGATCTGCGTAGTATAATGATCTACGTTGTTTCTTTTATCTTCGAATATGCAGGAATCGTCGATTACCCTGCTCGTCCAATTGTGCTCGCGGGAGTAGAGCTACTCCTCTCTCCAACGTTCCTCTGCTCGTTCTTCTAGCCTTCTGAGTGTTTCGCTATCAGTGTTTGCTGCGCCACACATTTCTGCCGTGTCCCTGGTGGATTGGTCTATTTTAATGAAAAGTGTCTTGAAAACAGCATTTGGGCTGTTGCAGAAGCACAAGCTTGTCGAATTCTTTCCAACATGTTGTCACGTGTTGTAGGCTTCATCGAAAAGACTTTATGTTTCATGAAGCTTCATAGAAAAAAATCTAAGCTAGTAATATCAAGAGAATGTGGCAGTCAAGTATTTAGACTTCCTCTTCCTATCCGTATGTCTATATAAATGAAAATAAATCGATGTGGAATGGTGTACCGTCTTATTGGAAGTACATAACCCGTTAAAATATCGAGGAATATTTTGTAGTAATGATGAAAGTATTATTATATTATTAATTTATACTTTGATTACTGTCGTCACGTAAACGTGATTTCAATCATTTTTAAATGTAATCAGCACTTCAGGATGAGACACATGATTCATATATTTGACAGTGTTCTATTTAAGTGAAAAGAAAAAATGGCAAATGCACTGAAGAGGTCAGCAAGTTATGAATCGAACAATTCAGTAAAAGTGAATGATCAGAAAACGATCATAATCCCCATTTATGTAGCTGTATGGATCAATCAGAAAATAAATAAATAAATTCATATAATGCATAACAAAATGAATTAAGATAATACGATACGGATTTAATAACGATGATGGATTCGACGTAATTTTCTCAAAAAGTATATCATAATCGTAAAATAATAGTGAGTGAAAAGTGTCAACGGTCGACAATAAGATCTATGCCGAAATGTGCGGCCATCAAAATGTTAAGAAATTTGTTTTAACCGTTGTATCAAACAAGTGTGGTTCAAGTAGGTACTTATCCATAATACCATACCACGTATTCAAGGATCAGTGGTATTTTTATATGTCGGGTTTACATTAGAATTAGGGTTAGGGTCGTGAAACGAAACTTCGTTCGGATTACACGTTGTCGTCATGCAATAGAGAAGACATCGACCAGTGCAAATACGATTATTATAGAATTAGACAAGTAACCGTGGTAATCAGGTACTCGAGAAACTAATGACAATGAACCTAGGTTCAATAACGAATCCGCGGTCAACGGGATTGTACGTTCGACCAATCGCGGGGAGACGTTCGCGAGTAGAGACGTCAACGGGAGTCGTAAATTCCCGTTACGATTATAGCAATCGACACCACGAATTGATCGATCCCCTAATTTCCGTTGAGATAAGAAGGGGTGATTAAGTTTATATAACACTGTGGTTCACAGAATTATAAATTATGTATTTCCAACACTTAGATTACACTGTTGAGTAGAGATATATAAATAACAACTTATCGCACGAAGATGAAAAAGGTATATACGATAGAGCAGGGCTCTTACACTTGAATTTAGTGTATTAGTGGACTTAGCACTATAATGTATTTAGTAGTAGAGGAAGATTGACTTGACTCTCCTGAGGTCGTAGGAGCAGTGAGGTGCAGTAACGATGCTGTGTCGTAGGACAGCTAGTGATGGGTGTGTCTAGTGCACGGGACCATCGGATTTGTTGATGATGATTTTGGCTAAGAGAGTGAGGGAAATAGGCTTCGTTGTTAATTGGTTAAACGAAGGTTGGTGGACTAGGAAGGGTCTTAGCCGCCCTCGAGGGAAAGTGGCTGGTGGGAGGAAAGTGCATCATACGTGAGAAAAACTAACTTTCCCTTGTCAAGCCGTAGTAGACAATGGTCTTTAGAAATGGTACGGAAAACAGATGTTTGTTCGGTTTGAAGGACTAGGTTCGACTAGGAAATTCCTGAGATTTATGGAGGGTGCTTGAGAATATTGAGGGTACGCAGTAAGTATCCGAAGACATCTGGTGGCCATCTTGCCCGCGGTGTGTGGCCTGGTCTAGGTAGAGTGTTACGCGGCGTAACAGGGATGATGGATGAACATGCTCACAATATCTAAGTCGGACTCTTTGTTATAACGTGGAATATCCACCGAGCGTACAGACACTAAGTAACTCGCTAATGCCGCCTCACGAGAGAATGACTTTCCGTCGCGCTGATGCTGCGGAGGAAAGCTATGATGGGGTGTGTCTAAGGACACGAGATCATCGGATTCGTCGAGGATAGCCTTCGTTCAGAAGGCGAGGGAAATTGGCGTTACTGCTAATTGGTCAATCTCCATATCGGTGGTTAGAAAAAGATGCTAGCCGCCCTCCAGGGAAAGTTGCTAGTGGGGACGCCGTTCGTTGAAACATAGGTCTCTCCTATCTTCCCGTAGTTGGGACAAAGACTGTTTGTCTGTTTGAAGGACTTTAGGTAACTAGATCTTAGTGTTTATAACGGCCCTCGGGCTAGCTGATCACGTACTTTGGTGACGCGCTGACATCTGGTAAACATCCTGCCCGGAGAATAGAATCTGCGTGTGGCGAGCTACGGGACAGAGACCGTTGGAATGTTTACTGCCACGTGCCGCTACAAATCTTTCTTTTAAGGAGAGAGCTATAGAATTATTCCGTACCTTTGTTAGACAAAGCGTTCATCCCGTAACCGCGGCTACGTTCGGCGACTGGCTGTCGCCTCGAGCCTAAGCTCACTATCACAAATCTCAAACAAATACAATCGGATAGAAAGACGACAATTGTTTAATTACGCCTATGATAGAATCTAGATTACGGTGTTGGGGGATTATCCCGAAGTTCCAAAGGGGAGGCTTCGATGTCATTTCATCTCCGACATATATGTCGGCAACGAAAGGACGTCGGAGCCGCCCTTTGGAACTTCAGGATAACCCCCTAACATTGTAATCTAGAGTCTACTATAGTTGTAATTAAACAATCGTAGTTATCCAAGCCGATTGTAATTGTCCGGGATTAGTGACAGTGAGCTTTGGCTCGGGCCGACAGTCTGTCGCCCAACGTAGCCGCGGTCAACGGGACGGGCGCTTCGTCTAACAAAGGTGTGGAGTGATGTTATGACCCTCATTAAAGGAAATACCCATAGAGGTACCTGACAGTAAAATATGCCAACGGTTCCTTCGGACAATGAATACCAGATGTTGAGGTACTTACACAGCACAAGTCCAGTTAGCCCAAGGACCCGCTATAAAACCTGGGTTTTTTCGGCAATTAAGATTTTTTTCAAACGGACAGGCAGTGTTTGTCCCAAATTGACCAATCAACAGCGACGTCAATTTCCCTTACTTTCGGAACCAAGGTTATACTCAACGAATCCGAGGATCTCGTGTACTTAGACACACCCCACCATAGTTTTCCTCGGTGGCGTCATTGGGATGAACATTCATTCTTTCTTGCGATATCATCGACGAAGAGTGTAGCGCCCTACGACCTGGGAGTATTACACGTCCTGAGTCCGCTTGTGTGCGCGAGTATATCTATCATCCCGTTGACCGTGGATTCGTTACCGAATCTGAGACCATTGTCATTAGTGCCGCGAGTGTGTGACCACCGTGGGTTTGCGTCAACTTTGTAACCTCTTTATTTGTGTCAATAAAAGTCCCTTCCGTGCAGTAAGAAGATGGATAACTTCAGTGACGAATCATTACCTACCCCAAGCCCTCACCGTGATAGCGACTCGAGCCCGGACTCGGATCGTGACTCGACATATACATACATTATATATGCATTCATTGGCGGCCAGATACATTTGCATGTTATGATGGTTCACACAACTCTAGTGTTTTGAAATATAGCTCTGACAAAACTATTTTTGACAAGAATGTATCATCTCGAGCTAACTTTTCTTTCATCCAATTACAAAAATTGACTTCCTAAATGAAATCATTCTTAGTCAGTTCTTGGTATATATGTGGTATGAGTGCAATCTTGAAGTTTTGCTGATGCCACTATTTTTACTTATCTCTTTAGTAGACAGGTGTGGATTTATAGCAATTATCAAAATACTGATAGGATTTTTATTATTTATTACAGAACGACGTCCTCTTGTTTGTTTTGACAATTTGAAGGTGGAACCTTGTCAAAGAAGTTTCTTCCATTAAATTAGTGGTTTTTAAATCCATATATAAACGATTTCTGGGTATTTCGATACATAGACCTCAGCAGTATGTCTGCAGTTTCATTGGCATTCACCTAATACTAGCAGCATTGAAGTTGTAAAAAGTATTCGTACAATAACTAATTTCAAGGAAAATATTGTAAAAGAGCTTGTATTAATAAATTTTTAATAAAAAGAGTATGTACATATTTTTACAATACTGTAGAATTTTTTTCATAAAAAGAGTTGGAATATTTATATCCTTTCGTGAAAATATTAATAAATATTTGAAAAATGAGAGAAATATATGCGTAATAAGCATTCGTACAGTTACAGTAATAAAAAAAATAGGAAATCACTAGATTTAATTATTTTACTACATATTCGGATTTCGTTTCGATTTTATTATCGTTTTAAACCGTTGTGCTATTGTATCTATCAAATTGATAAGTACTCTTCTGTGAAATACTTTCCCATTTTATTAAGAAGGGGCCCCTTTATATCGTTTCTTGATGAAATATGATGACTCAGTATTTTTCGTTTCAGGTGGTCTTTTATAATATATTTTCTATAATGTTCATATGTGTAGATTGTGGTGGTGCTTTTATGTGTTTCTGAATATTATATAAAAATCACACTCGACTGTTAGTAGCTTTATGTTTGAATTGTTATTTGTGAGAGTTGGTGACAAGATGAATGAACTTAAACACTTTCCTAACTTTAATTCTTTAATTCTATTAGTTAATGCTAATACATAAATCTTAATACACATGCTCGCTCTTTACAAGTATCTATCATACATACGCTTGACTGTTTACTCGCACATTCTCTTTGCCCGTGTTTCTCATTCGCTTCTACAGATGTTTCACGCTTTCATATACTCTCAAGTTACATTCTCAATAAACACAACCTCACATTATCTTGCATCAGGATGAAATTGTCTTTTTCTGCACTTTAATGCAGATTATTTTTTAATATGGCTGTGTATATTTTGCCCTATGAAGCGGTAAATGTACAAATACTTATTCTGCATATTTTTACCATTATGGAGGATAGTTGGTTTAGTTGTTGTTTAAATGACGAGATGCCTTGATTTTGAAACCGTCAAATTTATTTTAAAATATTATAAATATAGAGTCAACCATAGATTACTCGATCCTGGTCGTTAAAAGAATGTTCAGTTCTGCCCGAGCAGTCGAGCTATGCGGACGTGAAAACTAGTGCCTCCGTAAGTGCGACAAGAGTGAAAGAAAAGGGACGTGCAACAGAACCAATCGATGATGGAAAACATCCAAAAAATACCAACAATAAAAATACTAAACAAAGGAGAAACATACGCCATAAACAGGGCGGTAGACCAACAGAGCCCAAATAAACCAACAAGTGAAGTACAGGATTGCTCAACTACAAACGAAATAGTGATGGAAATTATAAAAAAAGACGACGAAAAGAATAATATCAACAATGATCTACCACAACATAACGAAAGCTGGAAGACTGTAACTCCCAGCAAAAAAAGAAAAATAAATACAAACACAAATGCTAGGAGGACTATAGAATCAGAAAGACAACAATGGCTACAAGAAATTCCTATACAAAACTCCTTCAGCTCACTGACAGAAGAGATGGACACAGACCCTACAGAAAAACCAAGAACACACAATCCCAAGCCACCACCAATCTACATAGACGCTAAAATAATAGACCCCCTCATTGATCTGCTAAACAGCACGGCAGGAAAAGAAAACTACACCATTAAACAGCTCAAACTGGATCAGGTAAAAGTACAAACTAATACCCCAGAAACCTACAGGAAAGTGACAAAAGCGCTAAAGGAAAAAAACGCTGGGTATCACACTTACCAACCCAAATCTGACAAAAGCTACAAAGCAGTAATCAGAGGTCTACACCCTAAAACAAATACAAACAAAATATGCGAGGAATTGGCCAAGATCGGACACCAGGTAAGAACGATCAACAATATAACCAGATTTGATACTAAGCAACCACTACCGCTATTCTTAATAGAGCTAGAACCGAAAAGTAACAACAAAGAAATATTTGAAATAAAAAAAATCTTAAACACAATAATCACAGTCGAGCCACCCAGACATAAAAAAGACATACCACAATGCATGCGGTGTCAACAATATGGACACACAAAAAACTACTGCAACAGAAACCCGGCGTGTGTCAAATGCGCAGGAAAGCACCTAACAGTGAACTGCCCACACACGGGGAAAATAAATGACGTAAAATGTCACAATTGCGGTGGAAATCACCCAGCCAGCTACAAAGGCTGCGTAGTCAGAAAGCAACTACAAAGCAAACTATTCCCGCCTATACGAAACAGGACACACAACAATTTCCACACGCAACAGGACAACACAGAACCTATGTCAACACCAAATACACAGCAAGTAACGAACAACAACCACACTAACACCAACACCGTTAGAAGCCGAAGCTACGCGCAAGTAGTCAACCGGTCGTCACCCTTAGACAACCAAGAACAGAACAACCACAGCAACGACACTACAGAAATCAAAGTGTTAATCAAACATTCCATAAAAAACACCGAAATACTCACAAAAATGATAAGCGAACAAAACGAACTCCTCAGACAGCAAACACAGCAGATAACAGTCATGCTACAATTACTTACTAACATGATGAGCAAAAAATAAAAATAGACACGCTTAAAATAGCAGCCTGGAACTCTAACGGCCTACAACAAAGGGCCCTAGAAACTAAAACATTCCTGTATAGCAATAACATCGATATACTACTCGTTTCAGAAACACACCTCACCATAAAAAGCTATATAAAAATTCCGTACTACACAATATATGACACCAAGCATCCCTCAGGAAAAGCACACGGAGGGACGGCAGTAGTAATAAGAAACGACATTAAACATCACTTACACAGCCAGGTTAGTAAGGAACATATACAAGCAACCACCGTTACTGTACAAACTAGCAGCAACCATTTACAGTTGTCAGCAGTATATGTACGACTGCGACACAAAATTACATCGCAAATGTGGGAAGAGTAATTTCGACACTTAGGTGACAAGTATATTGCAGCTGGAGACTATAACTCAAAGCACACACTATGGGGATCAAGAATCACTACTCCACGAGGCAAAACCTTGGAAAAATACATTAGAAACAATAACCTCAATATATTATCCACAGGAAGACCGACATACAGGCCGACAGACCTGAGCAAAATACCTGACCTACTAGATTTTGCAGTTACAAAGGGACTAAACGCAAATAAACTAAACATAGCACCCAGCCTCGAGCTTACCTCCGACCATACGCCCATAATAATTACATACAGAAACAAACCAATACTCTACAGCAATACAGAGACGCTATGCAATAAAACCACCAAATGGCAAATATTCAAAGAAATAATCGAGAGCAAAATCAACTGCTACATCCCACTGAAGACACCTGAACACATCGATCAAGCAGTAACAGCACTTACAGAAACTATCCAAGAAGCAGCAAGGGCAACCACTACACCTGAAACAACCAACAGACAAACAAAAATAATTCCACTAGACATCCTCGAAAAAATTAGAGAAAAAAGAAAAGCGAAAGCAAAATGGCAAAAACATAGAACAAAAGAAAACAAAAAACACCTAAACAAACTCGCAAAAGAAATAAAAAACAAAATAAAAGAGCACAACAACAACGAGTTCACAAAGTTCATCGAGTCACTATCTGCACAAGAGAACTACAACTACTCTCTATGGAAAGCCACAAAAAAAATAAAGAAGACAATAAAAATGGTACCAGCAATCAGGAGAGCAGATAGCACATGGGCAAGAAGCAACGAAGAGCAAGCTGAAGAATTCTCCAACCACCTATGCAACACATTTACCCCACATAATACCAATAACAGCAACCACAATAGCCATACGGACGAGGATGCGCTAACCACTAGTACACTAACTGACAATCACTACACCATACCCAAAGCAACAGCACAAGAAATCAGAAACATAATTGAGAAAACAAAAAATAATAAAGCACCAGGAGTCGACCTAATCAACGGCAAAATCTTGAAGAACCTTCCGCCAAAAGCGATAAGACAAATCACAATAATAGTTAACGCAATACTAAGAATACAATACTTTCCAAAAACTTGGAAACTGGCACAAATCATAATGATACCCAAACCAGGCAAGGACCCACACGAAACCAAATCCTACCGACCAATCTCATTACTTCCGGTGTTCTCTAAGATACTAGAGAAAATAATCTACAAACGCATAAAACCAATAATAGAGAAGGAAAAATTAATACCAGATCACCAATTTGGATTCAGAAACAAACACTCCACGATAGAGCAAATGCACAGACTTACAAATGAAATAATTATAGCATTAGAAAACAAACAATACTGCACAGCCCTCTTTATGGACATCGAGAAAGCATTCGACAAAATAAACCACGAAAGCCTACTTCAATCAATCAGAAAACAATTCCCGGAACAGATATACCATCTAATTAAATCCTACTTAAGCAGCAGAACCTTCGTAGTAAAAATTAAAGACACATACTCTGAAGTTAAAGACATTAAGGCAGGGGTTCCGCAAGGAAGCGTCTTAGGACCAATTCTATACACACTATACACGGCCAACATACCAACAACCACTAACAGCAAAATACTGACATTCGCGGACGACACGGCGGTGCTGGTCAGGCACACTGACCCTGCAACAGCAGTATCATCACTACAAGAACATATCACAAAAATAGAAAAGTGGCTTCAAGATAAACAAATTAAAGCAAACCCCGATAAATGCAACCACATTACATTCACACTGAGAAAACAGATACCTCCAAACATCACGCTGAACGGTACGCAAATAATACAAACAAGGCAAGTCAAATACCTAGGACTCCACTTAGATACACGATTCACATGGAAACGGCATATTAAAACTATAATAGACAAAATACAGATAGCAAGGAGACAAATGTATTGGTTAACAGGTCGAAAATCCAAAGTAAGCATAGAAAACAAACTAAAAATATACAAAATGATAATAAAACCAATCTGGACGTACGGAATACCACTTTGGGGAACAGCAGCAAAGAGCCATATAAGCAAAATAGAGACAATCCAAGCTAAACTACTTAGAACAATAGTAAACGCCCCATGGTACGTTAGAAACGAGGACATACGGAAAGACCTTGGAATACCAACGGTCAAAGAGGAAATTAGCAGACACGCAGGAAAATATAAAGAAAGATTAGCAACCCACCCGAACCGGCTGGCAGCGGAAACGATTAACACAACCATAGAAAGGAGACTAAAAAGGAAACACCCAACAGATCTCACAAAGGACATAACCTAACAAACACGATGATGGTACCCCGCTGGGGGTAGCCACCCACATGTTATATTATAAAACCGCTATAATATTTTACCAAATGTCCTATTGGACAAATTGTAAAATTTAAATAAATAAATAAAAAAAAAATAATATTTTACCAAATGTCCTACTGGACAAATTGTAAAATGTAAATTAATAAATAAATAAAAAAAATGAATGTTCGGTAAGATGCTCGATATTAACTGATTCGCTAAGATCTGGGTATTGATCGCTGATAAAATTGCTCAAAACTTTGACTGAAAAACTGGTTATCTTACGATCGCGTTCGTTTATTTATACTGGTCGGGGGAGTACCGGAAAGTTTAAATTCGACTTTGTTTGACGGTTGCACGTAGCGGCGACATTGTTTTGCCCGGAGTTTGATTATTATTACATTATGTATATCCTAACGATGTTGATGCTCCGAGGCAAAACAACAACATGATTCGAATTGTTCTCTAGCTTATGTGACGCTACATCACCCCCTACCACTGATAACGTTTTGTTTATTATATTTACAATAGGTTTACACAGTTTTTCTTTGTCCGTCGCTATTTTTAAAAATTTCATGGGTAATTCCCGTGTCCGACGACTTTCAATGCTTAACCGAAACCTACTTGAAACCGATCAGGAAATCTGATCCTTCTGCCCTAATACGAGACGTATTTATTTGTCGTATTTTCATTATTTGAGCGGTCTTTCGCTTTGTTCCGTTTGAACACCATGCGGTATTATTACGTCACGATTTTCGACACTTTGGTGTTCAATGTTTTCATCTAATAAAAACGCGGGTTTCAGTCGGTCTATGGAAACTACTATATCTCTGTTATTTATTTTGATGGTATAGTTCTTTTCTCCATACGGCTCGTCGTAGGGTGGTTGTAAAGGGCCTCCGATCGCGTCATGGCGTAAAAACACGTAGGGCGATGTTTCTAGATCCTGTTTCGACCGGTTCGCGTATTCCGAGTTGGCCTGTTGATTCGCTGGTATGAAGAATTCCGCCGGCAGTCGTATACCAGTGCCATAAACCATTTCGGCAGCCATTATGTTGAGATATTCCTTTATAGCGGTTCGAATGCCCATTAAAACAATTAGCAACATTTCAACCCGGTTGCTCGTACCGTGGCATTTGATCCCTGCTTTTAACTGCCGATGTAAGCGCTCTACCATCTCGTTAGACGCTGGATGATAGGCCGTCGTACGTAAATGCTTGATGCCGAGCAACCGGCATAATTCGTTGAATAGGTTGAATTCGAACTGGCGTAGTTGATCAGTCGCTATTTTTAAAGGTACGCCGAAACGAGCTATCCACGCAGAAAAGATAACGATTGCCACTTCCATATCGATGATGGAAATGGCTTCAGAGAGCTTCACTATATGCTTAAATCTCGGTAGCCCCAACTCTCCGTTGGCTTTTGGAGTGTAAAAGAAATCAGTGGCCGTCGATGGCACTAGATAAAGTATTGCTTTAATCTCTTGTCTGACTTCGCTATCCATGAATTTTAAAACATCGTCACTTGGTGGATTGATCAATAGATTGTAAATAAAACAAAGGAAGAGATAATTGGTAGTAAGCCTGATCTTCTGACATGGTGTCAAAGAGAGCTGTCTTACTCTTTTCACCACGCTCAGCATCTCCGGCACAACTATGCCACAATGGATGCCCAAATACCTGCCTCCTCATATAAATAAATAAGGCCTCCTCAGGATCGGCAGGTGGTATTGGATTATCCTCAATCATTATTTCAGGCTCTTTTCTGAACCAGGTGTCTCCTTTGGCAACCACCTGGAACGTCTGGCTTTTCTCCCAAGAGATAATCATTCCCAAGCTCTTCAGATATTTATGCAGCATATCCATCTGTCACAGTGCCTCTCTCTCATCTTCATCAAGTAGAAATTATCATCAGCGAAAGCCAGGATTAAACTTTACATCTGTCATTCACGTTGATGCCGTCGGTTTTCTCCTCAATTTCTTCCAACAGCGGCTCCACAAATAGATTGAACAGCAGCTGTGATAAATGGTGGCCCTGTTTAACTCCCCTGAGGATTTCAATTTCGACTCCTTCATTGTTTCTAGTGCGAATAGTCGTTTTACATCTTTTATACATTTCAACAATTAGATCAATAATAGAGGCCAGGACGTCTTTCTTCGCCAGACAAGGCCGAATGGGGTACCGTGTCAAAGGGCTTCGAGGTATCCACTAGCGTGAATATCCCTTTCTTATTCCTCTTGCTATAATTTAAGGCAGCGTTTAATAACTCGATGTTTATTTTACATCCACTTTCGGGTATAAGGCCTGTCTACCTTAAATTCTGCACGATACCCTTCCTTAGCCTACCGTCGAGGATAGAAGAGAAGATTCGGCCGAGATTGTGGCCTATAGTTACAGATCACCAATTCTCGACTTTACTTCCGTCTGCTTCTTGTTTGTTTTTGGTATTAGCATGGCCCTATTTACCCTCCATATAGTTGAAAAATAGGAACTAAAGCACAAAATGTTATATAGTTTTGCCATTATTATGGCCAGACCAAGAATTAATAGATGTTTCTTCTGCAAACTATCTGCCCCTGCCGCTGTTTTGTTCTTTATCTTTTTTATTCTCTCACTTATATCCATGACGGTTATAGGAGAAAAAACTTCGTGTAACATCACTTCTAAGACTCTACTTCCTAGGACTATGGGATTTGATGGTCCAACTTTGGTCCATAAATCCTCATAGAGCCTTTTCACTTCTCTTGCCTCCGGCGGTTGTCTGGCAGGCTCTAAATAAGCGAAATCATTGTCAGCCTTTACGTCGGCTAACTTCTTCGGACATTTCTTAAAGATCTCTTGACAACGCGCGTCTCCGCAGGGAGGATTCGCTTATGCGAGTCTATGGGGGCTGGCAAACCCACGTTCCCGCAGCCAGGGAGGACCGTCGGGACAAGCGTCCCGCTTATGTGAGTCCTCTATGTACACCGCAAGGAAGGTTGCCGTGGTGTAAGACTAAGTCTTCCCAACGGAGCCTTGGGTAGTAACGCACCCACGATCCTGAAGCGAAGGGTGAGACCGTCGGGAGAGCCGCCGAGGTACATTTCCTCAACTCCCGCTTACGTGAGTCTCATCTGGGTCTGTCGAGGACGGTTAGCAGGATAGCCGTGCAGCAGAGACGTGGCGGTACACCCACAAAGAACAGTCCCACCATTGACTAAGAATGGTACCACGGGCGGTCGAGTGTTAGCCCAGAGGGTGTAGCGAGCCCTCGACTCGGCCAATTATGGGTATGGACTCGTGGTGGCAGTGGTTGTGGCCAAATGCTGGCAAGAGGGCCGATTTAAGGGGGACATGGTTCCCCCGAATGGCCTTCGGCGGGTGAGCAGCGTCCCACCTGCTCCGGATACCGTCCCGAGGAGACGGTAGGGCTTGGAAAGGACCCCGTTCGACCTGAGACGAGTGAAAGCCCCTGCAGGCCTAACTAATCGAGGTAACATAGGTACTTGATACCATGTGCGCTGGTTGGGCGTATCCCAACTCTGATGGCTTCTAGGGATGCCCGGGTGCTGTATAGATTCTATATCTCAGGAAAGCTCCCGACACCAAAGAACCACACTACATGACAACGCGCGTAAGTTATCTTCTTTTTTGATTCCTTGTTCTTTTACCTTTTCTGCCATCGTTTCTAGCGTTGTTCTGGGGCTCAACTTGTTTACCATTTTCTTCCTCCTTCATGTTCTTAGTTAATGCTCCATATAGAGACGTGCGTACAAATCCATGTATACTTTTGGTCAAAGCTTCCCGATTACTGTTGTATTCAACCCAAATTCGTTCCAACCGAGTATAAACTTCCCTTGTCGATGGGGGCACCTCGGTTGGATTTTCTATTTCTATTTTTAAACAACGCCGCCATTCGCAGATTGATTCTTCATATATATTTTTACTTGTTATTTATATTGTTATATATTGTTTACTTATTATTGTTTTACTTGTTAAATATTTGCTGATTACCAAATTAGGACGTTTGCAATTCTTATACTTTTGATCAAGTTCCTTCAGAAGAGTAACCTCTTCTTCGGACCACAGTCTTCTACTATGGTCCTGAGTTTGGGTGCCCAACGTACCCCTCCTTTTAACGTTCCTTACGGCAGACTGCGCGTGCCGTTCAAGTGTCGATAATACCCTTTGAGTCCCAAATCTCATGGGGCAAGCTTCACAACTAATAAAAGGAACCTCGTTTCTTTGATTAGGACCGCTACATTTCATGGAGCTTACGGAAGCTTTTACCACATTCTAAACATTCCCATTGAATAGGGGCCCCCGCATGATGCAAATTAAGGTGCTTGTTCAGATCCCTCAATGTGATGAAGAAAAAGTGGGCTTCCTTTTTCAAAGAGACTGGACAAGCTACCTTATCCCCCATCAGGGGGATAATGGGATCGTAACTTTGTAAACTGACTCTGAATCCCTGGAAAAGCCTGGGACTTTAACCATGGTCCTCTCCGAAGCGGATAAATCCGCCACAGCGCGATGAGAGACTGTATAGAGAGACCGAGGTCTCCCCCGCTCCTGAGCAACCATGGCCCCCTAGAGGAACGCATACAACCGTTTTCAGGCAGCGTATTGCTTTCACTCTTAAGAGAGATTTCAGACTTCCGAGGTAACCCCGCGTAGGGATTATTAACTAAATCAAAATTGACAATTGCCTCAATAACAATTAAATAAGTAAATAAATAATAACTCTTGACTAGGTTCCAGCATCAGCCTTCACTTAGTGGCTCCTATTTCTTGTAATGTGGTTGCCCAGTTTATTCTTAAGGAATTGGCTATGCTTTTCAGGCACTACTTCATTGGTCTTTTGTTTATTAGGTCTCTAACTGTTGGGTCTGTTGAGATCATCATTTTTATCACACTCTTTAGTATTCCAATTTTTGTCATTGTTTTTAATTTATGAATAACTAAACCTCTTTGATTCTTTTGGCGTAGAAGAAGTGCTTCGTTGTGGATGGAGTTAAATGTAATATTTCTTTTAATCGTTGCCTTATCTCCGAGTCCAGTAACTTTAAAGTTGATTCACTGGGGGTGGGGGGACAGATCACGAGCCCGTATATAAAACAGGATATTATGTATAAACTGATTAGATTTATTTTTTGCTGTGTTTTTAAGACTAAACCTACCAACTCTTCGTGTATACTCATTCCTACCATGTGCGGTCAAAATTACCGGTGATTAAAGAAATAATAGTTTTTATGATTTAACTTAGATCATGGTTAATTTATAACTGAATGTATATAAAATGATAAAGATAAATAAAATTACACTTTTATTTGTATAGAGATATATCTTATTCAACTTCATTGCATTTTGTACAAATTATCTTATTATAAAATGTACATTTATCCCGCATACATATTTCCCGCATCTTAAACAAATTTTCGTAACTTTGTACTCTTACAATTTTTTACTTGACAAGCTTTTTGTAGTAATGAATCTGAACTTGTTGATAGTTTTACTGCATGGTTTTTCCCGCGATTCTTTATGTGAAAGTAACGTATGCACCAGCTTTATAACAATTTTGTGAATTCTCTATAAATCGGCCCTATACTGTAGATACCATTGCAAATTCATTGGTTCGCAAACGTTTTCTTCTTTCGCTCTTCTAATGAAATCATATAAACCTCATAATTTCAGCATTCCTGCTCATTGTTTTTGAAAAAAATGCAGGTCTCCAAATTTTATTCCTCAAATATGAGATATCTAAATTCTTTACCTGATATGCACCGCGGGCATATAGCAGAGGAATAAATGCATCTAGTTTTGTTGCATCTAGCTTCCTCTTAGTCTCCAATACTCTAAATGCTTCTTCTTCCGTACATTTTATCATATGATCTCTTATACGGCGATCAATGATAAGATAAAATGCCGCCTTTACTTGTCCTTTCATTATATGCCGCTAAGCATATCTCTAAAAATATTAAGAACTGATGTCCTGCCAGGTTTGTGACATGCATTTATTTCTCTCCAAACGGTTCCATCGGACCCAATTTCGATACGTGGGTTCTCTAAATCAGTCTCACCCTTTGCTGTCAACGATAATATCTTTCCTTTTTGCCCTGGACGTGAACGCTTATTCATAATATTCAACTCTGATTCAGTTGTAAATAGCTTTTCATGTGTTTCCATGCCGTTTTCAGTTGCTGAAGCTTCTTGTTCACCGCACACCGAACAGTCATCTTCTATGTCCGCTATTTTCTTTTTGTAATTTTTTTTTGAAAAGTCTTGACATTTCTAGGGTAAATATTTATCACAGAATAATACCATGTACGGAATACAAAATTATTGTCAAATTTGATATGCTTTCTGTTACGTCGCGTAATAAACCGTAGATGCCCACCTGTTCTTATTTACACCCTCAATAAACCTAAGGATCCACCATAAATCATAGGATTTCTAAAAATCAGGATTCTCTAACCCCGTAAATGTCTTTGGTTTATGGATGGTGCTTAAAAGCATTCCCTTAGGGTTATTGTTCGCTCATAAAAATTACGGAGAAAGCGGGTAACTTCCAAACGGAAAAATCGGGGTTTTCCCATGAGCAATGTCACCCACGAGCCACGTTGGTAGGAGGCTTCTTCCACCTATCATTAGCGTTGGTTATAACCAATGGGCATCGCGTATCGTTACCCTCACTTTCTAACGAAAAGTGTGAGCAACTAATCCGCTTTCTTCATACTTAAAACATACGCATAACGAGTTTTCCTCCGTAATAACACGGCAGCCGACACAACAGTAAGTCAAAACTTGGTCGCCAACTCGAAAAGGAGTCTCAGTATCAGTTTCAGTCTAGGTGCAATCTGTATTCTAATCATTCACCATATTTACATATATCTCGCAGTCCGTACTGACTTGTAGTTTGGCTGTTGCCATATTCACTATTGTATTGTATATTAATGTTACTGAGTTGTTGGAAATATATATGTCGGGTTATCATTGGAGTTAGGGGCGTATAACGAATCTTCGCGTGAATTGGCCATCGTTGTTATGTACTATAGATATCTTACTGATACAAATGTGATTAATACAGAGTTTAACAAGTAATGGCGGTGATGAGATAATCGAGATGTTGATGACAATGGATTTAGATTCGATAACGAATCCACGGTCAACGGGATGACGAATGCGATGTGATACACGATTCTGGTGTGACTCAACGTACTTGTCCACTGTACAAGTAGAACTTATCAGACTGAATCTCAGTTCAAGTGGAACTGCCCTTATATACTCCTCTCCGTACCTCTCTGTACCCTTCGGGTCAATCTTTGTGTTTAAGGAGAGCTATATAATTACTTCATACCTCTGTTAGGTACACGCCCCTCCCGTGACCGTAGCTACGTTCAGCAACCCGTTATGTCACTTCGATTAGATAGTAACTCGGATTAGAACATAAACAACTTTTTCTCAGTTTTATTATTTAAGTGCAGCTATAGTAAAAGTCTGGACTAAAGTATTGGGGAGCTTCCCAAATATTCCAAAAGAAAGGCCCGTATGTCCTTTCATCTCCGACATATATGTAGCAGCACTCGACAGTAAACTTTCTAATGAGTTCTGTCCCGTGGCCCGCTACACAAAGACCGTATCCTTCGAACAGGATGATTGCTAGACGTCGAAACATTTTTATAGCACATACTCTACCTAGCCTACGGACCCGCTATAAACCTTAGGATTTCTCTAGCTAAACGAGCAAATAGCCTTTGTTTTAGCATTTCCTAAAGTTTATTGCATACTGTAGAAAGATACGGAAAAATGATTTTTCTCACGTACGATGCTTGCAACCGTACGTTGCCGCTAGCAACCTTCTCTCAAGGGTGCTTAGCATCCTTTCTCAACCACCGTCCTAGAGATTAACCAATTAACAGGAGCGTCCATTTCCCCCACTATCCTAACGAAGATTTTCCTCGACGAATCCGGTGATCTCGTATCCTTAGACACACCCCATCATATTTTTCCTCTGCAGCATCATTGTGACGGAAAGTCACCAGCCGAGTATGGAGTCGTGAGTCAAGAGTCTCCACTCTGAGTTGAGTAGTCGTTAGTCAACAGTCTATAGTTGAACGATCATCATCCGAACTCGTTCCGCGCACTCTGAATCGCTATTGTAACGCATTGCCTAGAAGTTGAACTTGTTACCGCAAAGGGCAAATATCTAATTATATATCTGTTAATTGTTATATATCTGTTAATTATTATTGTTAAAAATGCTCGGGTGATTCTTCAGCACCTATCATAACCTATCCACCTCCAGATATTGACGGAAATGGAAGGACAGCGGGATTTTCCGTCGGGAATGCTGGGGAAAACCCCCCATCACCATAGTCAGGATTTTTAGGTCTAAGCAATAAAAATAAGGAAAACAACTTGTAATGTTCCAACCTGGCTTTACGACGATGGGTTTAGGTTTAGAGTGACATAACGGGTCACCAGACGTAGCCACGGTCACTGGAGGGCCGCGTACCTGACAGAGGTACGGAATGATTTTATGACTCTCCTTAAAAACAAGGATTGACCCGAGAAATGGGGACAGGAGTATATATGGGCAGTTTCATCTGGATAGAGGGAGTTTTTTTGGTTAGCTAGTCGCTGAACGAATTGTCGAGTGAGTTACTGGTCATCCCGTGGGCCGTGGATTCGCTAACTAACCCGAAGCCATCGTCACTGCCTACCTGCCGTGATCAACCATCAAGATTGTAAGTACCTCTTTTGCTGGAATAAGATACATCTGTGCTGCACCACCGCAATGGCTACTAACCGTGGAGACACATCCGACGCCCCCAACCTTATTCCAACTGCCAACCCGACATATTATAACCTGTTAACCGCAGTGTTATACTCACTAATAAGGGGATCGATCTATTCGTGGCGTCGCTTATTCGAATCGTAACGAGAATTTAGGACTCCCGTTGACGCACTTCCTCGTGATCGCGTCTCTCCGCGACTGGTAGAACGAACATATTACTTTTCCTTTTATAACAGCTTTATATAAAACGCTCTGAGATGTTTTCTGTCTCAGTTTTAGAGATAACAAGTTTAGATGTCGATTAATTGACTAACAAACTGAGACGTATTCTAGTCGAAAGGACAATAGCAAGTAAGAATATGGACTGTGACGGCGATATTTATACGAAAACATTGATGTGTATTGGCCGTTCTCCACCAACGGTTACTCGAGGGTGGAGTTGGGAAAGCTCTTCTCGTGTTTTATCGCAATGAGCAATAACCCTAAAACACTTCTCGACTTTTAAAATGTTTGTAGCAATGGACTGTAAGCAATGCTAAATTTTATGGCTGTTCCTTAGGATTATTATGGATCTGAGTTAATACGTCTTGACAGCTGGTGGTCATCTATATCGAGGGATGGATTATGTTTTATGACAAGATTACGGTTGTAACAGCTGTTATTATTCGTTATTACTGATTTTGTTTGTAATCTGACATTCAGGTAGCCGTTTCTTTGTACTGATTGCATTTATTTTAAGAATAACTAAAATATTTTGTCGGGCGGACAAAATGACCGCTCACAATAGGCAAGGAAGAATACAAATTTTCCTTAAGAAATAAAAGAGCGAAGTAAAAGTAAATACCGAAAAATATATTATATGTGTGTTTTAGGAGAAGTCAGAAATTATGGAGTAATATGATAACTTTTAAATATGGTTGAACTTTTGTAGTAGTTCGAGCGCGGTCAATTTGACCGACGTCGGTAGGTTTAGTGTTAAAGTCATTTTTCTTACTCTTTTTATACAGCTAATTATCTCCGGGACCAAGATTCCACTCATCAAGCCCTTCCACGGTCCGGTTTTTGCCCCGAGGAATTTGAATATAAATTCTGTAGTGTAGCTGTAGTGTTCTGAGTGTAGCTGCCTGCCCCACTATACTTTTATCATCTGCTAGATGTTTATTAATTAAAAGGACATTTATTAATAAATTGATATTTATTAATATTTTCAAAATAGCTATCGCACACTATTTTTTTAAGCTTGTTCTGTAGGCTTGTAGGAATATCTATTTATCCTTTATTTGTTAAAATTTTGTTATTAAATAATGTTTTACAATAATTTTGTCAAATGTAGGTACTGTACGAATCCTTTTCACACTGGCTGTGTCTATGGGATCCTTAAATGTATACATTTTTACTCGTAACTATCTAAAAATACATCTGTACAATGCCGAAAACGACTATCCTATATAATATTAACTGATCACTTTACGTATCACATCTGCAAGCATTATTACTTTGTGGCTGCCACAATTTTGTTATTAACAAGTTCATTCATACCAAATCCAAGCTTGTTTACGTTATGTATCCCTTGCTAGTCGCTGCTTTGTTTTGATACAATACAATACGTAGCAATACGTAATACAAATTTCTTGATTAATTATGTCTGTTTCTGAATTTTTCGCATTTAAGGCAATATGAAAATTGATTTTGATCCCACCTATTACGTTATCATGATAAAAGCATCTAATCCTACCTAAAATAACTTAAAAAGATACTGATGAGCCTGAAATCTCCAATAATATGACATGGACAAAATATTTGTTTACTACGATATTTGTCTCTCCGCACCAAATAATTTGTTGCTGTAGCATATTTGTGTATCGTTTAAAGCAACGAGATATCACCTTTTAACATAGTGGAACACCTGTATACAATGAACGAATCTAGGACTGTGGTCTGTTGCTCCTTTTGAACAAGATAATATATATCAATAGCTAAAGTAAGTCATTCGTCGCAACCGCTCACAACTGCTTCTCGCGAAATTCATAGCTTGAAATGTAACAGTAAGCCGCGTGTCGAAAATTGTGCGTTTCATGTTTTTACAACTTACACCACTCTGGGCATTGTCAATGATATAAAATAGTTATCTTTATAAAATAATATTCTAAGGAGAGGAAGAAATTTTAGAAAGAGGAGGAAAATAGGATAAAGTTCACTTTAGAGAATGCAAAATTACTAACACTTCTGTACAGCCTTGTTGTTTTCGACGAGTTTTGATCTAAAATCAAATTTTAAAGTACGGAATGCACTGGCTCAAAAGTGATGGGTATATAAATTTGAACATTTTTGGCGTATCCGACACGTTGCTTTGACGGAATATTGGCTTCTAGCCATACCCTGATTGATCGACACAGATGACTCTCTTTCAGCTTCTCTTATTCAAAAATATATTGTTTGCGTGTCATCTCCATCAATGATATCAATTTGATACACTTTGCAGTATCGTCGCCATAGAAATTCGCATAGGCGATCAGCATGGTTATCATCGTGAAAGCGGCCTTTTTTCGCATCTAGTACTTTATCGGTCGCCAGTTAGATTTTGTCTCCTATGGTATGGATGTCATCAGTAGCTGCAATTAAAAGAATGAAATGTAATTAAAGTCTAATTCAGATTTAAATGCACTGAATACATAACCAAACTCAACGTCATTTACCTACAAATTTTACGCTGTGATACATCCCTTCGTGAATAAGACCCGCATAACTTGAAAAGCAAATGGAGTAAAATCCGTAGTAACTAGACCTACGAAGGAAGAAGTATTACAAGGGAAAAGAGCTGCAAGTTTACGTATTTAGATTGAAGCAATTATCCGACGATTAAGAGAATTTGAATTTTTAAAACCATATACTGCAGTAGATCATAACATGTTGTCATGTACTGATGACGTAATTTCTATTGCTTGTGCTTTAACAAATTTAAAATCAGTAATTACAGAAACTTACTACGTAATACATATACATGCTAACATTGAATATTTTAGCATTAGATATAACTCCGTTTTTCTTACTTTATTTCTCAATGTTCTCTTTATTTTAGTTAATACGTATTTAAATTCGTAATTTAATCGTTTCAATGATTCGTTTTACTAAATACCCACTTTCTGCATTGCATTGAGCAGCTTCATTTATCTCGGAAGCAATTATTCGTCCGAATCCCATCTCATGCTATAAAACGCTACGGACTTCATTAGGCCCAGGTATGGCAAATAAACTCTGTTTCTCTGGTTACATGGTTGCGTGCTCCTAATGTTATGTTTGTAATGGCATAACATAAAAATTCGCCAATCGAATCTCCTCTTCCTGCTATGAAAAAGTTTAATAAAAGTTGATGTAATGACAATCCCAACAGTTTTTATTGAGGCTGTGTGTCTTGATATTTGAATATTAATTTGTTTTCCTTCGATTCCTGATAGAAAATCCTGAAAAATGATGCTGTTCCTTGGCAGATTAACTATTCTACTTTTCTGAGGCGGACGAATTATGTTTCGCACTTTGATAAAATTGATATTTCTGCCAATCTTAACAAATGTGTTTTTTGCCAATAGCATCTGACTTCTGTTGATCCTGGCTTCCCGCAGGGAGGACTTGCTTATTTAAGTCTATAGGGGCTGGTAAACCCACGTTCCCGCAGCCAGGGAGGACCGTCGGGACAAGCGTCCCGCTCACGTGAGTCCTCTATGTACACCGCAAGGAAGGTATGCCGTGGTGTAAGACTAAGTCTTCCCCACGGAGCCTTGGGTAGTAGCGCACCCACGATCCTGAAGCGAAGGGTGAGACCGTCGGGAGAGCCGCCGAGGTACATTTCCTCAACTCCCGCTTACGTGAGTCTCATCTGGGTCTGTCGAGGACGGTTAGCAGGATAGCCGTGCAGCAGAGACGTGGCGGTACATCCACAAAGAACAGTCCCACCATTGACTAAGAATGGTATCACGGGCGGCCGAGTGTTAGCCCAGAGGGTGTAGCGAGCCCTCGGCTCGGCCAATTATGGGTATGGACTCGTGGTGGCAGTGGTTGTGGCCAAATGCTGGCAAGAGGGCCGATTTAAGGGGGGACATGGTTCCCCGAATGGCCTTCGGCGGGTGAGCAGCGTCCCACCTGCTCCGGATACCGTCCCGAGGAGACGGTAGGGCTTGGAAAGGACCCCGTTCGACCTGAGACGAGTGAAAGCCCCTGCAGGCCTAACTAATCGAGGTAACATAGGTACTTGATACCATGTGCGCTGGTTGGGCGTATCCCAACTCTGATGGCTTCTAGGGATGCCCGGGTGCTGTATAGATTCTATATCTCAGGAAAGTACCCGACACCAAAGAACCATACTAGATGTAGGCTGGAATTGCATCGAGTAGCAAGGCAAAGGGACTGAGCGTGCCGGTTGAACGTATCTCAAGTCCACGTCCATGGGCGCACGTACTCCTCTGCACCTTATTTCCAGTTCCTCTTTTTTAGTCTGTCAGGCCTTCATCGCTGTTGCGCAGAACCGCGTGCAACGTTGCCTGTGCCCATCCTTTCCCGACATCAACCTTATTACATTATTTTCGAGTTTAAAGTCCACTCCGGCACGGCCCTCAAGAGCAGCTCCTTCCGCTGCCTATCTCGGGCATTTAAAGAGTACATGCTCGGCATCATCCTGTTTGTCTCCACAATCGCAAACTTTGTATGTGTTCCTTGCCGATTGTGTACGGTAATGGTTGAAAATTACATGACCGGTAAGAATGTGTATCGTATAATAATGTATGCTGCGCTTCTTCTTGTAAAAGATATTTGGATCTTGCATTAATATTTTCGTCCAGTTGTTGGGATTATAATAGGTCCATTTAATCCTGTACGGATCCTCCGTCTCTTAATTATTACTTCGGCTGTTACTCTGGCCGGCCTCGGTCGGAGATTCTTCGTGTATGCGCTGCATATCTTGTCTGCTTATTGCGGAAAGGCTCTTCTTCATCGCGTACTCCTTCTCTCGCTGTCTGGCCTTAATATGTATGGGCATAATGCTCGTTACGACGCATAGGGCCGCATGTGACACCGTTCCCCAGGCCGTAGATGTATGTACCAACACGACCCGTGGCGCGCTTCTCAGTATCTTTCTGTTTTTCTCGAAACTCAGGACAGATGCCCATATTGGTGCAACGTAGGGTGCCACTGACTCTCAGACCCCGTAGTAGGCTTGTGATAGTGCTTACAAACTTCTATGCCTTGCCGCTCATATCCTGCAGATGGGAGGAATATCTCCTGACGTTATCCAATAAAATACCCAAATACTTAATCGTACCTTTTGCCATTATTTCTGCGCCTCAAATATCAACGTTAAAGATTTTCGGAACGCGCTTCCCCGTCAACAAAATGATCGCTGTCTTCTCTTGGGCCACATGAAGACCCGTGTTCGCACACCATTCCCTGATGATCTTCATGGCTTCGCGAACTCTATTGCATATGTCTTGCATCTTTCTCGTGGTGATGACCAGAGCCAAGTCATCGGCGAAAGCTATGGCGTCTAAGTCTTTCACAGAGTCCAGGATGTGTAGAAGGCCGTCGTACACAGGAGTGGCCCTACGATCGACACTTATGAGACTCCTGCGTATACGTTCCTTGTGACTGTATCATCGCCACAATATGCTAAAATTTTCCTCTCCGAAAGAAAGTTTTGTAATAAAATTTATATCTGTATTGGTAGCTGCCTCTCCTGGATTTCTTGTAGGATCTTCTTCCAACTTAGAGTGTTGAAGGCATTTTTAACGTCCAGCGCGACAAGAACGCATACCAGGCATCGTTTTCTAGACAGATCCACAATCTCGCAGACTCTACCAACAGCATTGATCGTGCTTTTCTTCCTTCTGAAATCATACTCCTCCGCGTGAAAAGGGTCCTACCCGAGCTCCATTTGATGAGTATCTTAAAGATGTGCTCCCAGTCTTGCCGGGGAATGCTGATGGGTCTGTTGGATGACGGGTGTAACAGGTCTTTTCCCGGTTTCAGTAGTAGGACCACTCTCGCCATCTTCCAGACTGCGGGAATTTCTCCAGTACTATTGGTTTTACCGATATTAAGCAGATCGAGGAGCTGTCTGAATCGTTGCTAGGATCTTCGTGATATCTCCTGGCATTCCATCCACGCCAATCAGTTTCTTCCGGTCTACCCCTCTCATTGCGATCATCAGCTCCTTCTTGGTAATTTCCAGGCTAGCCTTTTCTTTTACGTCGCTCTGCGAGATTAGCGGGTCTTGATACTCGTCGCCCTAGTTGTCTAACTTCGTGATAAATAAATGATTCAGTATTTTTGCTACTCTGTTTATAAGGAGGTCGTTTGGCGGAACTTTCCGAACCATTTTGGTACGAATGGCTGGGTATGGCTTTTCCCATAGGTCCTGACCCAGAGTTCCACGATCTAAGACTCCTCCCAGGCTTTATTCTTACTTCTGTTAATTTATTCCATCAACATCCTCGTTGAGTTTTCGAAGGCAGCTACCAAATGACTACGCTAGTCATGGTTTAATCTAACTGCCCATTGAGCGAGTCTTCTTTTCTTCAGAGTTGTAGCTCTCAGAAAGGACAACTCCTAGGTCCACCACTAATTAGCGTTCTTTTTTCCCAGCGGCGAAAACGTTTTCTTCTTCGACGCCAGTTCTTTCCAGACTTCTCTGGAAGTGTTCGTCGCGTGTCGTCTCGTCGTATGAAACTTCGTCCAAACCTGCGTCAAATTTATTTAAAACATTAGCCAGATCCAAGTATTTCGTCGTGTATTTAAAAGTTTCGCCCGGCGGTCTCCATCTCTTTGTATAAAATTCGTGAAGTGCGTATCTGTGATCAGATGCGGACTAAATACTGTGTACCGTACTTCTTCTCTAGCTTTGTATTACTCGTCTAGATGCATTAATAATGTCCATTCTTGGTCAACATATTCAGTAAACATATTCCTGTAGGATCTGATTTGCTGCTACCTCAAGCCATTGATTTGACGTTAAAATCGCCAACTATTACCATGGCTGGGAATCTCCTCCTGATTCTCCTAATTATATCCTCCAATTCGCTGGTATAGCTGTCAAAATCTTCCTTCTTCACGTTCCTACTCACTGATGCAGAATATTCTATTATTCCTATGGGTATAATTGATACTTCCTCCATCATCTTCTGGGCAGGAGGACAACCCCCTTGTTCAATTTCTCTTTTTTTTTTTTTGACGCCGTTTTTCTCGTTGTCCTTCTTATTTGTTCCCTTCTTTCCGCACTGCTTTCTTCAATATAAAGGTCTCCGGTCGCTCCTTCCGATCAAGAGAAGTCCCTGGGAACTACCTTTCCCTCGTCGTTCCTCTCCCAGTTGCTTGATGACCGTTGGGGCGAGCCTGGAGAGGTAACACCGACGAGACCTGGGGCTCCGAATCCCCACGTGCTATAAGTATTTTCCCTTGGTTCGACTTGTCCATATTATTGATTAGATTAGAATTGTCAAGAGTCATAGCCATTGTCATTGTCATTGGTCCATTCTCGTTGTCCTTTTACGTGGCCCAGGTGGCCACAAATCAATGTCCCATTTCCATAAACCATTTACATTGCCAGGGTCGTCGTTGCATACTCTTTCAGTTGTTTATTCTCATCCACTCCATATTGGACAGGCAATCATTTTCAATATACGACGTCTATGCCCTGTATCGCCATATTATTATTTGTTTTACTTGTGCAACGACATACGTTTCAAGATATAACCCTTGAGCAGTTTAGTTATACAATATAGTATATATGCAATGTACTCTAGTATGTAAGATATAAACAGTATCTGCATTACACCTTATGCATTATGACATATAACATATGTATGACATACAAAAAAAAATATATGTCGGAGATAAAAGAACACCGGACCCTTTGGGATTTTGGATAATCCCGCAACTTTGTAATCTAGAGTCTACTATAGCTGTAATTAAACAATTGCAGTTATTCAATCCGATAATAATTGTTCGCGAGTTGTGATAATGAGCTTGGGCTCGAGGCGACAGCCAGTCGCCGAACGTAGCCGCGGTCACGGGATGAACGCTTTGTCTAACAAAGGTAATGGAGTAATTCTATAGCTCTCCTTAAAAGAAATATTTCTGGCGGCACGCGACAGTAAACATTCCAACGGTTTCTGTCCCGTGGCTCGCCACACGCAGACCCTATTCTTCGAGCAAGATGATTGCCAGATGTCGATGCGTCTGCGCAGTACATGCTCAGCTAGCCTGAGGACCCATCAGAAATCTTAGGATTTAGTTGACTAAAGTCCTTCAAACAAACAGTCTTTGTCCCAGCTACGTGAAGATAGGAGAGACCTTTTTTTTAACGAACGGCGTCTCCCACTAGCAACTTTCCCTCGAGGGCGGCTAGCATCTTTTTCTAACCACCGATATGGAGATTGACCAATTAGCAGCAACGCCAAATTCCCTCACCTTCTGAACGAAGGCTATCCTCGACGAATCCGATCATCTCGTGTCCTCAGACACACCCCATCATAGTTTTCCTCTGCAGCATCATCGCGACGGAGAGGCATTCTCTCGTGAGGTCGTATTAGCGAGTTACTTAGTATCTGTACGCTCGGTGGGTATTCCACGCTTTGTAAAGGGTCCGACTTAGATTTTTGTGAGCACGTACATCTATCATCCCGTTGACCGCGGATTCGTTATTGAACCTAAGACCAACATCACTAGTATCGCGAGTGTCCAACCGCCGCGGTTGATTGTCAAGTCGGTAGTATCCATACTCGTATTAACAGACCGTACCTTCGTTATAACCCAACGATGGCTAATTCCAATGAAGATTTATCAAACGCCCATAACCCTATTCCTGACGACTCTCCGACATATATATTGATATGTACTGAGCCATGCAATCTACCCTATGTGTATGAAAATATAAAATAAGATCAAATCAAACAAAATATAACAGGTAAGTCATAAATATAAAATAAAATTAACTAAAAGTTACAATCTATAAATGGAATATGTGTTATATATATAAATTAAAATAAAACACATGATCATAGAGTGAATTCGTACTTTATATCGCACCGTCTTCATATATATTGTGCATATATGTAGCAAAGGTACGGTCATGTTAAATAATCGACGATGAATACATCCAATTGGTGCTCTGGCTAGTTTCCAAGATGGTGATAAGCCGCATGAATGCGTTCATGTCGTTGCGCAATCTGTAATCGATTTCGAATGGAAAATTATTGCAAAATACTAGAAAAAGCTTTTAAAGTAATGTGCTAGTGACCGTGTATACCAGTGAGTGAAAGCCAGCTAGAAAACAGAGCGATTTCAGTAAAAAAATGACTAGAAGAAGAGCTTAACTTAGAGAGCTGGCCATCTTGCGATGCGCGTCGGCAGCGCCGCCGTACGAGCCACTACGGAAGCAAGCCTCAGGCCCGAAATTGCGAAACTTTTCGGGAGCGCTGAAGGATCCCCTGAGCACCATGGCTCCTAATTGGCTGCTGGTTTCAGTACAATAATAAGGCTTTGTCAAAGAAAAAAAAAAAAAATGGTCAAAGAATGGCTCAAGTATGGCTATCGCTTCTTCGGTAGAAGGATCTCCGATGGATTTTGAGACCACAAAAAAAAAGTTAAAGGAAGAAAGAGAAAAGGCGAAAGCAACTCGAAATTTGCCGATTCAGAGAAAATATGTAGAAACAAGAAGTCCATGATAGTTCTCACTTCTTCCGATAATTCCTCAGAATCAATGCAGAAAGAAACTAAGGTAACTGAAAGGTAACTCGGGTTCTTGAATGAAGTAAAAAGATAGAGCATAAGTGAATCGGCACATACAGTAGCGCTTGAAATAACAGACGGGTGTCGACAAAAAGATCGACAGAACGTCACAGAGACAATCAGAGAACTCACGGAAATACAGAAGGAGACATAAACCAATGTCATACGCAGAAAAATTAAAGCAAAGCACAACAGGCACAGACAACACCCAGGCACATGGTGGCAGTCTATCCAGCGAAAAGCATAAGGTATTACGTGAGAATTAAAAACGTTAGAAGATTCAAATTAATATTAAAAAATAGGTTAAGCTTCCCCGAATATAACAATGCCCTTAGTTACTATCATTTGTGGTTTTGAATGGTTGTAAATGAGCATCAAGGCTTAAAAAGACATTGATGTGTACTTTTACGTATTATTTTTATATTTTTACGAAGAATTGTTCATTTGCCACGAGTTTACTACATAGTATCGGATTTTGTAAGCATTTCTGAATAAGAAACGACTTATGAAAACTGCCGGAATCGCGTTTAACTCGAATAGGTTGAAAAAATAGCAATCGGCGGCATTTGCGTAGTGTTTCATCGCCGTGCGTTCAATCATTCAATAAGCCGCCCATTTTCTATGTGTTTCTTTTTGTAATAACTTTTTATTGTCTTTCTTTTAGCACACTATTGGATACTAATTACTAAATTATAAAGAACTTTTATCGCTTACGGAAACAATCATAAAAATATTTTTGTCTTACTTGACGTTTGCAATTTACGTCTTTATTATATTACTGAAGTGTCGAGTAATCCTCAAGTGAAAGCATTGCGGTCATATCCTTTCTCGGATATCGTGTCTCTATTGAAAAAGTATTTTGATGGAAGCGTTCTCCATATTCGTCACTCATATCAACTTGGTCCGTTGGACGTGGTTTCGGAAGTGTTCCTCACGTCGTTGATCCGTCTCTGAAGTGTAGTTGGTGGTCCCTCGTCGATTTCCCAAAAGTGTGCGAGGTTCGTCTGTGGAGTCGTCGTAGAAGCCTGAAAGGTGTTTACGGTTGATTGGGGTTCTGGACTCCCCCCGATGATCCATCCAAATCGCGTTCTCTGCAAACGGAGATCGGAGCTTTTTGAATGATTCAGATTAATTTGACCGAAACACAACGTCGCGAGTGTGGATCCGGTGCTCAATAAGACAACGGTCGGAGCTGACATATGGAATGTTACATTGTCTAATTCCTGGAGATTTCTAGGTATCTGGACTGTTGAACGATCTATAGGTTGATCTGAGAGCAATGTCGATATGGCTGGGATAGTTAGGAACGTCAGGGCGGTATAGTGGCGTAGTGCATCGACTAGGTGCGCGTGCTCATCGTAGTCGAGCTCTTCCAACTCGTCTTAGACAACCATGACTGGTTGCATACGTCGTCGATCTGATTTTCATATGTTCTCAAAGCCCACGTCATGTTCACGGAATTTTTGATGTTCCTCGAGGAAACTCGATATGAATGTGAATTGCTTGAGCAGGCGGCCTCATGTTTGATGTAAGAAACTGAATTTTATGCGTTTGCCATTATTGTGGCGGGAATTGGACCTGGCGATGCACTTAACGAACTTACCTGGTCGTTGTGAGATTAAAGTTATTGAAACTTGCTACGCTGATGATTTCGATGCAGTCACGTGGCAATAACTTTCAAGAATGCGTGTAAAAGTGTTTTCAGCGAAGATTTGTTGGTAAATGTCAAAAGGTTTCTTCTGACCGAAGAATTAGTAGCACGTTAAGATGTGTTCAGATCGAAGACTTAGGAGCAAGATGAGGTGTCTTGAAAACAAGAATTAGTAGCAACCGATGGATTGGGATAATCAGGAACGTCAGTATGCGTTGGTATGTGCCGTCCGTGGAGTTGAGTGTGGTCGTTGTGTAACGTTTAGAGGTCGTTGATAAGGTATCGAGGGCTCCAATTGGAACCGAACATTTCCGTTGTGTGAGTCAGAGTTAGTTTGCAAGTCTTTCCTTTGAAATTGATAGTAGAACCGTTATCTAGCAGTGCTCGACAACAAACTGGTTAGTTTTTTGTCGTTTATAATATTGATATGTGACGTAACCAATAGGTCGTTGGGTAATGGGCTGGTTTGAAATGGTTTCGGTGATTCGGTTTCAATTGGAGTCGTTAGTTGTTTTAGTAATTGTTTCCTAGGTCGTCAATAACTGGAGTGCTTCAAGATGATCGTCTTCGTAGTGCACCTGACTCATATTTCGTTCGAGATCTTCGAGTACGTGGAGATGTCGATGGAGATGTCAGCGATTGCCTGCATGTTCGGCCCTCTGCGATGAACCAGGTGTTGATTTGAGCTTCGTACCGAGGCAGCAGCGTGTGGTGACGTAGTTTGCACAGACGACAGGATCGGGAAATACAATGAAGAATCGTGTCTCCTCCCCCAGACAATTGGTGCACACGTATGTTTCCTTGGCGGCTGTAAGATATTCTCTGACTGACATTGCCTCGAAGATATCGCAGGCCGAAATTCCGTGCGGTCCCCGGCAGATTGGATATATCAACGGAGAGTACGTAGCGATGAGTGCGTGCCCCTGCGGCACGCTTTGTCGGGGAGAGTTGTATTGTTCTAGTGCTCCTCTTCTCGAGGCACAATGAAGGTCGCGATGATACAATTTGCCTTTTTCTTAAGGAAGTTTAAGAATTGCGTGTACGTGGTTATTTCCTTGTTGGGTAAAGCGAGTTCCTGTTGGTCAATATTTTCTTGGCTTAATTTGGCCAGGATTAGTCCTATGAGAACGAGGATTGATGTGATTGACTCACCCAAGTTCTTCAATGCGTTGAAATGTTGCTTGATAATGTCGACTCAATTCCCCAAGGCTTTCGGTGTCGCCTTGGTTAGTTTAGGATAATTCAGAATCGCATTCCAGCGATGTAGACAAATTTTTCGTGGACAATCGAATCGAATTTTTTCTTTTCCGCGAGGAGCGGAAAATGCATTACATATACTCAGTGACCCGTCTCACTAAGTTATGTGGGACTCGGCAAGATGGTAGCGCCATACCCATTAAAAACCCCTCCTCATTTGCGTTACTGGAGCGGTACTCGAGGTTTCAACCCTGGAACTACCATGCGGCATTACTTCGGAGTTGGCCTCTCCATAAGCGTACCTAAAGATTGCCAGATGGAGGGTTCTATTTTCTCCGTCTTCCTCTTCTGCTCGTTCTCTCCACTATCCTTTGCCTGGCCTAGCGAGCCTTCATCACAGTTGCCCAGAACCCGTGAACTGTTGCCAGTATCCGTCGTCACCTACTATTGTCCCTATTCCGTCATTGCCAAACTTGAGCTCCGTTCCGACATCTCTTTCCAGGACGGCTCTTTCCACTGCCTATCTCGAACATCTAAAGAGTACATGCTCGGCATCATCTTTGATGTCTCCGGAGTCTCAACATCGTGTATGGGTCTCCTTGCAGATTTTATACCAGTAATGGTTGAAAATACCATGACCGGTAAGAATCTGCATCGTATGATAATCTACGTTACGATTTTTCGTTTTATAAAAAGCTGTTAGGTCTTGAATCAGCCTACTAAGTGGAACAGCCTACAGTTGGTGGAATTGTAGTAGGCTCATTCCATCCTCCGACAATTCTCCGCCTCCTGATTAAACCTACAGCGACCGACCTCACTCGGAGATTTCACTTGCGTCCCCTGGGTGTCATGCCCGTCTAGTGCGGCGAGGCTTTTCTTATACGCATATTTCTTCTCCCGCTGCCTGGCCTTAATATCTATGGGCATACTGCCCGTCACTACACATAGGGCCGCGTGTGACACAATTCTGTACGCTGTAGATGTGCATAGCAGCGCGGCCCGTTGCGCTCTCTTGAATATCTTTCTGTTCCTCTCGAAGATCAGAGCAGATGCCCGTATCGGTGCTCCGTAGAGTATCACCGTCTCCAAGACCCCGTAATACAGTTTCCTAACGGGGCCGGTTGGTCCGTTTACGTTCGGCAACAGGCTTCTCATGACGCCTACGAACGCCTCTGCCTTGCGGCGCACCTGCTCCAGATGAAGAAAGTACCTCCTGGCGTTGTCAAGTACGATACCCAAATACTTAATCGTACCTTTTGTCATTATTTATGTGCCTCGAATATTAATGTTAAAGATTTTCGGAACGCGCTTCCCCGTCAACAAAATGATCTCTGTCTTTTTTTGGGCCAAATGAAGGCCCGACTCCGCACACCAATCCGTGACGACCTTCATGGCTTCCCGAACCCTATCGCATATGTCTTGCATCTTTTTTATGGTGATGATCAGGGCTAAGTCATCGGAAAAAGCTACAGCGTTTAAATCTTTCACAGACTCCAGGGCGTGTAGAGGGCCGTCGTACACGATATTCCACAGGATGATTTCCCTGGCCAAAGCTGGTATAGAGTGACTGGAAACCCCAACGAAAAGATGATGTGAGTAGGTTTCACAGCTATGGGCCCACCAACTTCTCCAAAATTCTGTGCACCGAATCGGCAAACCGAAGGAAGCACAATGGCACCGACCGACCGCCACCCGGCTATAGGAGAATATTAGATTCATCGTGATCCTACGCCTTGGGGACACATACCCGCCTCGTGCTCCCCAGGAGATGAGCCCTGTTAAACGCTTTAATTCCCCATGATTGGTGGATGAGGCTCCTGCGGCGATAGCGACAACTTTCCTAGAGTCGATCTGGATTCCCGGTTAATTGACAATATGATCCAAGTATTTTATGTTAATACGGTGAATGCCACGGAGGTCACCGGTGATCGGCACTCAACCTGTCGGTAGCGTTGTGGGGACCACCGGTAACGGGCGTGCCAAGATTATTAGAAATACATAATTTGAACAAATGTCAATAATTATAAATTTTTCATTATTTCATTACTACTGGTGGCGAAATTAATGCAGTATAAAACATATAAAAATAATTTCATTCATATATGAGATATAGACCTATTATGTGCGTAAATTGCGATGTGTCGTATTGAAACACTCCAAACAATGAAAGGGTGAACCAACACAGTATTCATAATGTGTCACGACTTTTTTACTACAGTTTTCTGCAGTTGTCCTCCCTAGCTTTTTGGAATTTCTTTGATAACATATTTTGCAAAATCGTCCCACAGTATTAACCTTTCCCGACATTGCTTTTAATTCATAACGTAGTTTTCTCAGCAGACTTTCACGCGAAGAAATAGAAACCTCAATTTCATTATCATGACATTTTGTTAAATACGTTGCTACTTTCATTTTGAAATCGGGAATTTGAATATTTTCGCGAGTTATCTGTTTGGATAATACCATTGAATTTACCATACATGCATTTAATAACGGCTAATTTCCTATATCACTTCAAAGTTTTACGCAGTGGTGAACTATATTATGATATTTTATATAGCAATTGCCAAGATTCATGTTGGACTCATTTCATCGAATCCTTGACAATTTCCATCGCAATCATTTCTATTTCCTGTTAGAATGACCCGTATTTTTCCATTTAATCGCATACCTTTGAGGTGTATAAGTCGTGTCCGTGATGATTGTGGCTGATGGCAGTAGATGTCGCTGCTGGGGGTACTGCTATATTTTCTTCCTATTTAGAATCGTGGAATAAAAATCGGACTTCGGTCGCTGGGATTCGATGCCGCGTTCCGAACGTTCGTAACCTAATGCGCTAACCACTGCGCTACCGTCGTCCGTTAGTTGTTTGTGTCGAGTGGCGGTATTTGTGCTGTCAAGTGCCGCCACACCTTCGAAACAGGAGGTTGAAGTGGAAGCTCGATCGCGAGTCTAGCAAAAATCTCCACTCAATTATTCCACTAAGGTTTTCACATATCGCAGATGACTAAGCGGCCGTATGTACTTATTAGTTTCAGTAACCATTTCATTCACTAGTTCATTTATAAAATATGACTTGAAAAAATCTATTGATTCTACTATGTTTGAAGATACTTGCGATCCTGCAGTGTTTTGCCAGGAATAAACTGTATTCTTCGGGGTATTTCTTCAGATTCTGTGGAATTTTCCATTCAGAACTGTCTGATTGTGCGTTTTCTTCACTAGCACTATCGCTCTCGCTGTCACTATTTATTCTTCTTATTTTTCGCCTTTGTACAACTCCTACTTAAATGCCATCGTTATCTCTGTTTTTGTCTTCTGTATCGTTAAGCTCTGATTGTGTAGATGCAATTTCGTCGTTCAGCAACAAAAGTCAAATTCACTTCATTGAAATAATCTTTTTAATCGTATTCCATGATTATAGGGCTTAAAAAATTTAAAAACAATATTCTTAACGCCACGACTACCAAGCTGAAATTGATGCAGACAGGTGCAACTCGATGCACGTTTCCGGACAAAGATGAGATAAGAAAATCTTACCAGTATATGAAGTTGTATCTGGTTGCACTTCAGAAGGTTATACATCGTACAACGCTTTGAGTTTGAAAAACAATAAATATCGCTGTCGCTCGATGTATTGCGTCAAAACGAATGGTGACCAAGAGTCACCTCTCGAGTGCAAAGTTGTCGCGAGTTCGTTCAACCGTATCTATTATCTTTGTAGATCACGGAACCAGGAATCGTATGACTCGCCTTTGCATCGTCCAGCGTCGCATGTAGGTATCCGAATACTGATTCATGCGGGGTAAACCGTGTGCCTCTGTGCATACACGTGTTGTAGCTAAAAATTACTATGTCGAGTCATTTGTTACAATCGCTATTGTTTGTTTATATAATGTTTTAGATACTCCATAAGAACATGATGTGGACATTGCTTTAAATAGAGTTGCTAATGCTTTAAATAGAGTGTTTATGAAGTGTGTTCCTTGATCGATCAGGATTGCAAAAATACTTTCGGTGTATTTGACAAGGAGACGTTGTACGAGGAAGATGTAGGAATTCCTGGAAGATGTGGGAATTGGGCCTACAATATTCAGCGAGACATTATCAAACGTATGTGCTGTCGTGTCCGCGAATGTCATTGGCTGTTGTATCTTTACGTGTGTTAGTCTTTGGATTTGACATTCCGCGCGGACATTCGCGAAATTTTGGACATCGGTTTTAAGAGAGGAACAATAATATCTCTTGCGGATACATTTATATGTCTTTGTAATGTTTTTGTGCCCAGCAAATGCTGATACATAGCACTCGGAAATGATATCGGGGCGCTGATCGGCCGGAGGCCTAACCTAACCCCAATCTTGCATTTCCATCCAACAGATATCGTCTATCGCAGTTCGCGATGCAAGTTCGGATACGACATCGAGGACAAAGAGTGAAAGCGTCACATCTTCTCGTATAACGTGATCGGTTTGCATGGCAACAGAATAAAATTACTTGTTCCGATTTTAGTTACTTCCACTCGACATTCATGTCGTGCGAAAGTTTCAGTTTATTTACTTGAAATAGGTCTGCCAATCTCGCATGCAGTGGTTGTCCGTCCTGGGTGTTCAAGAAAAACTAAAAACAAACTAGCTTGTGCTTTGAGCGAAAAGAGAGTTTAGATACATATCTTTAACGTACTCATCGTTTCGGACATCTATAGCTATCTAGACGGGCCGTACACTTCCACTGCTTTTCACTTTAGGTTGATGGATTTGTTCAAGGTTTCTGATACCTTTTTCGTTTCATTCATCTACTGGTGGAATGCAATATGAACGGGAGTTTCTTGAACTGCATAATGCGACATAATTCATAGGCTCGGTACGGTGAAGACCGTTTGTGGTTTGCTTTCCCCCATAAATGGTATCTGCTAATAACCACCGTTCTTCAGATCAATTGTTGTTATGTATATTTGATCGAGGTTAGGCGTTTTTGATCGAGACTCTATTATCTTCCACCTCTTCTTCGGGGCAGTCAATGGCTTCATTTTGGATATTGTGTGTAGCGGTGAGGTCTACGGGTTGCTCGATGTATGAATTATTCTCTACCTCAGCAGGTAGACAAATTCTGCCTTGGCTATTTTAAGCTTCTTGGGTGATAGTTGGCGAAAATCGCGTATGAGGAATAATCCATTTGTTTCAATGTGGTAACACACCCGCTTTGGATCTCTTAAAGAAGACCTGCTTAATTATGCTATTACAGGGATCTCCTTTAGGATCTCACTGCAAGCCAAATCGATTTTCACAGTACAGATTGATACGCGTGGCACTTTTATTAGGCTTTCCGTACAGGAGAGACCTGTTATGTTGTTCATTACCTTATTGGCTTCCAGATTTATGCTAGTGTCAAAATAGTATGGAAATGATACCCAGTTACAAGAAGCATTGTGATAATATCCAAGTGCTCGCGATTGAATCGACTGCCTAGTATGCGGATCTGCTGTAGTAGGCTGGGGCTGTACCGGCTAAACTATTTCACGATGTCCTTCCTGATGCCAAACTAGATGAATTTCTCGCAAAAATGACCCAAGGTTTTACTGTCACTCGAGGTGAGTTAGCCCGCGAATGACTAAAAACTTGTTCTTGAAGAGCTTTGAGAATGTAAAACCGAACTCATTCCGAGGAAACTTCGCCGAGGATACTCTTTCCTTCTGCAGGAACACGTTAGGGAGCGGACGTGTTTTCGGTTCGTTTCCGCGAAGAGGTTTTGTCTTGGTCTTATATAGACCTTACAGGCTTATTTGTTAACTAGTGTTAAAAAACAATGAAATATAAATAATCTTTGGGGTTGACAATTAACAATGAATTAATATGTGATATCACAAGTGGTAATAGGGCTATGTTACGACCGTTCGCGGAGAGACGCGGTCGCTAGGAAAACGCGTCAGCGAGAGGCGTAAATTCTCGCTACGATTCGGTTAATCGACGCCGCGAAATAGTCGTTCCCCTGTTTCGGTTAAGATAACAGAGGTGGTTAAATGAATGTAACACTGTATAGTAAGTTATATATCACCGTTTATTCTAACAACTTGAAAGAAGACAGTTACGCTGGTGCGTATGTATAAGATGAGTGAGTGACTAATCTACGGGTGTATTCCCGGTCAAAGGATGTTGACTGTTCGATGGATGGAAAATCAGTGATGTTCGGAGACGATGCAGTGGCGGAGGAACGCTAAGGATGGGTGTGCCTAGCACACGGAATCATCGGATTTGTTGGTGACGATTTTGGCTAAGAGAGTGAGGGAAATAGGCTTCGTTGTTAATTGGTTAAACGAAGGTTGGTGGACTAGGAAGGGTCTTAGCCGCCCTCGAGAGAAAGTGGCTAGTGGGAGAAAAGTTGCATCATACGTGAGAAAAACTAACTTTCCCTTGTCAAGCCGTAGTAGACAATGGTCTTTAGAAATGGTACGGAAAACAGATGTTTGTTCGGTTTGAAGGACCTCGACTAGGAAATTCCTGAGATTTATGGAGGGTACTTGAGAATATTGAGGGAAAGCAGTAAGTGTCCGAAGACATCTGGTTGCCATCTTGCCCGCGGTGTGTGGCCTGGTCTAGGTAGAGTGTTACGCGACGTAACAGGCTACGTGGTAAAAATTCAAAGTAGAATAAAGGTTGATTGGAATATGAGTACAAGCCACAGGTGGAAACCTGGTGGAAATTAAAGTTTTTTTTTTTTTTTTTTTTTTTTATTTCATTTATTAAAATTACAAGCAATTCTCGCGTTGAGAATTTTCAGTAATTTTTCTGGCGTGGCGCAGTGACATGGCTGATTATTTATAATAAGTTAATGCTTATTATAGTAAGTATAATTTATATGTAGGTATTATAATAAGTAAATACTGCTTAATTTAGATAACTAATAGATTCTAGTGTTTAGGTCTAGCGGGTAGTGCCTCTTCAGCCTGCGAATCTGGTCCGTCGTATCCAGTAGTCCAGTGATTAGGGGGTTTCGGTGTTTGTTGACTCTTTTGCTGTATCTGTCGCTGTATTTTGCTATTTCCTCTTTGACTGTAGGTGTCTTGAGGTCGCGGTGAATTGTTTCGTTGGTTACATACCAAGGTGCATCGATTAGGGATCTTAGCGTTTTCGATTGGAAGCGTTGTAGTATTTCAATGTTGGAGTTGCTTGCTGTTCCCCATAGTTGGATTCCATAGGTCCAGATGGGTTTTATTACGGTCTTGTAGAGGGTAATTTTATTCTGTATGTTTAGTTTGGAGCGTCGGCCCGTGAGCCAATAGAGTTTTTTTAGTTTGTCCTTTAGTTGCTTTGTTTTTCTTTAATGTGCTTTTTCCAGGTTAATCTCCTGTCCAGGGTCATGCCCAGGTATCTGATTGAGTCATTGCTAGGAATTATTGTGTTGTTGATGGTGACCTGGGGGCAGGTTTGTTTTCGGAGCGTGAAGGTTACATGTGTGGATTTTTTTTCGTTGATTTTAAAGCCCCATTTGTGAAACCACTTTTCCATGGAGTCGAGACTTCGCTGGAGAGTGGATGAGGCCATTACCGGGTCTGCATGGGTAGCTAATAGCGCTGTGTCGTCAGCAAATGTTGCTATTGTTATCTCGTTTGATATAGGTAAGTCAGCAGTGTAGATGGAGTATAGTAGGGGTCCGAGGACACTACCTTGGGGTATGCCGGATTCTATTGGGAATGTTGCGGAAGTCGCGTCTAGGCATTTAACCATGAATTGTCTATTGGTTAGGTAGGATTTTAGGATTGAGTAGTAGGGGTGAGGAAGGGTCCTCTTAAGCTTGTATAGTAGCCCTTCATGCCATACTTTGTCGAATGCCTGTTGGATGTCTAGGAAAACCGCTGAACAATATTTTTTTCTTTTCAAGGGTTTGGCTGATCGTATGGGTTATGCGATGGATTTGCTCTACCGTTGAATGTTGTTTTCGGAAGCCGAATTGGTGATCTGGGAGTGTTTTCAAGGCCTCTAGGAGTGGAAGGAGTCGATTCGTGAGCATCTTCTCAAATAGTTTAGACAGGGTAGATAAAAGACTGATTGGGCGGTAGGAGCTGGTTTCGTGTATCGGTTTGCCGGGTTTCGGGATGAGGGTAATTAGTGAGATTTTCCAGGCCTTAGGGTAGTGTTCAAGGCGAAGGATCGCGTTAAAAATCGATGTGATGAGTGCAATCCCTTTTATGGGTAGTTCCTTGATTGCTTTATTGCCTATTAGGTCGTGCCCTGCTGCTTTCTTGGGATTTAGGCGACTGATTGTTTCTATAGTCTCTGCAGAAGTGAAGGGCTCAATCGGAGGGGACATTTGGACGGGGGTGTGCAGGTATTCAGTAACGTCCGCGGCAGCTTTGGAGGAGTGGGGTTTGAATACTTTGGACAAGTATTTCGCAAACAGGTCGGCTTTTTCTATGGGGCTACGCGCCCATCCACCTTGCGGACGGCGGATTGGGGGGATTATTTGTGGGGGGCGCGTGAGTTTCCTGGAGGCCTTCCATAGTGAGTAGTCGGAGTCGGCTGTGGGGGACAAACTGGCGAGATATTTATGAAAGCAGTCATTTTTGTAATTTTTGATGATTTTGGTTAGCTTTCTAGTTGCGTTGCTTAGTTTTCGTTTGTCGTCCGGTGTTCTATGGGTCTGCCATACTCTTCTTAGTCTACGTTTTTCTGCTATTTTTTTTAATATGTAATGAGGAAATTCCTGTTTGCTGACAGATGTCTTTGTCGGTGTGGAGAATCGGATAGCGTTTATTATGCTCGTGTTTAGGTATTCCGTGGCTGCTTCGACTTCTTCCTTGGTTTTTAGTGAAATTAAGGCTGAAGTTGAGTGAGTGAAGACTTCTCTGAATAGCTGCCAGTTGGTGTGTTGGTTGTGAATGGAGCCATTATGTGTATTCTCGATAATTGTTGAGCTGACTGTTGCTATCACGGGGGAATGATCAGAGGAGAGATCAGCAGAGGAGTTGATTTGAACGTGTCTTGATGAGATGTTTTTGGTTACGAAGAAGTCAAGAAGGTCGGGTATTTTGTTAGTGTCTGTGGGCCAGTATGTGGGTTCGTATGTGGTAAGGTAGTTGAGGTTGTTGGTTATTATGCTGTTTAAGAGGTTTTTGCCTCTTGCTGTGACCAGTCTGCTGCCCCATTGGGTGTGTTTGGCGTTATAGTCTCCTCCAGCTATGAATCTATTGCCCAGGGTGTCCAGGAAGTTATCAAAGTCTTCTTTGGCGATGGCGTGTCTGGGAGGGCAGTATACTGCTGAAGTGATGATTGTACCATGACAGTCTACTATTGCTACGTTTGTTGCTTGGAGGTAGTCTTTCTGGAATGGTGGAAGTTCATAGTGCTTAATGCTTGATTTGATTATGATTCCGGTGCTTCCGTGGGCCTTTCCGCTGGGGTGTTGGGTATGGTAGAATTTGTAGCCATTTATTTTTAGGTAGTTTTTGTCGGTGAAGTGGGTTTCCGATACGAGCATTACGTCGATTTGCTGGTGTTTTAGGAAGAGTTCTAGTTCAAGTTTGTGTTGAGCTAGACCGTTGGCATTCCAAAGAGCTATGCGTCTTGGTTTTATTTTGCGTCTGGGCGTATTAATTTATCCATGATGAGTGTTAGTAGCGATAGCAGATTGTTTATTTGCTCCGATTGTTTCTCTATTAGCTTTTCGAGCCTAGAGACGTTGTCTGTGTTTGGCGAATTGGGGACACTGTTTTGGGAAGGATCTCTTTGGCTATTCTGATTGTTTTGGATGCCTTGTACTGCTTGGGCATAGGAGGTTGAGGTAGTGGTGAGTATTTGGTTGGTTGAGGGGATTGGGGTAGTCGTGAATTTCGGCGGGCTGGGTATTTGGTTGGATACCTCTATTGCTCTGGGTTTAGGGTACTTGTTTGTGTACCAGGTTTTGTAGGCTGAACAGCCTTTGTAGTTGGCAGGATGGTTACCTTGGCAGTGGATGCACTTCGCTGGGGTTTCCGGTGGTTTACTGCATTGGTCGGTGGGGTGTGTACCTGCGCATTTAACGCAGCGGTATGTATGGTTGCAGTATTTTTGCGTGTGGCCGTACCTTTGGCACCTTTTGCATTGAACTATCTCTTTTTTGGCTAGCGGTGGTTCGAATTTTACTATTGCGTTCATAAGACGACTGATGTTGTAAATTTCCTTGTTGTTGGGTTTTTGTTTTATGTCTATAAAAAATAAGGACAACGGGTCTTTCGAGACTCTATGTCTTATGTTGCTTACGTTGATGACTTCGTGGCCGAGTTTTGCTAGCTCGTGTTTTAGCTCGTCAATGTCTGATGAGTGGTGGATGTTTCGTAAGACCACCCGGAAAGGCCTTTCCTGTTTGAGTTGGTAGGTGTGGAAATTGGCGTTCAGGGTCCTAAGTGTCTTTGTGAGTTTTCTATACGCTTCTGGGTTCGTTGGCAGTATTTTTATTTTGTTATTATTTATTTTTAGGTTGTAATCCTCCTTGGAGATATCTCTTTCTAAGGACTTGATCATTGTTTGGATGTCGATGACATCATCAACAAATATTGGTGGGGGAGGGGGGATTCTCTGTGCTTGTTGGTTTTGGCATCGGGTCTGCGATTTCCATGGCGTCGTTTGTGGATTCCAATAAGGTGAACCTGTTGTGGGTGTTTATTGTAGATTGTTCGTTCCGTGTGTCGATCGTGTTAGATTTCGGTGATTCTATTTTTCGCTTTTTCGTATTCGATCTGCTGCACTTTTGCCACGGGGGAGGTAGAGCGGGGTGGTTGTGGATTTGCTCAGGAGAGCCTGATCGTGGTTGGTGGGCCATCATCGAGCTAGTTGATTCGAAGTGAATAACTAGTCGTGAGGCAATGAGGCTAGTATTCGGGTTAGGGTTGGGTGCGTGGGGTTTTCTTCTCACTAAAAGATTGGAAACACTTGGCTGTGTTCACTTTCGGCGGTTGGACGGCACGTGTTGTTTTCGAACTTCACTGGGCACTTGAGACACGTCTACACGCTTCGGCACTCAACAGCGAACTGAAATTAAAGTTAGAGTTAAAAAAAGACTAATATAGGAAGAAGTAAGAAATTAAAGTATAAATAATAAATAGAGGTGATGAGTAAAGTTTTAAATATCCGATCGGGCACGACTTGTTGTGAGAAATCCTTTTCTTACCCATAATTACCTGAAAGAGAAAATAATTGTTATTCAGGAAGAAATAACTAACAGTATAAGGGTAAAAATGAAGTTATTGATAGAAGAACAAAATAAACTAAGTTAAACATTCATTTGCAATTAACAATTAACAAATAGTAATAGTTACTTATTAACGTAGTTAATTAATTTTGATATAACGGCGGAAACGTCCGTTAAGCTATGGGTCATTAAGTTGAACCTGCAAAAAATGAGCAAAAAAAGAATCGTCCTTCATAAAAAAAAAAAACATTAAAATTCAGTTAAAGACAACAAATATATTATAAATGAATGGGTAACAAATAAAAACGTTAAAATCGAATTAAAAGCATCCCCGCTTACAGTATATATAAACAAACTAAAACTAGCCCATGTTCGGAATAGACAATAATAAGAATCACAGTCGCTGACTATAGAAGCACGCAAATCATCTACTACTTTTATATGTACATAATGGAAGTTACTCATTATAGACAAGAAAACGGAGGAGGATTTCAATCCTTCTCCTTGGACAGAATATCTTCAGTCCGCCACTCAGAGGTATACGTGGAACTGCTAACCTACTTCTACGTCAGGGTACTCCTAACCGCGTATGGTCATCTGATATGTCAATTCAGACCTGGATGATTGATCTTGACGATTGATACGAAGAAGCAGTATGTCACAATATAGGCCCAGGCGGTATACGCGCAACCTACTGTAGGTACATACGATTAGCCTGTTTATTTCTCCCAATAACCTGCCCTGTATGCATCAAGAAATATTTCGAATTAACATCGATCACAAAGAGTCTATTAACCTGTAGATTAGTAATGCCTGTTGTTATCCGCTGGTGAACGGATCAAAAAGAAAAGGGGGGAGAAAGAAACCTTTCTGTGTGCGTGCGTGCGTGCGTGCGTGCGTGCGTGTAATCAAGTGTATAAACAAAGTGTTGATAGAAGATGGAGAAGGTGACCTGATTGATTTTTACACTCACCTTGACGTTACATTCCCTGCATTCATATGATGTGTCTTTCCGCCTCTTAAGTTCCGAATATGGAACATATCTTTGCCTTGCCAATTTTGAAGTTGGTCCGTTTTGATCCGAACATTTTGATATAAAATGCCTCCCTGATAGCAGAAGAGGAAAATTGTCAGTATCTTTAGTTAAAGTTAACTTAAAGTCATATCTACTTTATCGATAGCATCCATATTATAATTATAATCAATAATGCAGATTGATTTTTTAGGCAATCCCGTGCGATAATCTATCCGTCGACTTTCAGTTATTTGGACTTTTTTTATTTAACCATCGCAGTGACAATAAATTATTCGTAGATTCATATTCGAATTCTCCAGACTTGACCTTTTTTTCATCTGCGGCATTCCAACTCTGTTCTTTCTTACGATCTCGTATGCATTAGTTTTATGCTTATGGAGTAATGTATACAAATGTGAACTTGTGTACCAATTGTCAATAACTAAAGTATGGCCTTTCCTAAGATATGATCGCAGAAGTTTTGTAACTATATTTCCAGATTTACGAAGCACCTAATTATTTGTTTTAATATCTGTATCTTTTCCAATGTAGATGATAAAATCTAGGATATATCCGGCCCTGCAATTACAAATGATAAATGATTTTACTCCAAATCGGTTCCTTTTAGAAATGATGTAATGTTTGAAGTAACATCTTCCTTTGTACAACAACAGACTTTCGTCGATATAAAGATTCTTAAATGGGTAAAAGAATTCAGTGAGATTTTCTCTTAGTATATTGGCTACAGGCCGTAATTTTATTAACGGTACATTAGGATATTATGCATTAATATCATTGAAATGAATGATATTAAATATTTCTAAATATCTATCTCTTGACATGACTTTAGAAAGATTGTTCAAAGATATTTTATCAGTTGACCAATATTGTTTCACAGTTCACTTTTCTTTTGAAAATAATAATGAAAAGATATTGACACGAGTGGAGTTTGAATTTATATTAGCTTTTATCCCTGCATCTGTTTCAAAATGATGTAATATAGAGTTCAAATTATTTTTTGACCATGAGAAACTTGTAGATATGTTTTCCAAATTATTAATAATTCCGTTAATCGAATCTTCTGAACACGTACTTATTATTCTGCGCCTTTTTATATTGCCATTCAATAACTTCATATTGTTATTTATAAAGTCGTTTTCACTTTCTAAATTTGATGTTTCTATGGTCTCTGTACCGTCTTTATTATAAGCTTCTCCTTCGTCGAATATAATATTTTCATTATTGCTACTTCCCTCACTTACTTTACATTTTCTTTTTATTTTGGAGATTACAAAATTTTTTAAATAATAGTTTTGTCGAATAACTGTTAAGGTATGGCGAGGATTTTGAAAGAATAAAAAATTAAACTTTATTTACATATTAACTAAATTTAGCTCTACACGTGGGTCACTCTCTGAAGGGCCAGAAGACACTCACTCGCTTGTTTTTTCCTTTTAGTCTTGCGACGCTCACATACACTCTAGGGAGGGGATGCACACATGTGTCTGCTCGTTCTTCGTTCCCCCACTCTCACACGCACAATACAAATGTACTTTCTATTTAACAATAACGAGCAGAACATTGACTGAATGCGAATGATTCCCTCGTTACAGATTGCCATTTCTTAAACACGTATATGTATACATATGTATTTAAGAAATGCCTATCTGAAACAATGAAATGTTACCTTTATCGACCACAGCAATGTGTTTATGTGAGTCACACATTTGAATTTTTTGGTTCTATGAGTTGTTTTTGCCGAACGCATATATGCGGCGGTAGTCCGCAAAGGGTCAGAATATAACCACTTTTCTCAGGGGACATCTGCTGCCTCAACTCTCTAATCGTGTCGACCAGACATGTCGCCATTTTTCCGTCAGACGGATGTCCTTCCCCTAGTGCATCACCAGACCAGCACCACGTGTCATCAGCGAAACACATTAGCGTCATATCCGGGAGCATTAAAGTCCGGAGCACCGCATCGAATGTGAGAAAGTGGTCGTCCCTCGTGGGACCCCGTGTTGCACCTCTTCTACACGTCCTCTCCCCCTTCGCCCCAGCTTAAAATGTTTTTTTTTTTTTTATGTGGAGAAAATCTTCGTAGACACTATGCTGCCTTACAACCGTGGATGGCGCATAGGCTTGCACAAGGTAGTGTCTCATTCTTATCGACTAGGACACCACGATATCCTTTCTAGACACTTAGCAGGAATGTCAAGTTTGTTTGGAGGTGCATATTAGGTCTAGTTCGCTAGTTCCATGGTCTTTTTCGTATTAACTGTTCTGCTCGCAGAGCCAGGGGCCAGGACTCCATCAGCCGGTTTCCCTTATGTGACAGACCTCTTTTCATTTCTCTTCAGAATCACTCTTTTATTTTTCGTTCTCGGGAGGGCACCCCCTCCTCATGCTATGAGCTGCAGGCGCGCCGAGCGCCTCGAAAAACGGACACTTAGGAACCGAGGTAAGACATCCCCTCGTTCGGAGCCACTGCGTCTGTAACATAGGTGTCCCCGGCCCACCGTTGAGGTACATGCCCTCCTCACATGCAGGGGCATCGAGAAGGGACTCGAGGCACCTGAAATATTGCAACGGTCTCTGTCCTGTGGACTCTACCCTCGCAGTAGACCATCCTAGGGCGATCTGCCGCATGCTTGCTGACCCGAGGCCATTTCTGGAGGTCTCAATATTGCCTACTTGGACCTCCTTAGCGCTGCATCCTTCTGCCAAAGCTAGGGCCTTCGGAGCTCTTCTTTGGTGATCTAAAGGTCAATTCCGATCACCATAAGCTCCATTGACCTAAAGAGTGCAGGTGCTCTTACGATATCCGGGTCCAGGAATTGGGTTAGCTGCGCGGCTGGCATAAATGCCATCTCCCTCCCCTTGTTGCCGGGATCTCTAGAATAACGCCCCCGGTTATTATCCTCTTTCTTCTTAGTGCGTTAATGCCAACCTCGGCAAAGGCGATCTTATCTCTAGCTGTGGCCAGCACCACTGCATAGGATTTACTCGCTTCAAATCCAATCCTTCCATGAATGAGACCCGCATAACTTGGACAGCAGTGGAAAAAGATCCGTGACAACTAAACCTATGAAGAAAGAAATATTACAAGCGAAAAGAGTTGCAAGCTTGTGTATTTATATTGAAAGAGTCCTACGACAATGTAGAGAATTTGAATTTTTTAAACTATATGCCGTAATAAACAATATATTGCTATATTGATGGTAATGAATTGACAACTAGTAATTATAAAGACTAACTGAGGAATTATTTTTTCACACATATACATATACAGTTACATTACTTAATAATTTTTTTAAACGCCTTTCAATAAGACGTACTGCATGTTCAGTATTTCGTTTCCTTTGGTATATATTTGAAGTTCGTAGATATTTTTCAAATATTTGTTTTATCAGTTGTAAATAAAACGTCACGAAATGTAACTTTTTACCTAATACGTATTTATACAAAACATACGTGTTCTAAATACTTGCATATAATAAATGAAAAACAAATTTTTTATATTATTTATAACTTTTTCTTATGCACTCAATGGTACTAATAACCATATCAATATTATAGACAGCACCCATAAAACGATTGTAATCTTGAACACATGTCGGTTTTTTTGGTCTGTAATTTTGTTCGGTAATGAAGCTTCTCTGTATCTACGATATTTGTATTTCTCCTTTTTGTAATTTGTTTGGAATAATTGGAATATAGTTGAGGTTTTTTTACGGTACCACAAGCATTTGTCTGGTTCAAGTGTAAGGTGGTAAATAAAATTTAGCTTGTACCAGTTATTGATATATAAATTGGAACCTTCCCGAGATAATTAAATCATTAGAGTAATGGCTATATTACCGGATTTATCCAAATCTTCTTGAAATACAGAAATTTTTGCTTGCGAACCTGAATCTACAAGCATGTTTAAAATATACCCTGTTTTACGCGAAGTTGCGAAGTCGCAAACAACGAAAGACTTTATGTCAAATCGATTGTGTTTAGATGGAATAAATCGCTTGAACGGTAAGCGACCTGTGAACAATAATAAACTTTCGCCAATACAAATATTCTGAAAAAGATAGAAAGAGGTGATTCAGTTAGTATAACACTGTGATTCACAGAATTATAAATTATATATTTCCAACACTTAAATTACGCTGTTGAGTAGGTATAAATAGATAACATCTTGTCGCACGAAGATAAGATAAATATGCACACTAGAGCAAGGCTCTTATAATTGAATTTAGTATGTTAGTGGACGTAGCACTATAGGATACTTAATAGAGGAGGTGACTGTTCGACAATATCGAGAACTGACTCAGATAGTTGATGTGAGTTATACTCCTCTAGTGTTATGCCTAGACTTAGACGTTAAGCGTTAGATTTTGTACTTAGTTGTTGACTTTTCTAGCGGTGTAGAAGAAGTAAAGTTGAGTGACGATGCTGTGTCGGAGGAAAGCTAGCGATGATTGTGTCTAGCGCACAGGACCATCGGATTTGTTCATGACATTTTTGGTCAGGAAAGTGAGGGCAGTATACGTTGCTTCTGATTGGATAAACGTAGGTTGGTGGACTAGGAAGGGTCTTAGCCGCCCTCGCTAGAAAGTTGCTAGTGGGAAGCATCGTACGTGAGAAAAACTAACTTTCCCGTGTCAAGCCGTAGTAGACAATGGTCTTTAGAAATGGTACGGAAAACAGATGTTTGTTCGGTTTGAAGGACTAGGTTCGACTAGGAAATTCTTGAGATTTATGGAGGGTGCTTGAGAATATTGAGGGTACGCAGTAAGTATCCGAAGACATCTGGTTGCCATCTTGCCCGCGGTGTGTAGCCTGGTCTAGGTAGAGTGTTACGCGGCGTAACGCATTAAGTTAAAAAATCTGTCTCGAGGCATAATATGCTATTATGAAAAATATCAGTTTTTATAAATTTGTCGTTCCACCACTATTCCGAGTAAGAAAGTTCCTTTACGCGTGACATTAACAACACGATACCCAAAAAACAATACATTCCTTTTATGTTAGTATTATACCATGAATTTATTCACGAATTACTTTTCTAGTGACGCTTTCTTTTTACAAAATTTTGATAGTTATTTGTTTCTTCTACAATGAAATTTACTAAAAATTCTGGAACAAATAATTGGAAATAGTCCAAAGGTGTCGACAAGTTTTGCAGGGTTGCTTTGCATTCAGAATCTTTTGTATCAAAATTTTGTATTTTCAGACTTAAATTTTGGTCCGACAAACAGATGTCCACAAATGGAATTGCCATTGAAAATACGTTGCTATTTATTTTTTAGTAAGATGTTTACGATTGTGAAACATCTTGGTCTCCATTTTCTGATTCTGAGTCAGAACTCAATAAGCGCAAAACGCTTTTTGTTTTTTGATTAATGAAATTCTCTTCTACAAACGAGGATAATGTTTTATTAAGAAACTCTATTTCTTCCTCTTCACTACTACTTATCTGTACACGTTTTTATTTCTTTCGGCCAAATTTTTTATGGGTGTACTATATTATTTAGGAAAATAACGAATGAATAAAATTAAAGAATTAATCACAAATTGAATTAAATGAACATTTACATATGGAGTAAAGAAACAAGTTTCTACGAGTCAATACACAATGCGATTATACGAGAGTGTACGTACGAATGCAGTGGAATTGAACTGAACAATATGAAGACAAATAATTGAACATTATTGAAACAATTGCCGATATTCAATTGTTATTTTACATAGGACGATAAATTCCATATTGAATGAATTGGTAAAACAGTAAAGGTGTTACAGTAAGAAAAATGTAGAGAGCGTATATTTACGCTTTTCGTATATACCTATTGAGAGACTCGTGAGAACGTATATATATATACTGTCACGTCCCGCGCTGCGCACGCGCCGCAACGTAGACTAAAACTACCAATAACGCGAGTGAGCGTTTCAATTTGAGATTCAAATAAAATTTAATAATTTGTATAGAAACCAAATTCGAGCCTCACAGCCCCCACGGAATAACCCGTCACATGACGACCCCTCCACAATAGACCTAATTATAAATAAGCGTAGCGACATAGAAGGTAGAGAGATAATTCCTTAGTTCAGAGTAGTTAATTCCTCAGTTCTGTGTGATTAGTTCCTCAGTTCTTGGTGTTTAATTCCTTGGTTCTTGGCGGTCAGTTCCCCAATTCTTGGCAAGTAATTTCTTTGTTCATAGCGATTAGTTCTCAATTCCTTTAGCTCTTAATTTCTCAGTTCCTTTGCCTTTCAATTCTTTAGTTCCTTAGTTTTTCAGCTCTTAGTTTCTTTAGCTCTTAGGTTTTTGCTGTTAGTTCTCAATTCTGTAGTCCTTTAGTTCTTTAGTTTTTAGTTCTTTGTTTCATTAGTTCCCAGTTCTTGTCAGTTTTGTTAATCGACATGTTTGTATTTGTCAATTTGTAATTTATTGAAAATCAATTAAATTAAAATCTTGTAATTAATAAGAGTGAAAACGTATCGCGAACGATTGTAACTTCGAGTATTCGAAATCTCAACGACAATTCTGTCAATACCCAATTAGAATTAGAATAAACATTTGTTGTGGAAAATTGTTGTCTAATAATATAATGGGATTAAGCGAACATTTATTTTCACCAACTTTGATCCTCTCCCGTGCCAGTACTCCTGCACGTAGCAGGTTAGCCGAAACGTGGAGTTTAATTGCCAACCGTATTAAACATCAGACAACGCTACCATTTAATCTAAATTCAAAAATTAACGGCAACACAACCAAAACAAATCAAACAAAAACGTAACAATACGCCTTTCTTATATATTAATAGACTTGTGATACCTTATATCCGTTTGAGTGTCAAGCGGTGCGATCGCGCTTCTTCTATCCTGTGTCCAAGATGCCAGCGCTCTAGGTTGTCAAGCCGACAATAATAACACACTCAGTTTTTGTCGATGCATGTTCGATCGTTCGCGGAGAAACGTGATCGCGAAGGAAGCGCGTCTACGGGAGTCGTAAATTCCTGTTATGATTGGATTATCGACGCTACGAACTGATCGATCCCCTTATTTCGGTTGGGATAATAAGGGTTGAGTTAGTATAACACTGAGGTTAACAGGTTATAATATATGGTTTATTGCAACAACTTGTTTCACGGATTATATATGTCGGAGATGAAAGAACACCAAAGCCTTCCCTTTGGAATTTTGGGAAAATCCCGTAACATTGTAATCCAAAATCTACCATAGCTGTAATTAAACAATTGTAGTCACCCAGTCCGATTGTAATTGTTCGAGATTTGTGATAATGAGCTTGGGCTCGAGGCAACAGTCAGTCGCCAAACGTAGCCGCGGTCAAGGGATGAACGTGTCACGTAATTTTTAGGGTTGGTTGGTGAAAATAAAATATAGTTGAGTCGTAACACAACTATTAACTTTGTTTCAATAAAACTTTATTATGAATTCAGCAATCACAATGTAACATACACTGAATTAACATAAATCACAATTCACTCCAACCACGCGACTGTTATAAGGGTAGAGACCGGTATAGATGTTGACTATTCTGAGGGTACAGAATAAGTGAAGTTTTACTGACGATACTGTGTCTGAGGAAAGCTAGGGGTGGGTGTGTCTAAGGACACGGGACTATCGGATTTGTTGATGACGATTTTGGCTAAGAGAGTGAGGGAAATAGGCTTCGTTGTTACTAGGAAGCATCGTACGCGGAAAAACCCAACTTCCCCTGGTTAAGCCGTAGTAAACAATAGTCTCGAAGGTAATTTAGAAAAAGACATTTTTTGGGTCTGAAGGACCTTAGCTATTAAATTACTCGGATTTATGACGGGTAGTTAAGGTTATTGAGGATTAGCCGTAAGGACGAGCGGACATCTGGTGTCCGTCTGGCCGTGGTGTGTGACCTGGTCTCTGATGTGAATTGACGTTACATACCCCCTTCTTGGATTGATTTTGGTCCTCCAAAATCTTAGTGTTTCTGCGGATTATGTCTAGGTCAATTGGCTGTTCTGGTAAGATTGCGGTTTGCGTGTTGGCTAAGTATATTATAGTTATGAAGACCGTCCTGGAAAATAAGGTTTTAAGCGGTTTCCATTAATTTTCTTGATATTGCGGTATTCGTACATGCGGTTTCGTCATATGGGCCTAGATATGTTTTTGTTAATTGGAAAAAGTTGTCTTTGTTAGGTGTTAGTTTTAATAATTTTGGTATTTCTTCTGATTTTTCCCAGTCTTTGAATTGTTTTAATAAAACGTCAGTTTGTGTTATCGCGTGTACTCTGGATAGGGCGTCAGCGGCCGCGTTTTCTTTTCCCTTTACGTAATCTATGTCATACTCGTATTCCTCTAATCTTAATCTCCATCGAATCAATCGACTGGAGGGGTCCTTACAGTTGTGTAGCCATTTAAGGGCTTGGTGGTCTGTTTGAATTTGGAATTTGCGGCCTAATAAATATTGTCTGAGTCTTTTAACTGCCCAAACGATAGCTCATAATTCTTTTTCAGTCGTTGTATAATTTCGTTCAGGAGGGTTTAATGTTCTTGAAATGAAGCAACAAGGGTGCCCGTCTTGTGAAAGGATGGCTCCTAAACCTTCGTTACTGGCGTCCGTTGTCAACGTAAACATTTTCGTGTATTCGGGATATTTTAATACCGGTGCTTGGCATAGTCTTTCTTTTAACGTATCGAAGCTGAGTTGCGTTTTGTCGGTCCAGTGGAATGGCGTGTCTTTTTTCGTGAGTTCAGTAAGTGGTTTTGCTAGTTTTGAAAAATTACGAATGAATTTTCTGTAATAACCTGCTAGCCCGAGGAAAGATTTTACTTCTGTTGGGTTCTTAGGTTGTCTAAAGTTTTTTACTGCTTCTATCTTCTTCGGATTGGGTTTTACCCCCTCGCTTGTTACGGTATGTCCGAGGTATTCTAATTCCGGCTTTAAAAATTCGCACTTATCTGGCTGTATTTTCAGCCCCAATTCCCTAAGTCTTTGTAGAACGATAGCTAAGTTTTGGTTGTGTTCTTCTATCGATTGGCCAAAAATAATAATATCGTCCAAATATACAAAGCAATGTTTGTTAATAAGTCCGCGAAGCGCAGTGTCCATCATGCGTTGGAAAGTCGCGGGCGCGTTCTTTAATCCAAAGGGCATTCTGTTGTAATGAAAGTGTCCCTGCGGTGTTGAAAACGCGGTGTATTTTTTTGAATTTAAATCCATGGGTATTTGATGGAACCCTGAGGATAAGTCTAACGCGGAAAAGAATTTAGCATTCCCTAATTGTGATATTATGTCATCTATGTCGGGTAGTGGATATGCGTCTTGGTCCGTAAGTTCGTTAATTTTTCTAAAATCAATTACAATTCTCCATTTCTGTTTTCCCGAGGCGTCCTGTTTCTTTGATACAACCCATACTGGAGAATTATATGGAGAGTCGGAAGGTTCTATAATGTTTTTCCTAAGCATTTCGTCCATCTGTCGCCTAATTTCTGTTTTGTGGCATTCAGGGGGTCGGTAGGATTTAGTGTTTATGATTTTGTTCTCTTTTAGCGTAATTGTGTGTTTAGCAAGTGAAGTGCATGGTAAGAGTTCTGTTTCGAGATTGAAGACGTCCAAATAATAAAGTAATATCTTTTCAATTGGTTCTCTGAGAGCTTTTTCTATATGTGAAAGTCTAACTAGATCTCTGAATGTAGAAATTTGATTGTAGGTGTTAGAATTTTCGATAGAATTAGTGATTTTTAAGTTGGACTCGCCACCATTGATAAAGCATACTGGAGTCGGTCTTCCTTCTAGGTACACTGTCTTTGATATGGCTTGCCCAGGTGATATGGTCGTTACCGGTTGTAGCAAAATAGTATTATTGTCTAGTTTTAATTCGTCGTTGGAAAGATTGAATTTAAACTGTCGTAATGCGGGGAAACCTAATATTCCATCTTCTAATAGCGGAAAATCATCATCTATTACACGGAAGTCTATCTTTTTGTCAAACAGATCTATAACGACGCGTTCTGAAGTTTCGAATTCAGAGTGCCCCATTGTGAATTTCTTCACAGGTACCGGTTCTGTTCTTGATGTCCATTTTCGCTTAAGCAGGTTGATTCCTGCCCCTGAGTCGACAAGAAATGTTCGTTTCGGTTGTCCGGCTGGACCAAGGAGCACTGTGGGGAGTTCTCCTGTAGTTGCATTGATCCTGATTCTTTCGTTTCCATCTTGATGAAGTTGATTGGGGGTGCTCGTTGTTGTAGGCCTGGTGTTCGAAAATTTGGACATTCGTTTGACCTGTGTCCAAAGCGTTTGCACTTGAAACATTGTATCTGGGCTCGTTCTCTTAACGGCGCGCGTTCGGTTCGTCGAAAGGCCGTATTAGGTTGTTGGGCGAAACCATTTTGAATCGCTCTGGGCTGTGTGGACGTGAAATTTGCTACTGGTCGTGGTCGATTATCGGGGCGAATGGTCCGTTGCTTGCGGGTTCTGTACTCATGAAAGTATCTTTCGATCTCGATGGCGCGTTTCTCGGCTGCAATAAAATTCTGCGGCGGAGTGGTCAGTAGCATTTGTCCTATTTCTAATTTTAATCCGCGAACAAAGTCCGTTATCGAGTCTTTCAGGATTCTGTCGCTCACGGCGCGTCTGTTCATTTCATCTGGGTATTCGTTAGTAATGCTGTGCTGTAACTCGTTGTATGCTTGTCTAAACCGAGTAATATAGCTCTGTACGCTTTCGTTAAACCCTTGTCTGGTGTCTCGTAATTGATCCTGGTTTTCACGGACCGAGGTTCGAGTCGCTAAGTTCTGTCGTAGTGCTTGGTATAAATGTGCGTATTCTGAGATGTGCACACTACGTATTGCCACAGCTGCTTTTCCCGAAATTCTCTCAGTCTTAATCATTCTTAGCAGTAAGTACTATTCGCTACACATTACCCTCATCTCTTCGACTTCTCTAACGAATTCTTCCACTCCTATATCATTTTCGCCGTTAAATTGTGATATACATCTTACTACGTCTGTAGCTTTAAGCTCTGGTTGCGTAGAACGTTGGAGGAACGCTCTGCCCTCGGGTGATTGGGGTGATGCCTGAGGCATTGGAGGACGTTCTCGGAAGACTGATTGATCCGTAGTGGTGGGGTTTATTTCATCTATAGTTATCAGGGAGCTGGCTTCTGATCCATTTCCCATTTGCATGCTTGCTAATTTATCATTTATTCGTGCGATCTCTGCTGCGAGTAGGTTAAATCGTTGCGTGGAAGTCTCGCGTTCTTTCTGCCATAAGTCTATTATATTATCAGTTCTGTCCGAGCAGCCGAGCTGAACGGACGTGTAAGAAAAGTGCCTCAGGACGTGTAAAAAAGTGCGGCGAGTGGGGAAAAGAATGTTAAAGACGGTTACGCCTAGAACCAAACGGTGGAGGATCGTGTCTTCTATTAAGGGGACTAGCGAACCTAACATGAAGAAACATATCGCACCGATAAAAATTATTAACAAACACGAACAATACTACATAAACAAAACATCAAACATAACAAAACCAAGTCTACAAATAAACCAAGGACAAGACTGCTCAGCCACAATGGAAGTCGACACGGAAAACACCAAAGAAACAACTCACCAGGACGAAAGCTGGAAGGTAGCTAGCTACAACAAAAAAAAGAAAAACTACAGGTAATCTAGATACGGAAAAGCAGCGATGGCTGCAAGAATTACCACTAAGAAACTCCTTCAGTTCACTTACGGAAGAAATAGACGACAACCCAGCAACCAAAAACGCAACTAAATCAACGAACACTACAAAACCACCACCAATATTTGTCGAGGCCCAGATAATAGACCCGCTTATAGATCGACTAAACGATATAGTCGGGAGGGAAAACTACATAATAAAACAAATAAAACTAGAACAACTAAAAATACAAACAAACACCCCTGAAAATTATAGGCTAGTGTTAAAGGAATTAAGAGAAAAAAATGCTATATGCCACACGTACCAGCCCAAAACGGAAAGGAGCTACAAAGTAGTTATAAGAGGACTGCATCCAAAAACCAACATAAAGAAACTAAGTGAAGAACTAGCAAATATTGGACACCAAGCAAGATCCATATACAATATTACAAGGTACGACACGAAACAACCACTACCGCTATTCTTAATAGAGCTAGAGCCCAAAAACAACAATAAAGAAATATACGAAATAAAAAAAATTTTAAACACAATAATCACAGTTGAGCCACCCAGGCACAAAAAGGATATACCACAATGCATGAGGTGTCAACAATATGGACACACAAAAAACTACTGTAACAGAAATCCGGCGTGTGTCAAATGCGCAGGAAATCACCTAACAGTGAATTGCCCACACACGGGGAAAATAAATGACGTAAAATGTCATAACTGCGGTGGAAATCACCCAGCCAGCTACAAAGGCTGCGTAGTCAGAAAGCAACTACAAAGCAAACTATTCCCGCCTATACGAAACAGGACACACAACAATTTCCACACGCAACAGGACAACACAGAACCTATGTCAACACCAAATACACAGCAAGCAACGAACAATAACCACACTAACACCAACACCGGTAGAAGCCGAAGCTACGCGCAAGTAGTCAACCGGTCGTCACCATTAGATAATCAAAGCCAAAACAATAACAGCGACGACTCTACAGAAATCAAAGAAATGATAAAGCAATCCATTAAAAACACGGAAATGATAGCAAAAATGATAAGTGAACAAAAAGCAATCCTTAAACAGCAAACGCAGCAAATCACACTTATGCTGCAACTACTCACAAACACGCTAACCAAAAAATAAAAACGGACACGCTTAAAATAGCAGCCTGGAACTCTAACGGCCTACAACATAGGGCCCTAGAAGCAAAAACATTCCTATACAATAATAATATCGATATACTACTCGTTTCAGAAACACACCTCACTATAAAAAACTATTTAAAAATTCCGTACTACACCATTTATGATACCAAGCATCCCTCAGGTAAAGCACACGGAGGGACCGCAGTAATAATAAGAAACGACATTAAACACCATTTACACAGCCAAGTTCGTAAGGAATATATCCAAGCAACCACCGTTACAGTACAAACTAGCAGCAATCATTTACAGATATCAGCAGTATATGTACCACCGCGACACAAAATTACATCACAAATGTGGGAAGAGTACTTTCAACATTTAGGTGACAAGTATATTGCAGCTGGAGATTATAATTCAAAGCACACACTATGGGGATCAAGAATCACTACACCTCGAGGTAGAACCTTGGAAAATACATTAGATACAACAACCTCAACATATTATCCACAGGAAGACCGACATACTGGCCGACAGACCCGAGCAAAATACCTGACCTACTCGACTTTGCAGTTACAAAGGGATTAAATGCAAATAAACTACATATAACACCCAGTCTTGAGCTTAGCTCAGATCATACACCCATAATTATTACATACAGAAACAAACCAATACTTTATAACAATTCAGCGACACTATGCAATAATACCATCAAATGGCAAACATTTAAAGAAATAATTGAGAACAAAATCAATTGTAACATCCCATTGAAAACACCTGAACACATTGAACAAGCAGTAACAACACTTACAGAAACTATTCAAGAAGCAGCATGGGCAACCACTATACCTGAACCAACCAATAGACAAACAAAAATAATTCCGCCAGACATCTTCGAAACAATTAGAGAGAAAAGAAAAGCGAAAGCAAAATGGCAAAAAACATAGATCAAAAAAAAAAAAAAACACCTAAACAAACTTGCAAAAGAAATTAAAAACAAAATAAAAGAACACAATAACAATGAGTTCACAAAATTCATAGAGTCACTATCGGCGCACGAGAACACCAACTACTCCCTATGGAAAGCCATAAAAAGAATAAAGAAGCCAATAAAACCAGTCCCAGCAATCAGAAAAGCAGATAATACATGGGCAAGAAGCAACGAAGAACAAGCTGAAGAATTTTCCAACCACCTAAGCAACATATTTACACCACATAACACCAATAATAGCAACCACAATGGTCATACCGATGAGAATGCGATAACCACTAGTATCTCAACTGACAAACACTATATCATACCTAAAACAACAGCACAAGAAATTAGAAACGAAATCAAGAAAATAAAAACAAAAAAGCACCAGGGATCGACCTAATCAATGGAAAAATTCTGAAAAACCTTCCTCCAAAAAGCGATACGACTAATCACAATAATTTACAACGCAATATTAAGACTCCAATACTATCCTAAACTATGGAAACTAGCACAGATCATAATGTTACCTAAACCAGGCAAAGATCCACACCAAACAACATCTTATAGACCAATATCACTACTTCCCGTGTTTTCCAAAATACTAGAAAAAATAATTTACGCCCGCTTAAAACCAATAATAGAGAAGGAAAAATTAATACCAGATCACCAATTTGGATTCAGAAACAAACACTCCACGATAGAGCAAATGCACAGACTTACAAATGAAATAATCATAGCATTAGTAAACAAACAATACTGCACAGCCCTCTTTATGGACATCGAGAAAGCATTCGACAAAATAAACCACGAAAGCCTACTTCAATCAATCAGAAAACAATTCCCGGAACAGATATACCATCTAATTAAATCCTACTTAAGCAGCAGAACCTTCGTAGTAAAAATTAAAGACACATACTCTGAAGTTAAAGACATTAAGGCAGGGGTTCCGCAAGGAAGCGTCTTAGGACCAATTCTATACACACTATACACGGCCAACATACCAACAACCACTAACAGCAAAATACTGACATTCGCGGACGACACGGCGGTGCTGGTCAGGCACACTGACCCTGCAATAGCAGTATCATCACTACAAGAACATATCACAAAAATAGAAAAGTGGCTTCAAGATAAACAAATTAAAGCAAACCCCGATAAATGCAACCACATTACATTCACACTGAGAAAACAGATACCTCCAAACATCACGCTGAACGGTACGCACATAATACAAACAAGGCAAGTCAAATACCTAGGACTCCACTTAGATACACGTTTCACATGGAAGCGGCATATTAAAACTATAATAGACAAAATACAGATGGCAAGGAGACAAATGTATTGGTTAACAGGTCGAAAATCCAAACTAAGCATAGAAAACAAACTAAAAATATACAAAATGATAATAAAACCAATCTGGACGTACGGAATACCACTTTGGGGAACAGCAGCAAAGAGCCATATAAGCAAAATAGAGACAATCCAAGCTAAAATACTTAGAACAATAGTAAACGCCCCATGGTACGTTAGAAACGAGGATATACGGAAAGACCTTGGAATACCAACGGTCAAAGAGGAAATTAGCAGACACGCAGGAAAATATAAAGAAAGATTAGCAACCCAGCCGAACCGGCTGGCAGCGGAAACGATTAACACAACCATAGAAAGGAGACTAAAAAGGAAACACCCATCAGATCTCACAAAGGACATAACCTAACAAACACGATGATGGTACCCCGCTGGGGGTAGCCACCCACATGTTATATTATTAAACCGCTATAATATTTTACCAAATGTCCTACTGGACAAATTGTAAAATTTAAATAAATAAATAAAAAAAAAAGTCTATTATAGCCCTAACTGTTGGGTCTATCCCACTACTAGTTGAAGCGGCGTCAACAATTTCGGTATTACTTTCTTGTGGTGTTGCCATTGTTACACTACTTGTACTGTCTGTGCTATTTGGCAAAAGAGTTCAGCGTTCGCTCACCTTGATCGTTTAGCCCGTAGGAAAGGTTCCGTTGCGGTGTTCCTTTGTCGAAACGTCAGAGGTGTCTGCTCTGTTGCAGTGGTCCGTTGATCCTCAATCTTCGAAGTTGACCGTAGCCCGAAATGCGTAATTTCGTTTTCTCGAAGCTGATGGATCCTGGCACGGATCGCCAAAATATCACGTAATTTTTAGGGTTGGTTGGTGAAAATAAAATATAGTTGAGTCGTAACACAACTATTAACTTTGTTTCAATAAAACTTTATTATGAATTCAGCAATTACAATGTAACATACACTGAATTAACATAAATCACAATTCACTCCAACCACGCGACTGTTATAAGGGTAGAGACCGGTATAGATGTTGACTATTCTGAGGGTACAGAATAAGTGAAGTTTTACTGACAATACTGTGTCTGAGGAAAGCTAGGGGTGGGTGTGTCTAAGGACACGGGACTATCGGATTTGTTGATGACGATTTTGGCTAAGAGAGTGAGGGAAATAGGCTTCGTTGTTACTAGGAAGCATCGTACGCGGAAAAACCCAACTTCCCCTGGTCAAGCCGTAGTAAACAATAGTCTCGAAGGTAATTTAGAAAAAGACATTTTTTGGGTCTGAAGGACCTTAGCTATTAAATTACTCGGATTTGTGACGTGTAGTTAAGGTTATTGAGGATTAGCCGTAAGGACGAGCGGACATCTGGTGTCCGTCTGGCCGTGGTGTGTGACCTGGTCTCTGATGTGAATTGACGTTACAAACGCTTTGTCTAACAAAGGTATGGAGTAGTTCTATAGCTCTCCTTAAAAGAAATATTTGTGGCGGCACGCGACAGTAAACATTTCAACGGTCGCTGTCCCGTGGCTCGCCACACGCAGATTCTATTCTTCGGGTAAGATGGTTACCAGTTGCCGACGCGTCTCCACAGTACAGGATCAGCTAGCCCGAGGGCTGTTATAAACACTAAGATCTAGTTACCTAAAGTCCTTTAAACAGACAAACAGTCTTTGTTCCAACTACGGGAAGATAGGGAAGACCTATTTTTTTCAACGAACGACGTCTCTCACTAGCAACTTTCCCTCGAGGGCGGCTAGCATCATTTTCTAACCACCGATATGGAGATTGAACAATTAGCAGCAACGCCAATTTCCCTCACCTTCCGAACGAAGGCTGTCCTCGACGAATCCGATCATCTCGTGTCCTTAGACACACCCCAATATAGCTTTCCTCTGTGGCATCATCGGGACGGAAAGTCATTCTCTCTTGCGATCTCATCGACGAAAAAAGTAACCCCTTACGACCCGTGAATATTACGCGTTTTAGTAACAAAGAGTCCGACTTAAATTTTGTGAGCCCGTACATCTATCATCCCGTTGACCGCCGATTCGTTATCGAACCTGAGGCCATCGTCACTAGCGTTGCGAGTGCCTAATCGCCGTAATTAATTGTCAAGGCTGTAACAACTCCATTATTGTAATAAACCACATCTGTGTTGTACCGCATCAATAGCTAATCCCCGTGAAGATTCATTTGACGCCCACAACCCTACTCCTAGTGCTAACCCGACATATAAATTGTTCGGAGAGACTCCCGGGTTAGGTTACGATGTCGAATTGTAATATCGTTTGCAATAAGATTAGAAAGTTTGCCTCGTATAGTTATTATCAAGATCATATTGTTAGTCGGAGTATGAGTGACTTGAAGATAGAGAGTTTTGGCCACTTGGGATTAGGTTAGTTAGGTTAGTAGAGAGTTATGGGCTGTTCTAATGTTGTAGAATCAGCGAAGTTCGTTGACGATGCTGTGCGGAGGAAAGCTAGTGAGTGATGTTTCTAGAGTAGGAAGAAAGCGGATTCGTTGATCACACTTTGCGTTAGGATAGTGAGGGTAACGATCAGCGATGCCAATTGGTTAGAATAACGTTAATAGACGAAGATAGGTGGAGGAAGCCTCCTACCAACGTGGATCGTGGGTGACATTGCTCATGGGAAAAACTCGCTTTCTCCGTGTGGGAAAATTCCCGCTTTCTCCGTGATTTTTAAGAACGAACAATAAGCCTAAGGAATGTTTTAAGGACCATCCATAAACCAAAGACTCTTGCAGGTCTTGAGAGTCTTGATTGTTAGAAATACTAAGATTTATGGTGGATCCATAGGTTTATTGAGGGTCTAAGTAAGGGTATGTGGACATCTGGTTGCCATCTTGCCTGCGGCGTGGAGCCCGGTTTAGGTAGAGAATGGACGTAACACAATGGATTATAAAAAACAATAATGAAATATATGTTTATATTAATGAGACAGTAGATAAAAAGACGAATTTTAATTTCAATCTAACGTTTGGATGCAAATAGTATTGAAATTTACACAAATGGTTGTGGACACAAGGGATACAAACTTTTCTTACATGCTGCACAACTTAAGATAGATCTTCCAGTAGCACCGTTTTTCCTGCTACAAACTATGCAACGCCTCAAATTTGCGTCCTGATAGTTTTTCTAATCCGTACACTTTTTCCCCCTTAATGCTGAATTGGTCTTTTCTTCCTTGTAACTGTTCATGCTCTATTTCAGAAATTATATCAGATGTGTACTGAAGTCATGATATTGCTTTCTTTCCTACAACTTCTTTATATAACAGACATGAATTTAAGACCATTCTTGAGAATATATTGAATTTTTTGCAATACTTCAGAGTACAACGTTCATCCAGATATGCATATAGCATTTTATCCAACTCATCCACCCCGCCCATATGATTATTGTATGAATTTATTACGTATGGGTTTCTTTTCTGTCTCTCCCTTCCACAACATTTTTTAATGACTGTTACATTCGCTGTCGATGCCTTCATAGAAATCAATAAAACGGGGGTTTTCGAAATTTGTTTTTGGCGATATACGCATACAAGTACTTCCTCGTTTCGAAAATATTTGCTTTCTTTGACTTTTAATTGCTTAGCTTCGTTAGGAATGTCTTTCCTGTTTCTTCTGATTGTCCCCGTTTGTTGAAAATGACAACGTGAGTTCGCGCTCGCCATCCATATGCAGATGCACTATTTACAGTAAATAGTAACTAGAAGATAATTCTAGATATAATCGATAGGTTTAAGATATTCTTTTGTTTGTAACCCTAGTCCATGTAAGAAAATGCAATAAAGGTTTTTTGGCGCAGAACGGTGTGATAGATTTATCCAAATAATAAAATAATAGCTATTGTGATCCTACCTCTGAGTAAAGGAATAACAACGCCGTCATATAGATATTTCTTGAAAATAAAAATTTAGCTAAAGCAGTATTTATAAAGAAATTATCAACATATATATGATGTCCTTTATTTAAACAATCAGCATCTTGCAATAATTTTCCTATGACATCGTAACCAAGCTCATTTTGCGAAATCTTTGATTTTTTTTACTTCGATAACAGCAAAATGATATGCAATATTCTGATACTGCATCATAAAGCATCCAGAACTTTATGTTCCACTTGTGATGTTTCTTGTTTGATAAATAATTGCGTGATACTTGAGTGACAAAGCGTTACTACTAAAGATTCATCGATGGACAACATTTTGTGTGGGATATAATATATTTGAAACACCTGATTGGCGTGCTCAACAATTGAATTGAATTTGGCACATGCGTCATATTTTTCATGTCCCGGTTGGAAACACTTTTTATCATCAATTAAACGGAAACATTTTAAAAGATTTTGAAATCTGTTCCTTGGAACATCTGTTTAAACCAAGCTACAGCTCTTGAATTTTCAGCCCAATATGAATATATTGTTGGCTTTTTTGTTATCTCCATTTCCAATAAAACGGCTACAAATGCCTTCATTTCCAGGATAGTGAGCGGATGCTAACTTACCTTTCTAAACTTATCATTTACTATAGATATTGATAACGATTCTTTGGCATATCTATTTGTTTCCTTAACCATCGTTGTCCAAAGAGAATTAGTAAAAAAACGTATTAAAATATTCAATCGGTTTGACACTATTAGGTAAAAAGTGTCGCGGTCCCGATTTTTCTATGAATTGGGATGAATTGCCTTGGTCATTATATTCATCTTCCATAATTCTAATATATTTTGAAACTGTCGTAATTCGCATCCTCTATTATGCCATTTGTCTTAACGTTTAGAAACATTGAAGTGCTAAAGGCCGTAAAATAAAAATAAAATAAAGTTATACTGCAAATTACATATAAGTTAGTGAAAATATTACTGCACATATCTTTTATACGTGCAATAAAATATCTAAATAATATCTTTTTATGACTTAAGCGCACTGCACTGATGTTACTGCTTATGCTCGAAAGAATGTCAAAATAACGCTAAACTGAAAGAATTAGACTTATTGCATATAGGCAGAAAACAGCGCAATCGCGCTTCTGGGTAATGTTAGACGTGGAATAAGACAAACGCTATCGCGCTGCTTGGCAAATTTTGATGGGGAAACTGCAAAGACTAATGTCACTTCAACGGATATACACGACATTCGAAGTCCAAGGGTTAACCCGCGAAGATCCCTCGACCCACGTCGAGTGGGTATTTAGCCCACGTTGTCACCCCACTCTCTTACTCGGAAAAGGTGGGTCTTTATATCCACGTCAATTTCCTGAAATAGTCGGCATCCATGCCCAGAATCTCCCATTCTGCTATTACTCCGTTGGCTACTAGCAAGCCAGTGTTTATCAAACCCCACCAACTTGGAGGTGGAGTTGGCACTTCGCATTGGTGGACGTGAAGAGTGCAATGCCACACCAGCGCCTTTGAGGCCTGGAGCAATTCAGATTAGCCTGGACGAGCCTCAAAGTGGCGAAGGTTCTTCCTCTAGGCCTCCCCTCTTAACCCTTTAACCTACAACGCTGAGTTAGACTCGTGGTACGTCCTTTGGGCCAAACATAAGAAACACGAGTTAGATTCGTGGTACGTTCCTCGGGCCAAACATAAGAAACACAACTTAGATTCATAGTACGTTCTTCGGACCAAACATAAGAAACATGACATGGATTCATGGTACGTTCTTCGGGCCAAACATGAGAAACACGAGTTACATTCGTGGTACGTCTTTCGGGCTGCATGCAACGAAACCTTTTTTTCTTGACCGCATTCTGATGTACAGATATATTTTCTAGAAAAATATTAGAAAGATACCCTTAAGAATCTTGTTCAATGATCAATTGGTAGTAATTATTTATCAAACATCTTGCAATGTGATATTAGTTCTACCTTGCACAACTTTGAACACACAGACAGACCGTGAAATAGTTCGAAGTCTGACTGACCCTGCCGATGGTTACGGTACGCGTTTAAATCGTAGAGCAAGGGGTTAAAGTCGGCCGTGTCGAACACACTCGTCCCCTTGAGACCGTCCGGTGGAGACGCTTTAGCCCCAACCCCCGGCGGGTATCTGCGATCTCTTCGATGGCAGCTTCTTACACGCCGGCGACAACCTGGCAACCAAAGACATGTTATAATCCGCGGCGGACGCCGCGTCATCCGCAACGGCCGTGTCACAGGCACGAATACGACTGAGGACTTGGTTGTCCACTCCACAAGGCGACGATTGTCCGATGACGACACAGCGGGGCCTGCTTAATCACCCGCAACTGCGCCGACACTGGGGTATCCCTCCCCTGAACCGTAAACTTTATTCATTTTCGATTCCATTTTTAATAGTTCTTTCTAAAAAAAAGTCAGGAACTCGATGGATAAGAAAGAAATTGAAGACCTGAAAGAGAAAATAATCCGGGTTCTGGAGTGGAGTAAGAAGGTGGCAGAAGAGAACCAGCATTTAAAGCAATACCTGAAGATAACAAACAGACATCGACAGAAACACCTGCAAATGGGATGCAAAAGTCACAGAGAATAAGGAAAATCACGGAAGCACAGAAGGAGATAAACAAACCAACGTTATACGCAGGCAAATTTAGACAAAGCAAGAGGGACTCGATTAAGCAAATCTAACAGGCATAGATGGCACTCAGGCATGCAGTGGCAGTCTGTCCTACGGAAAGCAGCAACATTTGCAAGCAGCGAGGAAACTAAACGAGCACTCGTCTCCTCTGTAGGTATGGTAAAGTAGAACGGAGTCTTCATTGAAATTTACAACAAGCAAGACCTGGAATACGTTCCGAAAACAAAAATTTCAACGACGCGAGAGCCATAACGAGATTCTAGCAAAGCAGAGCCCCAGAATGTACATCTACGGAATACAAACCAATGTTACGGAAAAAGAACTCTTGTCAGTCATTTGATCAGAATTGTGAGGAATTCCATCAAGATCTAATTAAAGTAAGTTCACTGATGAATTTAAACTTCTTTTGAGAACATGTCCAATTGATAAAATAACAGTAAATTAAGTAGTATATGTCAGCCCGGAACTCAGGAAAATTTTCAACGACAGCGAACGCCTATACATAGGAAGGCATGCATGTCCAATAAAGGACTATATAGTGGTGAACAGATGCTTCAAATGTTAAGATTTAGAGATGTCAGAATCGAAGTATTACAAAACAATAGTAGACACGTAAAGCCACTATCCACAAGGAGACACAATCAGAAGCTGTACAAAAAAAAAAAAATCACCGAAATGTGCAAATTGCAAGAAAGCGCGTAAACCACATACACACTTATTCAGGTCAAACGAATGTCCAGCCGACGGAACAAATAACAGCAATTATCATAACCCGAATACGGACACACCTAAAATGTCGACTGCACCTAGACCGGTGAGGAACTAAGTTAGGAAGGCCCTGCATTGTGACAGCAGGATGATGACGAAAAGTAGGGCCGAACTCGTCAGAAGTGGAAGAAACTTTTATCCTCAGGCCAAATGACATTAGAGATTTAATTAAGATTCTTGTGATGATCTTATAAATATCAATATGATCAGAAAGAATCTGGTAGATGCAGCCAAGAAGGATCCAGCCATGGATAAAAAAAACAACGACAGTGTTAAGCATTTTAGAAATGTAAAAGTCTGGCTGAATAAATTCGGTAAAAGGGATAGAACATACAGGGGTATGGGGCGGCCAAGGAATAAGAAAACGGTCGTTATACGAATATTCCGACATTCGAAGGGAAATCGAAAAGCAGAAGCGAAGGAAGGATATCGTATCTCGGCATCCAAACCGACAGTGGAATGACCTCTGCGAGCAAGGAACCGAATAGGAAGGTAATCTCGCCTGCTGAATGTGGACAGATACACCCTCGTGAACGCGTAACGAGAAACGGCTCTGCTTACGTCGAAGCCTGTGCACGGAAAGTGGGTAGAAAAGTCATAGCATCTGGAAGCGGTGACTCCGAAATGATAATCGGAAGAAAAAAGAAGGAGCTGGTCAAAGACACAGTGATGGGCCGCGAGAAGAAGGAACATTACAATAGTGAGGAGTGGATTATGCAAGAACAGAGGTGCAGAAAGAAAATTGAGGCCACGATGGCCACAGCAAACCTGCCTTCGACAGTGAGGCAAAGTCCAATGGAAAAAGAATCGACCAATAATACGAAACAGGCTGAAAGCTACCCTGGTAAAGATAACGGGTGATAAAAATTGAATTTCTACCTATAAATAAATTGTTAGTACAAGAGAGACGATTATCAATTTGAATGTAAAAGTAAGACCAGGTGAGCTCTCCTGTGAAACATGATCTACACCGGCGTGCTCCACAAATTAAAAGAAATAAAAGACTGCGCAGCGATGGCTCTTGCGGCTGATCTGACATTCGTGCTTACCGCAAAAAAACATGAGGAAATAGAAGCCAGACGAAAGGGAGGCAATGGTAGTAGTCATAAACTGGTGTTTACGCCCGAACAGGTCTCCAGTTGGCGCAGGCAAAACCGAAGCGATTCTCTTGACAGGAAGGCGCATCGCCAAAAAAATAAGGATAATTGTCGGAACCACTATAATAGAAATTAAAAAATCTATTAGGTACCTGGGAGTGGATATTGACAATTGGCAACGGCACAGCTGCGCGGGGAGACATAGAAAACCCGTATAACACGTGATCAAGAACAGGGAGGAAGAGATATACTTTTACAGATGTAACAAAGAAACCGAAGAAAGAAGCTGAAAATGAGTGGAGAAAAGAATAGCTCGATTATAGAACGAAGAACTGAACTAGAAATTTAATTGAGGATGCATGCCTGTTTAAGAAAAGCAGCAGTGCATTCCATTTCCTATTATTACGCGTTCCAGATCCTAACCAGACATGGTATATTCAATACGTACTGCAAGAAAAAAGAAAAAAAGAAAGATACGAGGAGTCGATACTGGGACTGTGATGACGAGTCCGACAACACAGAGCACGCTTTGCTTAAATGTCCCAAGTGAGTTGAGAGGGAGGTTGATTTCAAGTGCTTTTCAAGTAGGAAGTTTGCCCAAATTTAAAAATTTTGAGAAAATCATCAGAACGACTTCTAATAGCGTTTGGTGTTTCTAGATACCGTACATTCTTCTTTCGGTCGCATGTTTTAATTTTCTGTTCTAATTTCGTTTTTCTTTTCTCTCCTCCTTCTACTTTTTTCCTTATATTCCTGTCCTCTCTTGTCTATCTCTCCTTTCCTTTCTCCTTTCGCGCAGATGCAAGTAAAGCGATATGACGATATACCTATACTATAGACATCACCTATATCGGGACTTTTCTTAAAGCTAATCCCGTTCCTTCACAATGAGACCTTCACAATGATTTAAACTTATCAAGCATGCAGCGCAAAAACGCTTCCAATCTAGCAAAGAAAGTAAGACAAGGTAAGGACTACGTTGGCCCGTAATATACCGAATCCATCCCCCGAAGATACATCTAGTGTCTGCCGCCGAAGCGACTTTAGGTAACGAGTCCGTACTTCGGCGACGTAACTATACCCGACCCGGACATCCCAAAGGCCATAGGGGTTGGGATCACGCCCAACCAGCGCACTAGGTGCGCAGTACCTTGCTACCTGGATTAGTTAGGACTGCAGGAGCAGTCACTCGTCTCAGGTCGAACGAGGCTCTTTCCTAGCCCTAACGTCTCTTCAGGACGGTTCCGGAGCAGGTGGGACGCTGCTTACCCGTCGACGGCCGCTTGGGGGACTCAACACCCCTTAAATCGGCCCTCTTGCCAGCATCTTGGCCATCAACCACTACCCCCACGAGTCCAACCCAAATTGGCCAAGCTGAGGGGTCGCAACTCCCTCCGGGCTCTACTCGACCCCCGTGGTACCAACCTTAGTCATTGGTGGGACTATCGTGTGGCTGTACGGCCACGTCACTGCCGGCCGGCGACCTGCTAACCGTGCTCGGCAATTCCAGATGGGACACACGTAAGCGGGGGCCTGAAAGTACAAAGTATCCCCGACGCCATACACGATTACACACGAGGAATCCACTGGTGATAGTATTCGACAGCCGATAAGCGGACGTGCAACAGAACTTGGTAGGAATCGAGATACCGAAAATCAGACAGCAAGCGAAACTTATATTCTTATCCGGAGCGAAGGACAAATATAGCTGCCACTAAATACTCGAGATATCGAAGGAAGTCCGGAACCTACTAATAAGGAACCCCCCTCTCGACCCTTCGTTATTTTTTGCCAGTATAGATGTTTTGCAATCCTTATACATTTCAATTATTATGTCACTTATTGGGGTCGCAATACCTTTTCTTGCCAGAATTGGTTTTATTGCCGAATAGGGCACCGCGTCAAAGGCCTTTGAGATATCCACTATTGTGAATACCCCGCCCTTATTCCTTTTGCTATGATCTAAGTCTGCATTGAGTAATTCTATGTTAATTTTACATCCATTTTCTGAACGAAAGCATTTCTGTCTTAAATTTTTCACGAGACCCCTCCTAAGCCTACCGTCCATGATGGAAGAAAAAATTTGGCCGAGAATGGGGCCTAATTTTAATTTGATAAACAGACTTCTCGCTCTGAAAATGCCGAAAGCAATGCAAAGAACAGTCTTTTCGAAGCATTCTGCCAGTTACTATCTGCCATTCTTTCTTGCATTGCAATTTCAATTATTTAATTTATTCTTATTTTATTATTTATATTGCTTGAGCTTATTTCTTTTTTTCACTTTATGGTTATTTTGCATTAAAATTTAGTACTAAATTTAAGTTTCTAGAGTAAATATCAATGATATTTATTATCAGTGATAATATTAAAACACAGTGTTAGAGTATAATGACAGTTCTTTGCCATCCTTTTATTTTATAATAGCCTTTTTAATCTTTTTCTGATTTGTTTCTCGTCGCTTTTAGTTTTAGTTTTTTAGTATGTTCTTCATTTTGTAGTTTCTCAATTACAATTTCGTTGTTGTTTCATTATGACATGTATATAAATAGCATAAGCAAGGGCAGACGATTCGCAGTGAGGAACGAAATATAATCCGTCGTGTAACTAGAAAATGTAAAGAAGAGGCGAAAAAAATAAAAAACTTTTAGAAGATTCGTGTACCGGAGAAGACGAATTATTGGCATCGACAGATGATGACAAATAATGAGCATTATACAGTAAATATACAGAAAGCCAGTGGCAGAATTTTTGTAACTATGTGGAGAAATTAGAAATGGAATACTGGCGAAAGGACAGCTTGTCAAAAATAATTCTAGATGATTTACAACTGTACTGTGTTCAACGAGAAGTGACAGCCGAGAATAAGATTGGTGGTAACTGCTTATATATGCACATAATACAAATATGCAGAAAATAATATATACAAATAATACAACAAATAATACATGCAAATAATACAATACATATAATACTATTATTCAGAATTTGATTCCGCACTATATTCTATGCTGCTACACCTATGATTTACATTTATAATGAAAAGTTCGATGATCCCCTGGCTTATGTTATTTAAATTCCAAAAATGTTTCTTAACTTTATTGATAACGTGTTCCACACAATATTTTTAATTTTCTACGGTAACTATGTTTAGGAACTCGAAGTACAACGATTTAAATTCTGGTATTTTGAATGTCACATTCTTTCTTGCAACGCAATTCTTTATTTGCGCCCATATCATTTCTATCGGATTTAATCCACAGTGACACGGTGGAAGCCGAAGTACGACGGGGGCGCGTGATGGCGCCTACTTCAGACGCGATACAAACATCTGCTTGTGTCCGTCGCGCTATGGTGCTGGTAATTTCTGGAGAGTTGGTACTGACGGCGGGAACGCCACAAGACTTTTTAAAAATGTAAAGATTAAAGATTCCTCCTTTTTAGTACAATTAGCTAGAATATATATTTAAAAAAACTAACACATATGTGATACTCATTGCATGTAAAAAGAAAGGAGAAAACAGTAATGGAAAAATTACGTATTTACAAAATTATTTTATTAAATTCGAATAATACATCCTAATGTAAAATAACATATAACGTGATATAATACACTTTATTTTATTTATCACATTTTCTTAAATATCCTCAAATATCCTATATCATTTTCTTAAATATCCTTATTATCTACTTGGACACCTTGTAAAAACATGTTTTGGAATAAGAACATACAAATATTTTATAAAGATTTAATACTTAAGTGAAAAAAAACTGTGTGATGTTCTACATTTTTACTATTATCATTACCTAATTATAATAATTTTCTTCATTTGTTGGTTTTCATTACGTATGCATGTTTTTCATTTGTTGTGCTTTGTATTTTTTATTTTGTATATATTTACATTTATATTATATTTATATATTCTATTATATTGTATATATTTATATTATTATTAAAATTATATTGCATTGTATTTTACAGCACTCAGTTTTGTAATTTGTTTCATGCTTGCAATTTGCAATATGAAACTTTTTATTACATAAATACTATATAGAATACTATATAGAAACTTTATATTTTGAATATTACGTATATGAAATGTAATTATTTTGATACTCGCGTTAAAGGCCACTGATTTCGATATATACATGGAACGGGTTTTAATACATATATTAAGCTTAATTATATCAATATACACATGAAATATTCTTTAATACGTATATTAAACTTAGTAATCTCAATATATACAGAGAACGGTTTTTGTTATTTAATAAGGTTTTGGGTTTTATTAATTAACGATTCACTTAGATTCGTTTTCTCCAATGTATTTCAGTCTTGTACAACAATCTTATAACACGTCTTACCACTGCGGAACCTCCAAGTCAATAGAACAACGTGGTCGACTTCTAAGACAAAAGAGCGTCGTTAGAAGTCGTACCAACTTAGCTTGTAGAAACGAGTGATCATACCAACTTAACATTTCTTAACACTCCCCTTTGATCGCTAGTTTCTACGAGCCCCATAGCTTTGGTAAATTTCTGAGTCTTAATTCTATTTAACCCTTTGGTAAGAATGTCAGCGACATTCTCCGGACTAGGAACATAAGTATAATCTAATACCCCCCTCGATACGCAGTTCTTAACGTAAAAATAGCGCACTTGGACGTGCTTAGAACTCTCGGCAACTATTTCGTCCTTTGACCATGAAATAGCTCCGATATTATCGCAGAATATCTTGCAGGGGCGAGGGCAATATGACAGTTGACCCAATTCCTTTAACAATAAAAGAAATCCACACTGTTTCCCTTGCTGCTTCCTGCATTGCCACGAATTCCGCTTCGCACGTCGACTGAGCTATAATCGGTTGTTTTTGGATAGCCAGGATATCGCAGCACCAGCGAGTATAAACACATACCCGCTCCTGGATTTCCTGTCTACCGTACAACCCGCAAAATCCGAGTCACAAAACACTTTCAGAGGTTGCCCGGTCCTCTGGTACACTAACTTCAAGTCTTTGGTCTTTAATAAATATTTGAATACCCGCTTCACTGCTTTCCAATCGGATACAGTCGGATTCGCGCATCTTTGGCTTAATTTTCCTATTGCACACGCAACATCAGGACGACTTACAGTAGCGACATACATTATGTGCCCCACAGCTTGTTCATATAATTTCCTGTCGAAAGGCTCATCACGTTCAATATCAAAACCAGCCTCACATTCCCTAGCTAGAGGTGTCGATACTCCCACCACCCCAACCTCGTGAGTAATGTCAAACAGGTCCAGCATTTGACCTATCTGTACAGATTGATCGAATACTACCATGGTGCTGTTTGGCTTACTCAGGTGGATGGACAGAAATTGAGTGTCCACACCTAGCATTCTAACCTCTAATTTGTCCTTAATCCTAGTTTTGAATACCTCAATCCACTCATTCGTCCCAAACACAAGGATGTCGTCCACATACACAGCTACAATCAATTTTTTAGATGCATCCACATACACACATGGATCACTCACGCATGGGTTCAGACTCATACCCCTTTAAAATACTATCGATGTGCCTAAACCACATCCTCCCAGCTTGCTTCAGTCCATACAGGCTCTTTTTTGAGCTTACACACAAATTTAGTTCTGTCCTTGCCCGGAACTCTAAAGAGTTCTGGTTGCTCCATGTATATATCCTCATCCAGAGGGCTGTTGAGATATGCACATTCCACATCGATGTGCTCGTAAATCCACTCATTCTCCGCACATAGAGCAAGCAGAATTCTTAGAGTTCTGCGCTTCACTATCGGACTAAAGGTTTCTGAATAGTCTACTCCAGGCCTCTGCCAGAATCCCCGAGCTACTAGCCTAGCCTTATACTTATCAGGGTCTTTCTTTATCACAAGCACCCACTTACAGTCTATAACGTTTTTATTTAAGGGTCTTTGCACAATGTCCCACACATCTTTATCCTTTAAATTGTCTAGTTCCTTCTTTATTGCATCAGTCCACTTTTGAGCGTCTGGCCCACTCAGGGCTTCATGCACATTCACAGGTACACATATGTTTTGAGCTTTGCAAACAGTCGCAGTGTGGGCACAACAAACACATGTTTTCGGTTTGTGCAGTCTTGCCGACCTCCTCGGCACAAACGGTACACTCACAGTATTCACTGGACTGTCCTCACACGTTAAACTATCCATAAAGTAGTCGGTTTCCCCTTCGTCGTTTTCTCCGTCACTTTGTGTCTCGACGTCAGGTTGACCGGCTTCTCCCCTATGTTCAAAGGTTTCTATGTCCCATATCCATTCCGAGGACTTATCCTTTATATGGTTCGTTTCCACCTTAGCGCTCTTGTAGGGAAACGTGTTCTCCTCAAATCTGACATGACAGGATATTACCACCTTCTGGGTCTTCGGTAGGTAAATTCTATAACCCTTGACCTGTCTGTCATATCCCACAAATATCCCCTCATCCGCTCTGCTCTCGAATTTTCCTCCGCTTGGACTCTTTAGATACCAGACTCTGCATCCAAACACTCTCAGTCTGTTTATCTCCCCTTGGAGGTCACGTCCCTTACCCTTCCATAATTCCAGTGGGATCTTGTCTCCGATGGCAGCGGATGGGCATAGGTTCCGTATATGGCATGCCGTGTTCACAGCCTCCCCCCACAGATAGTCAGGGAGTCCAGATTGGATGAGTAAGCATCTGGACATCTCGACCAGGGTTCTGTTCGCTCGTTCGGAGACCCCATTTTGTTCAGGGTTTCTAGGAACAGTTCTCCTGTGTAAGATGCCTTTCTCCTTCAGGTAGTTCTCAAAGTTTTCTCCTGTGTACTCACCTCCGTTATCTGTTTGAAGGGCACTTATCTTGGATTGGTGTAAAGCCTCCACCTCCGCCTGGTACTCCTTGAAACACTTGAGTGCTTCATTCTTCCTGCTGATGATTCTGACGTGCATGAACCGAGAAAAATCGTCTATGAACGTTATGAAATAGTTACCTCCGCCCAGCGACTTGCATTGTGTTCTCCCACTAATATCGCTGTGAACTATTTCTAAAGGACGCCGACACATGTGGTGGGCGGTCTTCGGAAATGGTACTTTTGTCATTTTCCCCTTTTACGCAGACCCCGCATGGTTCCTCATGTATCCTAGAGTCCTCCTTCACGCTCCTTACAGGGATTTTTCTCATCGCATTCCCATGTAGATGACCTAACCTCTCATGCCATGACACGACCCCTTTGTACGCCTTAGCTTCAATAACCTCGGCGTGGTCGTTATCATTTCCAGGTTCTTCTTGATCGTTCTCCATGGAAATGTTTGCTGCATGCCTTTCTGGTGGTATTGTCTCTAAGTAGTACACGTTGTCTCCTACCTTTGAGTTGAATACCACGTCTCCATCATCATGTGTGCCGACGGCCTCATCCTTCGTACATACTGTGGTGACGCCTTTCACTGCCAATTGCCTGATCGATATTAGATTTACATCTAATTCGGGCACCCACAGGGCGTTCGACAAGGATAGACTCCACCCGCCGCAGTCCTTAGTCATCTTCACGACGATCGTGCCTTTTCCCTTGACTTCCAGGTACCCCTTACCAATCCGGATCTGTCCGGTCGCAGGCACGAAGTCCACGAACCGATACCTATCCGGAGTCATATGGTTTGAGGCTCCCGAATCGAGATAGCTGATCCTGTCCCTTTCCACGTGGTTGATAGATGATAAGGCCAATGTGGAGATAAGTCCCTTAGATTTCGGTTTATCTTCCACTTTGTTTTCTGGGTCCTTCCCTTCCTTGTCTTCCTTTCCCTCTTGGCAGTTGTACGATATGTGGCCTCGTTTTCCACATTTGTAGCATTTTTTATCCTTCGGTTCTTTGTGTTTTTTTCTGGCGCCATCTTGACTTCGTTGGGGCTTGGCCTTCAATTGTTTACAAGCCGCCATTGCGCTGTTCTTCTCAGAGGGGCCCATGGCTGCTTCCATTCTCCTTTCCTCAAGTAGGAGATCGGATTTCACGACCCTCGATGTTAGACTCTTATCGAGTCTTACCGTCCTAAGATATGTCGCGTAGTTCGGGTCCGACACGAGGCCGGCTAAAATGAAACACGCCTTCATATGATCTTCGATTATTAAACCTGCGTTGGAAACCTTTTTGCACAAGTCGTATATCCTCCCGCAGTACTTTCCGATGTCCATATCGGGGGTTTTTTCTATGGTACCCAGTTCCCGTATGCATAGGACAGTGTCCATGGACGTGGATCTTCCATGGACGTCCTCTAGCGCCTTCCAACAATCCTTCGCTGTCCTCAAGGATTCAATTTCTCCGATGAATTCGGGGCGAATATGTCGGAAAAAATACGCACGTGCCATGTTATCCTTCCTCATGCATTCTGGGTCCAGCCTTTGCGCTTCCGTAAATCCTGGTTCTATTGCCTCCCAGCAACCCAGGAAAATTAGCGAGGCTTCCGTCATTGTCCTCCAATAATCGTAGTTCTCCTTTCTTAGGACCGGCTTCATATCGCTGTCCACATCACTTACTTTGTCGTGTTCGGCCATGGCGTGGTCTCTTCTCGGATTATCTTATAAAACACAAAAACCCAGAAAAATAATACCGTTTTTCCCCGCAGTTTACTGCCCTGGGCCCATAACCTGTTATTTAATAAGGTTTTGGGTTTTATTAATTAACGATTCACTTAGATTCGTTTTCTCCAATGTATTTCAGTCTTGTACAACAATCTTATAACACGTCTTACCACTGCGGAACCTCCAAGTCAATAGAACAACGTGGTCGACTTCTAAGACAAAAGAGCGTCGTTAGAAGTCGTACCAACTTAGCTTGTAGAAACGAGTGATCATACCAACTTAACATTTCTTAACAGTTTTTACTACATGCATAAAAATTAATGATTTAAATATATACTTGCAATGCTTTTTTTTAACACTAAAGCTACCAACACTTTGTGTATACCTATTTCTACCGTGTGCGGTCAAAATGATCGGTGATTAAGGAAGTAATAATTTTTATGATTTAATTTAGTTAATGGTTATTTTATAACTAAATGTATATAAAATGATGAACTTTCATAAAATTTCGTCCAAATTTACTTTTGTTTAATTTCAATTATAGACTTAAATAGAATTACGCTTTTATTTATATAGAGATATATCGTGTTCAACTTCGCCGCATTTTTTACAAATTATTTTATTATCAAATGTACATTTGCCGCATAAATGTTTCCATGATCTTAAACAAATTTTTGTAATTCTGTAACCTTTACAATTTTTTACTTGACAAGTTTTTTTGTAGTAATGAATCCGAACTTGTTAACAGTTTTATTGCATGGTCTTTTCCCGCGATTCTTTATATAAAAGTAATATATGCACCTGGTTCATAACAATTTTGTGAATGCCCTATAAATTGGCCCCATACTCTAGATACCATTGTAAACTTATTGTTTCGTAAACGTTGTCTTCTTTCGCTCTTCTTATCAAATCGTATAACCCTCATAATTTCAGCAAAGTCATTCCTGCTCATTGTTTTTGAAAAGAATGCAGGTCTCCAAATATTATTCGACAAATATGAGACATCTAAATTCCTTACCTGATATGCACCGCGGGCATATAGCAGAGGAATAAATGCATCTAGTTTTGTTGCATCTAGCTCCCTCTTAGTCCCCAATACTCTAAATGCTTCTTCTTCCGTACATTTTATCATATGATCTCTTATACGGCGATCAATGATAAGATAAAATGCCGCCTTTACTTGTCCTTTCATTATATGCCGCTAAGCATATCTCTAAAAATATTAAGAACTGATGTCCTGCCAGGTTTGGGACTTGCATCTATTTCCCTCCAAACTGTCCCATCGGGCCCAGTTTCGATACGTTGGTTCTCTAGAACAGTCTCACCCTTTGCTGTCAACGATAATTTCTTCCCTTTTTGCCCTGGACGTGAACGCTTATTCATAATATTCAACTCTGATTCAGTTGTAAATAGCTTTTCATGTGTTTCCATGCCGTTTTCAGTTGCTGAAGTTTCTTGTTCACCGCACACCGAACAGTCTTCTTGTATGTCCGTTATTTTCTTTTTGTAATTTTTTTTTGAAAAGTCTTGACATTTCTAGGGTAAATATTTATCACAGAATAATACCATGTACGGAATACAAAATTATTGTCAAATTTGATATGCTTTATGTTACGTCGCGTAATAAACCGTAGATGCCCACCTGCTCTTATTTACACCCTCAATAAACCTAAGGATCCACCATAAATCATAGGATTTCTAAAAATCAGGATTCTCTAACCCCGTAAATGTCTTTGGTTTATGGATGGTGCTTAAAGCATTCCTTAGGGTTATTGTTCGCTCATAAAAATTACGGAGAAAGCGGGTAACTTCCAAACGGAAAAATCGGGGTTTTCCCATGAGCAATGTCACCCACGAGCCACGTTGGTAGGAGGCTTCTTCCACCTATCATTAGCGTTGGTTATAACCAATGGGCATGGCGTATCGTTACCCTCACTTTCTAACGAAAAGTGTGAGCAACGAATCCGCTTTCTTCATACTTAAAACATACGCATAACGAGTTTTCCTCCGTAATAACACGGCAGCCGACACGACAGTAAGTCAAAACTTGGTAGCCAACTCGAAAAGGAGTCTCAGTCTCAGTCTCAGTCTCAGTGCAATCTGTATTCTAATCATTCACCATATTTACATATATCTCGCAGTCCGTACTGACTTGTAGTTTGGCTGTCGACATATTCACTATTGTATTGTATATTAATGTTACTGAGTTGTTGGAAATATATATGTCGGGTTATCATTGGAGTTAGGGGCGTATAACGAATCTTCGCGTGAATTGGCCATCGTTGTTATGTACTATAGATATCTTACTGATACAAATGTGATTAATACAGAGTTTAACAAGTAATGGCGGTGATGAGATAATCGAGATGTTGATGACAATGGATTTAGATTCGATAACGAATCCACGGTCAACGGGATGACGAATGCGATGTGATACACGATTCTGGTGTGACTCAACGTACTTGTCCACTGTACAAGTAGAACTTATCAGACTGAATCTCAGTTCAAGTGGAACTGCCCTTATATACTCCTCTCCGTACCTCTCTGTACCCCTTCGGGTCAATCTTTGTGTTTAAGGAGAGCTATATAATTACTTCATACCTCTGTTAGGTACACGCCCCTCCCGTGACCGTAGCTACGTTCAGCAACCCGTTATGTCACTTCGATTAGATAGTAACTCGGATTAGAACATAAACAACTTTTTCTCAGTTTTATTATTTAAGTGCAGCTATAGTAAAAGTCTGGACTAAAGTATTGGGGAGCTTCCCAAATATTCCAAAAGAAAGGCCCGTATGTCCTTTCATCTCCGACATATATGTAGCAGCACTCGACAGTAAACTTTCTAATGAGTTCTGTCCCGTGGCCCGCTACACAAAGACCGTATCCTTCGAACAGGATGATTGCTAGACGTCAATCACTGGAGTCACCCTTGGTTCCAAAAACGCCAACATACTCTCCAATACCAAGGCAAGTCACAGTCACGACGTCCAACGCTCATTCTCCACCAAGGATCATCACTAAGAGAACGCGATTCGGGCGGGTCATCGAGGGGAGCCCAGCCTCCCAATCAACGACAAAACTCCGCGTCGTGTTGGACGAATCAGCACCAAGCAACACCGGAGTTCCGTTCAACGATGTCTCTTGGACCGAGCTGTTCCACTACATTTCCAGGACCATGACGGTCCACGACCTTCCAAGGATCAGGACATTCAACGACACTTCTTGGGCCGACGTGTTACATGACACTTCATGGGCAGAGGTGTTCCATGACACTTCCTGGGCTGAGATGCTTCACGACACCTCCAGGATCGAGACATTCAACGACACTTCCTGTGCCGACGTGTACCATGACACTTCGTGGGCAGAGATGCTTCACGACACTTTCAGGATCGAGGCTACAACGACTCAATCCATTTCTGGACAAAGACGGGATGTTGCGAGTCGGAGGCCGACTCAGTCACTCACCAATGTCTTTCAATCAAAAACATGCAATCACTCTACCCAAATCCTCAGTCACAGCACTCATAATCGAGCATGAACACCTCCTAAATCTCCACTCTGGAACTCAAGCTACTTTATATGCCTTAAGAAGATACTATTGGCCTATCGACGGCCGTAGTCAAGTTTGGAGCACGCTAAAGAGTGCGTCCGCTGCTGCCGAGCTAATCCACCTCCAGTGGATTACGTAATGGGCGACCTTCCAGCTGTACGGATAACGGAATCTCGACCATTTACCAACGTCGGAATCGATTACTGCGGACCGTTCTACATCAAGGAACGAAGGGATCGCAACCGACGCAAAATTAAGGTATACGTAGCAATATTTATATGTCTTGCAGTTAAAGCAGTCCACATCGAGCTGGTCAGCGACCTCACTAGCGAGGCCTTCATTGCTGCTCTGCGAAGATTCATCGCTCGCCGAGGATTATGTGTAACCATTTATTCTGACAACGGTACCAACTTCGTTGGCGCCAACAACGAATTACGAGAGCTCCTGCAATCCGACGATCATAAGGTAAAGATTCAATCCTTTTTAGCCGACCGACGGATCGAATGGCGCTTCATTCCTCCCAACTCACCTCACTTCGGAGGGTTGTGGGAAGCTGCAGTGAAGTCCTTCAAACGACATTTCAGGCGTGTCGCAGGTAACGAGCTCTTAACATTCGAAAATTTAAATACACTGATCATTGAAATCGAGTCTATCCTCAACTCCCGTCCGCTGACTCCAATATCATCTGATCCAAATGATCTTCTTGTCCTCACTCCCGGTCACTTCCTCATCGGAGAGGCATTAACAAGTCTTCGAGAACGAGATTTCAGGGACACTCCATCCAATCGTCTCTCCAGCTGGCAACATATTCAAAAGGTCAAACAACAGTTCTGGCGCCGCTGGCATCGAGAATATCTGAATGAGCTGAACATACGAAACAAATGGAGCAAGGGCAGTCACGGCATACGAGAAGGCACCATCGTCATTCTCAGAGAAGACAACGTTCCCCCAATGCAATGGCCATTGGGCAGAATCATCAAGGTCCACCCCGGCGCAGACGGCATCATACGGACGGCTACCGTTCGAACGGCAACGAGCACCCTGGATCGGAGCATCAAGCGGATGGTACCACTACCGAGCAGAACGACTCCAGATGACTCCGAAACGAGCAACAGCACCGAAGTCTGACAAGAGACCCCTTAACATCACACCATATTACTTGATCGGTACCCTCTCAACGGGGGGAGTATGTTACGCCACGAGGCTTACCACAGGCTGTATTTTCTAACCGTCGCTCGCGGTCCTACAGTGTCGCAGGCAGATCGTCTTATCTGCTCGCCGCATCATATACAATGTATCGACGAGAGCCTAGTTGTCGCCAAGCAGCGAGCTCTAGAAACATCGATTTTTGACGGTTACGTTTTCACACCCAAGAAGAGGCATACGTGATCATAGGCGCGAGCGGTGGCGTGACCCGAGCATAGTGGGGGTCGTCTTCCAAATGAGACAAAGGAATGATCGAAAAGCGATCAGTTCCTTCTGACGAGTCAAACGTGACACATCGACAATTCTGACGAGCAAAATCAATTCATCTAGAGATATCGAAAAGTCGAGTCAATTTTCTGTAACATATTCATCTTATTGTTATAAAATACATTATTCTATGTTAACCTGTTAATACAGTGTTACATTCATTTAACCACCTCTGTTGTCTTAACCGAAACAGAGGAACGACTAATTCGCGGCGTCGATTAACATAATCGTAGCGAGAATTTACGTCTCTCGCTGACGCGTTTTCCTAGCGACCGCGTCTCTCCGCGAACGGTCGTAACAATCTTGATCGAGGGATGGATTATGTTTTATGACAAAATTTCGGGTGTAACTGCTGTTATTATTCGTTATTACTGATTTTTTTGTCATCTGACCTTGAGTTATCCTTTTCTTTGTACTGATTACATTTATTTTAAGAATAACTAAAATATTTTTTCGGGCGGTCAAAATGACCGCTCTCGGTAGGCAAGGCAAAGTGCAAATTTTTCTCAGGAAATAAGAGAGCAAACTAAAAGTAAATACCGAAAAATATATTGTATATATGTTTTAGGAAATGTCAGAACTAATGGAGCGTTATGATAAAGTTGAAATATGGTTAAATTTGTGTAGAAGTTGGAGAGCGGTCAATTTGTCCGCCGTTGGTGGGTTTAATGTTAATACGGACCGAAAATGTAGTTGTTTTAATATATAATACATAGAAGGTTTATGAACACACCTATTAAAACAGTTCAATGTTTATACGGACGATTTCTGCCACGGTTACGAGGTACAAAGCTTTCCTCGAATCAAATATACTCTGTGAGCTCATTGCGAATATCACAAGCAGCACGAGGTGGTCTTCCTCCATTTCCTCAAACAACAAGAACTATATTGAGGCACTATTTTCCCGTCTAAAGTCATGTTCATCAGCCGTGTCAACTGTATCTTGAAATCGGCTTTCAGATTGATTTTTTCGTATGAAATTGCCCAAATGTGTGCAGCTGCAGGATAGCGTTATATCGTTGCACTTTCCGATTTTATCAAAAGAGACTTCTGCAGTACACGGAGTAACATGCCAATCTTGCTTTCCACAATCCTTGCTCTGCAAAGCTTGTGATTAAAGATCGTTTTTTCTCGAGCCGCCCTTACGTTTTCCAGATTACGGCTTCATTCTCTTACAGTAGAAAACGCATCGTCCGCCACAAAAACGTATCGTCCTTTGACCGGGATATATAGACCGTTTATTTTGAAAGTGACGCAATTCCATACTTTGTTGTCTCGAAAAAATTTAAGGTTAGCATCTTAGTTAATTAAAAAGTATGGCAATTATGTCAAGTCTGGCAATGTTTCCACTAATTTATCAATATGTAATTTCATTATATAAATTCCTTTTAGGCGGATTTAACTAAAATAATATATATTTACGAGCTGTGAATGGACACCATTTTCATAATTAATCAATTGTAAAAATCATTTACTTTCAATTAATTATGAAAAATTAAATATCATTTAAAATATATTTTGTATTAATCCAACTTTGCTTATAAATAATAAGAAGAAATAAAATAGTATTTTGTATTTTGAACGTTAGTTATATTACTATAATCTTTCTGTCCTCGAGATAATGGGCGTCCCTCTAGATTCTGCTTCTTCCAAGATCTTATTTCACCTGAGAGTGTTAAACGCGTTCTTCGCGTCAACCAGCGCCAAAACACAAATCCTACTTCTTCTCTTGGACCAGTCAGCAAGATCCATTATTCGACGCAGGGCGTCCACCGTACTCACTCTTCTCCTGAACCCGCACTGCTCATCGTGAAATGGGTCCAATCCCAGGCGTTCCTCGATTAGGTTCTTAAATGTGTTCTCCTATACCTTACTAAGCACCGAAAATACGCTGATCGGTCGAAAAGACGATGTTAACGTGGGATCTTTGCTCGGTTTAGGTATGAGCACCACCCTCGCTATTGTCACATCTAGTATGGTTCTTGGTGTTGGGTACTTTCCTGAGATATAAAATCATATACAGCACCCGGGCATCCCTAGAGCCATTGGAGTTGGGATACGCCCAACCAGCGCACATGGTACCGGGTACCTATGTTACCTCGATTAGTTAGGCCTGCAGGGGCTTTCACTCGCCTCAGGTGAAACGGGGCCCTTTCCAAGCCCTTCCGTCTTCCGGGACGGTATCCGGAGCAGGTGGGACGCTGCTCACCCGCCGAAGGCCATTCGGAGGAACCATGTCCCCCTTAAATCGGCCCTCCTACCAGCACTTGGCCACAACCACTGCCACCACGAGTCCATACCCATAATTGGCCGAGCAGAGGGCTCGCTACACCCTCTGGGCTAACGCTCGACCGCCCGTGGTACCATTCTTAGTCAATGGTGGGACTGTTCGCTGTGGATGTACCGCCACGTCTCTGCTGCACGGCTATCCTGCTAACCGTCCTCGACAGACCCAGATGAGACTCACGTAAGCGGGAGTTGAGGAAATGTACCTCGGCGGCTCTCCCGACGGTCCCACCCTTCGCTTCAGGATCGTGGGTGCGCTACTACCCAAGGCTCCGTGGGGAAGACTTCGTCTTACACCACGGCAAACCTTCCTTGCGGTGTACATAGAGGACTCACGTAAGCGGGACGCTGTCCCGACGATCCTCCCTGGCTGCGGGAACGTGGGTTTGCCAGCCTCGTTAACTATAGATCGGACCCTGTCGAATTGGAGACCGTCCGATTGTACTCTACGGGCCATCCTAGAAATGACCGCCGTATACAGCCTCCTCCAAGGGTCCCTATCCAGCGTCACACAGAACTCCTTCCAGCATCATTCGTTATTCGCTTTGATCGCCCACGTAGGTTTCCTATTACTAGTCTTATAAACATCACTCAAATGAGTCGCGTCGCTCCTAGCCTTAGCCCTCTGAGCTGTTCTTCTGCTCTTCGTCGCCTCCTTCCTTAACCTCCTTATTTCCTCGTTCTACCAGTAGTTACATCTCTTCTTACCCAATGATGGGTACACCTTTTTAAGTTCGGAGGCACACGTCGTTTCCAGAATGCTCCGTAAACATTATCCATGCGCCTCCTCGTCGCCCGCATTATCAATAAATAATTTTTTATAATCTTCATAAAAAGTTAAAACAAATTTGTCCATATCGGCGTCTCTCGTCGAATACCAAAAATTCACGGCATTACGTCTCGCCCTTTTAATCCTACAATTATGCAGAACATATTTGTGATCCGATGCCGACCAGACCTTCGGCAATTTCCCCTCTGCATACTTCTTAGCCAATCCCTTGTTTGTACTAATAATGTCGAGGAAACTCTTCTTGCCGTTCTTGCGGAATGTGTACTCTTTATTCATCCTGATCGGGACGATCCCATTCTCCGCAAACATGTTCAGGAGGCTGGTACCCCTGCGATCATTTACATGGCCTCTCCATGCGGTGGCCTGTAAGTTAAAATCTCCGGCGATCATCATTGCTGGGTAACTCCCCTTGGTCGCCTGAATCAGAGTGTCCAACTCCTGGATGTTGCTGTCAAACTGTTTCATCTTCACATTGGGGGAGCAATGACCCCCAATGCAAAACACGTTGTCCACGCTGACTCCTACGATTCCATCTCTAGTGACCAAGGTGGTCCTGTCTGGTTGTTTCTCTTTAAAGAGTGTCACCCACAACGACGCATCGTCCTTGTCGTCGTTGTACCAGTATTTCTGCTGCATATATGGCTCCGTTATGAATACATCGTCTATTCCCGCTTCGTAGGTATACTGATACATCAACTCCGGTGCAAGCCTGCACCTATTCATGTTAATTATTAAGATCTTTATCTTCTGCTAGGACTACCTCCCTTCATCCTCTCTTTCACTACAGAGCACGCCAGGGATCCGGTAATGTGCCTCAGATTACTCCTATTCTCCCTCAGGCAGATAGCACATCTCGGTTCCTTCGTGCCCTGTCCCCACATCTTCTGCACAATTCTCCACCACGACTCACTCCCGTACACCTGGCCGCATTATGTCTCAGCATGGGATACCTATAGCATCTCACTACGTTAGGCAGAATCCGATTGTAATAATCGGTCTGTCCCTGAGAACGATGCTCGCAGGCAGCACAACCACCACGTCCTGTGTACCCCACAGCGTCATCCTAAGGGACTTCACCTCTAACCATCTTTCTTCCATCAAGTTAAGTTCAGTGGATATGTCCTCCACTAATTTGTGGCGGCACTCGACAGCACAAATACCACCACTCGACACTAACTAGTGTCGGACGACGGCAGGGCAGTAGTTAGCGCCTTAGGTTACGAACGTTCGGGACCCGGGTTCGAATCCCGGCGATCGGAGTCCGATTTTTCTTCTACGCATCAAAAATGGAAGAACAACAGCAGTAACCCATCAGCGACATCTACAGCCAGCAGCTACAATTATCGCGGACAACACTTACACCTCAAATTTTTCCTTTGTGGCGATAGGGTCTATATTCCTGATTTCCAAGGTCTTCCTATTCGCCAAGGATGCAATTTCCATCCTCTGACGCATCGCCTTTTTTCCTCCCCACTCATCACCCTATTCTTTAATTCAATAAGGATGTGTTCCGCCCTCGTCTTCCTGGCGCCGGTTGTCTCTCAGGGCATTCTCCGCCCCAACCACCTCCCTATAGGAGTCTATCCAATTGGTATCATGCCCCGCTTTAACAAGGATAGCCTTACTCCTTCCACTTGGAGTTCTTTCTCTTTTCTCCGGGGTTGGGGACAGTCCTTCGTCTCCGCTCCCGTCATGTTTACAATTCGGCTGCTATGCGTCTTACGCCTGTTAACGAGCGTCCATTCGTCCTCGCTATCCTTGCCACAGGCTTCGGCGTAGGTTACCACCTCCTGCCTTCTCGGCTTTTTCATGTGGCAGGCCTTCCTTTTCTCCAGTGGTGACCTTTCGCTTCGCCGACTAAGACTGCCTCAGTCTGGCTGGCTACCGATTCTTTGCTATGCCTAGTCTCCTCATACCCCTCAAGCGTCATCTGCGCAGCCACCGTTCTCCTATCGGAACGTCCATCGTTCGTCTCGGCGTTCGAGTCGATCCACCCTCTGACCCCCCTTATCTCTATCACGTTTTCCGTGTTCAACTTCTCATCATTTACTCTGGGTTCATTGCTAAAATCTCCACGCTCCTCATGAGTCCCCTGACGTCGCGAAAACCTGATGACAGACCTCTACCTTCGTCAGCGGAAGAGCCGTCTTCCATCTCTCTGTTTCCTCCTCTTCTGGTTCCTAGCGCCCTCTTCTTCACTGGAACCTTCTCCTTTTGTTCGCTTTTACTCCTTTCCTGAGCTTGCTAGTATCCGGTGTCAGATAGCTATACTGGTCGATCAACTCCGCTTGAGAGTCAACCTCGATTTCGCTCTCTTGCCCCACCTTTCCCTTTAGTAACTTTTGAGCCCTCTCCTGTTTGCCGAACAGAATCAGTGATGCTTTTACGAGTCTTCTCTCTGCATCGCTATCGATCACATGGTCCCCGGTCACTCTTACTGAGCGAGAGGCAGCCCTGGGACCGACCGTCCTCTCTTCGTTCCTCGCCCAGTCGTGTAATGATCGTCAGGGCGAGTCTGGAGGGGCACCACTCGCTGATCCGACGGGGCTTGGGGTATCCGAATCCCCCTGTGCGGTACTTTTATTCTTCCGTGTCAATCTATCCATATTTTTATGATCATAGAATGGTTCAGGGACGTAGCCAAATTCCTCATAATGCCGTTATTCCTTTATCATGTCCAGTTACGTTGCCAGGGTTGTCATATTGTCGTTATTCCATTCCCGTTGTCCGTATAATCTTGCCAGGGTCGTATGTCGTTTGGTAATCTAACAATTTTACCTGAATAGTAAAATATAAAAAAAGAGACTAATTTATCGTATTATGGAAGATTGTTTTGTACTAACTAAAAATAAACTACTTACCAAACAGTTTGACAAATACAATTACAATTACAAAAATGTTCTCTCCACAATTCCAATTAATACAGATAGGTATCAAAGAAATCAGAGGATCGAAACGTTACACTGTTTAACATGATGACTAAATCCAACTTAATTAAGAACTATACAGATGGGAGCAAAACTACTAATTCGCAACCAGTAGGGCATGCTTGCGTTTCCCATGATTTAAATATTTCAATAACAAATACTCTGCCTAAAAGAATTTCAATTTTTACAGCTCAATGTATTGCGTTAAACGAAGCACTCTACATTGCATTAAATAACCCTTATCATAATTTTAAAAATGATGGAATTAATTAATCAAGCTAAAGGTGTAAAATAAACAGAATATATGTATTTAGTAAATTGAAATAACAATTATACATAAGCCAAACTAGCTGCACATTGTTAGTTGCACGCTGTTCACACACTCTCCGTACACGCATTGATCACGCTCTCTCTCATAGTCCACATTCCCCATTTTCGGTTTCCATATGGCTTACACTACGCTAGTCAGTTCGGGTCCTAACAAAAATATTTATTGACTCTATCAAAAGACGTGGTTCGCGTTATATAGCATCCAACGGCAAAAAGTGGTATACTCACTTTGTACGCTTAAAAGGTTAAAACCTCCGTATCGTATTCATCGCACTGTCATACGATTGATTTGTACTCAATAGCCTATTTTATATGAACTCATTAGTGAATAAATATGAGCAATAATAAGTGATAGTTAACCTGCTCTTCTTTACGCCAATTGATACAGGGTCGATCTGCATTCAGATATTGCAATATTAATTCTTGATCACCAAATTGTGAACATCACTACCGAATAATCACATTGTCACAGAAACTCCTTTGCACGAAAAGATCCTCCGATACTCTTATATTTTGATATATTTCACGAGATCATCTGAAATTTTCTTGCTGCTCCGTTCATAGCACGCTACTTTCTCACTAAATGTGACTATAATTATAAATATATAATGAATAAATTAAATTAAGAGTTTTTGAAACTTTAACATTTTCTCCTAAAAGAATGATTAGTTTGTTTGAAACATATTCTCCTTATGATGAGAAAAATGTGTTACGCCACGAGGCTTACCATAGGCCGTATTCCTAACCGTCGCTCGCGGCACTACAGTGTCGCAGACAGATCGTCTTATATGACCGACGAAAAATATACAATGTAGCGACAAGCGCATAGCTGTCCTCAAGCAGCGAGGTCCAGAAACGTCGATTCGTTTAACGTGACCGTTATTTCATATACACAAAGAAGGTGGTGTTTCGACCATTCGCGGGGAGACGCGATCGCGAGAAAGCACGTCAACGGGAGTCGTAAATTCCCGTTACGATTGGATAATCGACGCCACGAAATGATCGATCCCCTGATTTCTGTTGCGATAATAGGGGTGGTTCAATTGACTTTACATTGAATTAACGGATATAATTAATGTTTATTCCAACAACTTCTTGACTAGAAATATACAATTAAATTCGGTTGATAGCTAGAGTAACAAGGTGTTGTACGCGACGCACGCTTAGATGTTGAAGGTTCAAAAAATGTATAAAGACTGACTTTCTGTAACGATGATGCAGCGGAGGACACTTGCGATGGGTGAGTCTAATGATGCGAGAAAAGCTGATTTGTTAAGATCAAGTTCTTGTTGGGAGAGTGAGGGAAAGACTTCTCTGGTAATTGGTTAATTTTCTGGATTGGTGTGGAAGGGTGAAGGAAGGGTGTTAACCGCCTCCGAGAGTGTGAAATTGCTAGTGTGAAACATCGTATCAGGCCTGTAAGTATGAAACCGGAATTTGCATATAGATGTTCCTGGCTGATAATGTTGTTATCACTAAACTGCATCATTGATGCCAAAAGTCTTTGTTGACATCTTACAAATATTTTCGACTCAGAACGATACAAGTTTCATACAACAGCATAGTTTGTAATAGCGTTGAACATTTTTTTTTTATCTTTTAACTTTTTTTTTATTTATTTATTTACATTTTACAATTTGTCCAGTAGGACATTTGGTAAAATATTATAGCTTAGTGATATAGTAAAATAGCATGTGGATGGCTACCCCCAATGGGATACCATCTTCGAATTTGTACCAAATGTTTGTTACGATATATCCTTTGTGAGGTCTGCTGGGTCTAGCGTTGAACATGTCAAATTTTGTGCCTAGAAACTACGATTTGCGGACAGCATTGATTTTCTGTTACCATTTGAAGAAAACTGCTGCAGAATCGCATTGAATGCTTGTCGAAGCTTACGGTGAGCATGCTCTTGGTAAATCACAGTTCTTTGAGTGATTTAAAAAATTCAGAAGTGGCAATTTTGACGCAAGGAACGAAGAATGTGGAAGACCACCGAAAAAGTCTCAAGACAGCGAATTGCAAGCATTGTTGGATGAGGATGACGCTCAGACGCAACAACAACTCGCTGATCAATTAAACGTGACACGAGAAGCTGTCTCCATACGTTTGAAAGCCACGGGAAAGATCCAGAAGATGGGAAAATGGGTTCCACATGAACCGAATGAAAGGCAGCAGGAAAACCGAAAAACCACTTGCGAAATACTGCTCGCCAGATACAAAAGAAAGTCATTTCTCCACCGAATTGTGACTGGCGATGAAAAGTGGATATATTTTGAGAATCCTAAGCGTAAAAGATCATGGGTAGCTCCAGGCGAACCACCGACATCGACTACAAGACCAAATCGCTATGGACGGAATACAATGCTCTGTATTTGGTGGGATCAGAAGGGTGTGATCTATTATGAGCTGTTAAAACCTGGCGAAACTGTTAATACTGAGCGCTACCGACAACAAATGATCGATTTGAATCAAGCTTTGCGTGAAAAACGACCAGAATATCAAAAAAGGCAACACAAAGTAATTTTGCTTCATGATAATGCACCATCACATACAGCAAAACCGGTCAAAGAAACGATCGAAGCGTTCAGTTGGGAAATACTTTCGCACGCGGCTTACTCACCAGACTTGGCTCCGTCCGATTACTATTTATTTGCATCGATGGGACACGCACTTTCTGACAAGCACTTCACTTCTTACGAAAATGTACGAAAATGGCTCGATGACTGGTTTCCCTCAAAAGAGCGACAGTTTTTTTGGCGTGGCATCCACCAATTGCCAGACAGGTGGGACAAATGTATAGCTAGCGATGGGCAATACTTCGAATAAAATATTTTTAATCATTTTCATACAATAAACGTGTATTTTCTATATAAAATCCGGTTTCATATTTACATACCTGGTACATGAGGAAAACGAACTTCTCCTATCTTTCCGTAATAAACAATAACCTTAGACAGTGACTTAGTGCAGATGTTTGGTTCGGTCTAAAGGACCTTAGAAATTCCTAAGATTTATGATCGGCTCTTAAGACTATTGAAGGTACGCAGTGAAGGCGTGCGGACATCTGGTTGCCATCCTGTCAGCGGTGTGTGGCCTGGTCTAGGTAGAATGTCGCCCGACGTAACAGGTGGCATACGTAATCATAGGCGCGAACGGTAGCGTGACTCATGCGTAGTGGGGGTCGTCTCCGAGAGAAGACAAAGAAAAAGATCTAAGGGCAATCAGTATCATTTGAGGACTCAGACGGAATGCAACGAGAGATTCTGAGGAATAAAATTAAAGTCGCTTAGTCTAACGTATACATTAAGAAATATTATAAAGTCGGATCGAATTACTAACAAACCAATTGTATAATCGTTAAATAATTTGTGGCGTATTCATAATATTATTTTAAATATTGTCAAATATACAAGCTTATGTTAACCCTGTTAATTCAATATTAAACTCATTCTAACCACCTCTCTGTTATCTTAATCGAAACAAGGGAACGACTAATTCGCGGCATCGATTATTCGAATCGTAACTAGAATTTACGCCTCTCGCTGACGCGTTTTCCTCGCGATCGCGTCTCTCCGCGAACGGTCGTAACAGAATTTAATAAAAAACATTTGAACTTGAATTTCAAGGCTGTCATTTCTGCACGAAACATTTTTGATAAATCTCACTGGGTCAGAAGTGTAGAATCACACTATGGTAGCTTTTACAATCATTTTTTATATACTCCGCTTTTATGCAATTAAGTATAGTAAAGATTACGAAGCTCGGTATACATGTAGTATTTATTCATATGGTACAGTCAAAGTGTGCAGCGATGGCAAAGTTATAGATTGAAAATGGAGTTATTCTAGATATCTATATTAGTTTAGGAAAAAATTGAGTAAAGGATAGAAAGTTTTATAGATTTACGCAAGGCTTTGTAGGAAAATCTGCTTTGTGATCAATACTTTTATTCATTACTGTATTCTTACTCTTGAGTCTATTATATTCATCAGTAAATAAGTAGAATCACATTTATAATATAAAATATTGTGTATTTTCGACCAATCGCGGGGAAACACGTCAACGGGAGTCGTAAATTTCCATTACGATTATAATAACCGACACCACGAGTTGATCGATCCCCTGATTTCCGTTAAGATAATAGGAGTAGTTGAGAGGGTATAACACTGCGATTAACAGGATTATAAAATTTATATTTTAACACTTAAGTTACACCGTTGCTTATGATATATATCGTCGACAATGATTTAGCGTATAGAGACGCGATACACTGGCACACTATTCGTTGGTAATAGAGCAAGGCTCGTAGAGCTTTTGTTACAGTTGACGTAGCAATAAGGGAAAAGGCAGAGCTGAACTTGTTGACTTTTCTAACGTTGTAGAATAAGTAAGTTACAGTGTCGATGCTGTGTCGGAGGAAAGCTAGCGATGGGTGTGTCTAGCGCACGGGACCATCGTATTTGCTCATGGCATTTTTGGTCAGGAAAGTGAGGACAGTATACATTGCTTCTGATTGGATAAACGAAGGTTGGCGGACTAAGAAGCGTCTTAGCCGCCCTCGATAGAAAGTTGCTAATTGTGTCAAGCCATAGTAGACAATAGTCTTTAGAAAAGAATTTGGAAAAACGATATTTGTTGGGTCTGAAGGACCTTAGCTAGCAAATTACTGGGATTTATGATGGGTCCTTAAGACTATTGAGGGTACGCAGCAAGGATGAGCGGACATCTGGTTCTAGTCTGGCCCGCGGTGTATGGCCTGGTCTAGGTAGAGGATCGCCCGACGTAACATATTGTATGTGCAGTTACTAATATACATATTGTGAGTATATTTTGCGTACACGTATTTTATATATTTTGGCATATGATATCTATATAAAAATACGCCATATAATAGTGATAATTCCCATGATATTAAAATCGTTATTAAATGTTTATTTAATTAGTCTTAAAATTGAAATATAATTGCCGCAGGGTTTTGCGTAGTGATTATACGCAGGATCCGCTTAGAATTCTGAAGCGTAGCCAGTTAACAAGCAGCATATAGTTCATTATGATACAGTTCGGTATGTTATGTATTTCGTACCGGAAACGCGGTAGGGTGTACGCGGTACAGTGTTAGAGTTCATATGGCACGTGGTTGTATCTACCAAATATTAATTGGTTGCAAGTGTTGAGTGAAGAATAAAGTTTATGTATTAGAAAGTTGTCTTGTGAAGTCTCTGTAAATATTTTATACTTATACGTTTATAAATTAAAAAATTTTAGAGAATTATTCTAATCGAAAAACTTTGTGCTCTAAGCTGGATTATACAACAACCAGATAAATAAAAGTAAGTCATAAAAGCACATATAATTTTCTGACGTTGTCTATCTTATTTTTATTACGGTTGCTTAAAATGAACAATTTTTTAATCACTTTCCTAATGATATTTTCTTTCGTTACTTGTTTATTTATATTTATATACATTTATGTTCATGTAAGTGAGATGGCAATTCTGTTTATATTTTAGTGTTAATTAAGTATATTAATTATAGCCTTTCATATAACAATTATGTCGTTCTTTCCATAAATTCATTTTTGTCTGTAAAGAAATGAGAAAGGAGGAATGACAGAAAAGAATTTTTACCACCGAATGGTTATTTGTTATAATAGTTATTCATAGTCAGGATGCTTAGAAATCAATATGTTTTAATAATTGTAACATAATAATGTTTTCTTTTAATATTAGTTGCATTTTGATCCTTGTATTTCATCCATCTCATTGACTACAATTTTTTTAGGAAATTTTTTGAAAATTGCTTGCAACTTGTAATAAATGTACGTTCTGGACAAGTTTTTATAATTTCTTTTTATTTCTATTAGCGTTGTCAAGATATGTTGACGTTGTCAAAGAGTGTCGTGAGCGTTACCAAGGTATGTTTGGAAAAAAAGTGAGCATGGAAAACATTGTAACGAGAGTTGAGCGAGTCAGAGTTGAATCTATCGTCGTTGTGTGAAGATCGCTGTGTTATTGTGTCGTAGAAGTAGTGAGTAACGAATACGTGAAATGGGGTTTTATATTCGATTTCGTGTGAGTGCAAACGATATTGTATTAATCATACTGTTACCTACAAACTAATAATATAACATTCCTACAGAAATACTTTTCTCTGCTATTATAGTAAATATTTTGTTGTAATTATGTGTTATTAATTGCCTGCTTTTAGTTGTTAAAAGCATTAGCTATACTTATGTCAATTATGTCTCAGTTACATCACTGATGTCAATGTTTATGAGGATTAGTTATATTTTATGGTAAGCCGTTGGAGTTTAGTATGATTTAAATAATATACCAAGTCTTATAACTACAAAATCATGAAATAACTTTGAATCTTTGTATGTTGTGTTACATATTTTTATATGTTAATGATATATGCAACAAAATATGCCATGTTTGAAATGATATTGAGACATGATTAATTTTTTTCACTTTTATAAAGATTAGATAATGTTCAGTGAAAAAATAAAAAGTGGTAGAAAATTACTTTAGTTTCATTTCTATCTATAGTAGTTTAACAATATTTTACTATATACAGAGACTTATGAACTTAGTATGTACTAACATGAAATCGTAATAGTAACTTTTATAAGAACAATTATAATAAATTTTGACCAGATAGTGGAAGATTATCTAGTGAATATGCGAATTATATACAGGTTGTGTATGAAGTATACGCAGAGAAAGCTCACTCAAATAATTCATACAATTGTGTTTAGTCCTATTATGGTAGCTGCTGATCATGAAAGTTCAGTATTAATGTCTGCTACAGTGATCAAAAGTATGGTGATTTTATTGATCATGGCATACCTCACCGATTTCAATAACCTTCAAGTATGTTATCAACGTCTACATTCTAAACAACTTTTCTTGGTTCTCGAGGCAAAAGTGTTTATGAAATTAAAGTGAAAGTTATTCTAAAGAACTTTTATGTGTACATGTTGTACTTACATACGTATGTCTATATATAAATATGTCGGGTTAACATTAGAATCTAGGGCGCGTAACGATTCTTCGTTTGAATTAGCCATCGTTTTACGAAGCAGAGATTATATTTACACGTATATACAAGACTTTTACAAAGTATAATGAATATTGAGTTTAACGAATAATAAGTTTAACGAATAATAATGTTAAAGAATAATAAGATTAACGAATAATAAGTTTAACGAATAATAAGTTTAACGAATAATAAGATTAACGAATAATAAGTTTAACGAATAATAAGTTGAATGAATAATAAGTTTAACAAATAATAAGTCTAATGAATAATAAGTTTAATGAACGCTATTAACAATGTTCTTGGGTTCAAACGAATCCACGGTCAACGGGATAACTCTTTACTAAGCGTAGACTAATTTTAGGCGCAAAATACGATTGTTGAAATGCTCGATGTGTCACTCTCCAAGGCAATCGCACGAATGCCAGCCTCGTGGAAGTTTTCCTCGCTGTACGATTGCATTTGTTTTCTATACTCGTTTGGAAGCATCGAGAAGGTTCCAAACGCCGTTGCTAGGCAGTTTCTGCCTGGAGTTTGATTATTAATACAATGTATGTCCCATTATATCGGCACCTCCGAGGCAAAATCACACGTGGCTAGGCCCGCTCCCGAGGCCGCATGCCGCCACAACCACATTTCTCAGAAAACCCATACAACCACTCCAGACCTCCGTTAGGCAAAACGTCCATCCCGAGACCGTGGCTACGTTCGGCGACCAGTTGTCACCTCGAGGCCAAGCTCATTATCACAAACCTCGAACAAATACAATCGGATCGAATGACGACAATTGTTTAATTATGCCTATGATAGAATCTAGACATCTTATATACAATAAGTGTCGAAGATAATCCCATTAGAATACTTAGACTTAATAATACTATTGTTGATGATTGCTTGTTTAAATGCTTTTGTGATATTTGCAAAATATGAATATGCTTGGTCTAAATATCTTTCAATACATACATTACAATACATATAAGCACTTCTACGATGTTGGTGGTTGTCAGTATCTGGCCTACATAGTTTTTCAGTAGGACCATTTCGTTGGTCCACCTGGGGCAATTGAGCAGGGCATACTCCGCATCATCGCCCTCAGTATCACAAACCCAGCATCTTGAGTGGGTCTCCTTCTTTATTGTTTTTTCGGTATACATTGAATATACCATGCTCACTAAAGATCTACATGGTGTAGTGATCAATGTTTTTTCTGTTGTTCTGAAACGTGCAGGGGTTATCGACCAACCTCCTAGTTCAGTTATCGTCCCTATAATAATACCATTCTTCTCTCTATTTTCCCTTCATCTGTTGCTTTATCCTCTTGGTCCTTTTTGATAACAGACTGGTCGTACCTCCTTTTCTCGCGTACCATACTGCTTCTGGGGTCGGATTTTTCGAACTTCATTGTTTCCCGCATGCAGCTCTGTTTTTAAGTTTATCGGTACTGTGTCCGTAAGTAGACACAGTGTTGCGTGGGGAACCGTTCTGCATGCAGTAGATGCGCGAAACAGTGCAGCTCTTTGCTCCTTTCTCAAAATATTTGTATTCCCTTTCATTGTCAGGCTTTGGCCGATACCGGTGCAACACAAAGCATCGCCGACCCCCGCACTCCGTAATAGAGTTTCCTAACAGAGCCGGTGGGGTCGTTGACGTCCGGCAATAGTATCCTCAATGTTCCCATCAGGGCATCCGCTTTACCGCAGACTTCCACAAGATGTTGGGTAAATTTTCTTTCGTTATCCAGTTGCACACCAAGATATTTGATATCCTTTTTTGTCACCAGCAAGTAATCTCCTATATTTATTTCTATTATCTTCGATATTCGCTTTCCCGTAAGCAGAATAACCTCTGTTTTATCTTAAGCTAAATGTAACCCTGTTTCCGTACACCATCGGATCACCGCCCCATTGCTTCGCAGAGTCTGTTCTCGATCTCCTCCTGTCTCTTTGTTGTGATTATTAGTGCCAGGTCGTCGGCGAAGGCTACCGGATTTAAGTTTTTAACGGTTTGTAGATCCCTTAACAAACCGTCGTAGACGATACTCCAGAGGAGTGATCCGAGACTTGAACCTTGTGGGACACCAGCATACATTCCTCTTTCTATTGTTTCATCTTCATTGTGAATAGTTAGTTTCCTATCTTCGAGGTAGCTTCTGAGAAGCCTCATCAATCGTTGAGGCATTCCTCTTTCCTCAGCCTCCAGGAGGATGTTATACCATCTAAGAGTGTTAAACGCATTTTTTATATAAATCTCTACAAGCACGCACATCATATTCGTTCGCTCACTCGATATAAGGCGTCGATGGCACTGCAATTTTCGATCAAGGTCTCGAACGTGTCCTCGCAGACTTTACTGTGTGCTAGGAGCACGCTGATCGGTCTAAATGAGGATGGAAGTGTAAGATGTTTTCCCGGTTTCGGGATGAGGATCATCCTTGCTGTCTTTCGTATCGTTGGTATCTTTCCTCTTCTGTTTACTTCTGACATTACGTCTCTTAATAATTTTTAAAATCATGTAAAACATAAGTATGGTCCGAGGCTGACAACACGTTAAGTATTTTATTTCCCTTGTGTTTCCTTGTCAGTCCTTTCAGGAATTTAAAATTAAGAAAAAAGAGCTTAGTTAGAAGATTCGCGAAGGTAAATAAAGAGGGTGGGAGGAGTTTAATTTTATCCCTTATTAGTGGACAGGCCAACAATCCTGTGATATGCCGCACATTCGTTCTATTCTCCTTTGCGCAGATTGCGCATCTTGGCTCATTTGTACACGTTTTCATAATGTGGTCTTTGACCCCACATGTCGGCACAACTCTTTGCTACGGCTTATTACCGTACATCTTATTGTATTTTGCCCTAGCATATGGCACCTGTAACATCTTCACATATTTGGGAGAACTCTGGCAGTCACAATTGTCAGCCCAGTCTTGATTTTTATGATTGCGCTTTTCTGCGGGACGATATTGCCTGCTGTGTTCCCCATACTTAGTGATTTAACACGTATCCATTTTTCATCTTGTATGTTCATTCTTTTACACATATTTTCCGTCAGTTTTTGCTTCGTAATACGTGGATCGATGTTCTTAATTTCCAGTGTCACCCTATTTAATAGGGAGACAATCTCTGTTTCTTGAGGTATTGCCGATTTCAATCTTTCGGCCAATTCATTTGCCGGAGCTTTATTACTTACTTCTATAAGTATGTGACCGGCCCTAGTTCTCCTAACTCCTGTTGCTTCCTAAATCACGGTTTTTGCTCCTACTACGTTCCTATATGCCTGTATCCAGTTTTTACCCACTTCGATCTTTACCAAAATAGCTTCGTTTCTTCTACAGGTTTGTTGTCTTTTCCTACTTTTCCATTTGGTAATTTCTCCGCTTTCGGGGGAGTTTAACTGCGCTGTCCTATTCGGTACACTACTTATCCTCCTCCGTTTGTTCACCGTTATCCTTTCATTGTCCGTTTCCTGAATCCTATCGCTGCTGATGCATGCTTCCGCGTATGTGAGCTCCCACTGTTTGGGTTTCTTTCTTCGTGCTATTCTCTTCTCCTCCAACGGTGACGTCACCTTTCTTTTCGATGGCAAATTACGAGTTAGAGCAGGATCTGTTTGAGTCCTTGTGCTACTGTATCTCTTTATATTCTTCTCTTCCTTCCTTGGGGTCATCTGAGTGGCCATAGTTTTCTTCTTTTTTGTCCCCGTGTTCAAAAGTTCTTGAAGTACTTTTCGAGCCAGTATTTCACGTTTTTTAACTGTTTGGCATTATAAGCATTCAGCTTCTCCATCGCTGGATCTCCCTTTGTTGCGATTTCTGATTTCTTCATTATTCTTTCCTTATTTATTATGACGGTCTCCAAAATTTCCATCGATTCCTTGATATCCATCGGGCTTGTTGCTTCATCTTGTTCATCTTCTGAGGAGGAGGATATTTCCTCTGCATAACCTTCCAACTTCTCGCTATCATTCCTCCGTTTCTTGGTAGGGTAACTTTTCGTTGTTATGTTTGACGTTTGATATCTTTTACTTTTTGTCGTATCTGGAGCCAGGTAGCTACTTTGGTCGGTCGGGCCTGTGAGTCTATTTCCAGTTTACTTTTCTGTCCTCTTTTTTCTTTTCTAATTGGGCTCCATGCCAGTCTTCGACTCGGCTTGAACGAATTTACCTCACATTCCCCTTACTGTTTATTCAGATGATTGATATCTCTTCTAAGATATTTCCCGCTTGGAAGCCTATTCCTTTTCGTGATTTAATATCCGACGTATGCAGACCAGCAGTTCTAATTACTCTGTGGCGAGTGGTGCAGTTCTAATTACTCTGTGGTGATTCTCGTTCGTTTATTGTTGATTTTTTATTATATTTTGTTGATTTTTGCTACTTTATCTGTTAAAATATTTTCCCTCGTTTATGATATAAACAGAGAAATAAATATGTTCAATTTCGCACACTTTTCTGCAATTTTTGCTATTTGTTTCTGTTTTTTCTTCCTCATTTCTTCTGCACTACCTTTTTGTTTTCTCTTTGTGGGTATAATGGATCCATGGCTTGAAAAAGTAACTTATATCCAGAATAAATAAAGCTTATTTGATATTCAAAAGTAAATCCAATTATTTTCTTTAAGGAAGATAAATAAGATAAGGAAGATAAATTTCTAAGATCAAAATTAAAACATGATAAAGTAAAAATAATTGTTTGTTATTTTCAAAATACTTATATATCTTCTTACTTATCTTACGAATCTTACTTATATACAGAGAGTTAATCTAGAATATACATCTAATAATATGGTTTCATTCGAAAAGTGTTGGTCATGACATTTATACATATAAGCACCCAAATTTCTACTTATCACCCAATTACAACATCGATTTAACTTTTAAGATGGTATTTTCCATTCGCAGCTGAGCTATGTACACATCAAGATGTCTGTATATGTCGCTTGTAACTAAACGCATCGCCTGCACGCAGATATTTTCTATACGCGTAAAAATAGTGAAACTCGACGTATGCTTTCCCGAGAGTAAAATTTTACTGGATGATAGAGCGGTAAGGAGAGTAATTCTTTTTTCTAATTGCCCGATCTTTTCTTCTTTTTTTTTTTAAGTCTATGCATAGTGCAGACAATACAGGGAATGCGATAATCCTTCGGCCGTACGCCACAGCGATGCTAATCTAGGTGGACAAAATTCGAAATAGGCGAAAATTATTAGTTAATATACTTAGAATCTTATCAATCATGAATAATAATCACATTTTAAATATAACCACAAAGGGATCTCTTGGTGGAGAAAGTCAGTTAGTCGATGTTCATTAGTTGAGAGTTAATTGCGAGAGAGTCATTCGTCATTAGTTGTCGAGTTGTGAGTTGTAAATTACTAATTTAGTTGTTTTGGTTATATTATATTACTATATTAAGATCTAATTAAATAATCATTGTTTTCCTGTTTCAATCACTATAAATAAATTCATATAATAAATAAAGATTTCTATAATATATACAATATAATATAAATATATATATATAGGGTTATGAACTTGACTCAGAATCCGCGCTCCCGAGAACATTTGAAAATGGCTACTTAGGCAAGTACGCTGACTGCTACAATCAAATGTCGCTGGCCATTTACGAGCTATTGCTAGGACTAGAATTAGGCGAGAACAAAGAGTTCAGTTGTCGCTGAAAGACTACAAATTTGTATAAATCGATTAAACTGCATAAATGCAAATATTGTCGCAATAAGGTCAACCATTTACCGTAAAGCCAACATCCTGGAGATTGTGATGGAAATAAAAGTCACCATAATGGGCTAGATTGGGGTCGAGAGTGTGAGAAGGATGGAGGAAATGGAGTGAATGGCCTTTACCTCCATGAACCTGAAACGATTTGTAGGCTGAGGCTGGTCTCTAACATGGCGCGAGCTGCTAGCGTTGAGTCGCAGCCAGCGCAGAGTCGCCACAGACGGTATAGCCAGACTTGAACTGGCAAACGCGCGCTTATTGGAGCAGGTTCGTGATCTTCAGTTGCAGAGGCTGGTCGTACACTCAAAAGAAAAGGCGGTAGCTGCAGTAAGAGAATCGAGAAGGAAGGTGGCACTGATCACGGGAAGATTCACGGGGTGGGCCGCAGGGAAATTCGGAGTGTCCTGAGGTCCCCTTTCATTCCCCCTCCACTATTCCGCGCTTCGTCGAGCCGCCTCCGCGGCAGTCGAGATATGCGGAGAGAAGAAACAGGGGCGGAGGAGGAGAATTTCAGGACCTGTCAAAGGATCTCAAGGATATTTTTCTCCGAAAAATTCAGTAGCTCAGGCAAGAGCATCGGAGAGAGAAGAGGGTTAGACGTGACTCCCCGTGTTAGAAGGGGGGCAGTCGTGGACCGAGGACAGCTCCTCACGGGACGTCTGCAGGTGCGTCGCGACGCGGGAAGTGAGCACTTGCTTTCCCACCTTGTTGAGGAGACATATCGGCAGGTACGCGGAAGGAGAATCCGCGAACCTAGCCCTCTTCATGTGCAATGTTTTTATCCATTATAACGTATTATAATATTAGGTTCCGTACACGTGCAGTTCATGGCAAAATGAAAACATACTCAATATTGTATAAATTTAAATATGAATCTTATGAGTTTATGTTTTGTATATTGCATATCCAACATATTATATTTAAGCATGTGAAATTCGCTTTCATGTATTATGAAAGATATGCAAGGAAATTTAAATAGAATATTGTTATATTTTTGTATTATTTGCTATCGAGGTGTTGTCGAAGCAAAGTAAGACACAGTATATGTTCATTCAATGATACATTTTTTTATTTCTCACTAAACTTTGAAACTATATCAAGGAAAAGGTTTTTAAAGTAATAATGAAATTTATTGAATTCTGCTATTACAATGGAGGAATAATTATATTGTCATAAAGAAAGAAATTACAAGATTTGTTAATAGAAAAAAGACAACTCGCAATTTTTGAAAAATTTTGTAAAATATAACGAAACGAAGTATTACGAAATTTAACACGGAAACGGAAAAAGATGCGTGTGATACGCTCAAAATGTACAATTGCAAAATGACGAAAAAAACGGTAGAAAAGAAAAGATGTGTAGCAAGTCAAATGACCATGTGCTTGATATGCATTGTTGTAACCACGTGATTAGAAGATACAACTATTCCTGTGCGATTTGTGATGTAGCGGTACTCGACAGCAAATTTTCCAACGGTTTCTGCCCCCGACGACGGCAGCGCTGTGTTTAGCGTAATTAATTACGAACGTTCCAGACCCAGGTTCGAATCCCGGCACACATAGTTCTGGTTTTCTATGATTCCTAGAAAAGAAGAAGGAAGGGGTCCAGACGATTGGAAGAAAATCCCCCAATCCGGATGAGACAAAAATCTTATACTCCAGCAGCACCTTTCACGACCTATCCACATCAGTAATACGCCAATTTTCTGATCGTGAAGGGATCCTTCCTTAAATATATGTAAATTTCCGTTATTTGACAGACTAATGTTTCTATTATTCATATCCTGCATCTGAAAAGTAGAACCATGCTTTCTCTGTGAGAAACCCCACATCCAGGATTTTATTGTTTCTTTTGACATACGGATTAGCAATATGGTGAAGCAGCAATACTGTATGAAATATATGTAATATATATCAAATTATCGAGTGTCGATTTGGATGTATAAATGATTGAAACATTTATCTGTGTAATACTCACAAATGAGGATTGCGAGGCTGAAAGTTACAGGTAAATCGTATAAAACAAAAACTCTATGAAAAACTGTGTTGGCTTACTAAAGCCATAGAAAGAAGGAAGAAGATACATCACGATCACGCAACATCACGGTACAGTTCATAACACCTACGAATACATATCGTGCATCATGCCGTGTGTAAACACAATTTTGACATTGATTTGTGTCTGTTGGAACAACCGTTCAATTACAACCGCTTCTTAGAGTATGGAGTATCTTCTCTTGGATATTAGGAACCTTTTTCTAAAGTGGAAACCCTATCAAATTAAACTGTTTCGTAAACATAGCCCGTTTGCGAAACGTCTTCATCAAACATATATGCATTACTGTATGGACTTTAGATATCAAAAAATATCGCAATATATGAATTTTGCTGAACTTGGTTCAGTATATTTATTAGTGCTACGAATTACTTGCCTCATAAGAAATAATTTGGAGCTTAAACATCTTAACATTCCGCCCGTTTTATCATGTCCATCACTAGTGACGAAATATTATGCACGGCATTTAAGGTCCATAGTATATCGATGGAATGTTATGAGTATAGATTAATGGGGAACCTCTCTGTACATGTGTGACGAGTGTTATAATAATTGAAGTTCCTCTTTAATAAGCGTATATAGACAGTCCCTAGCTGTGGCGAATGACATTAGAACTACCTGAGTAGCCAGCTTAACATTGATTTCGCCGTTATATTGAAGAATGTGCGAAATTGTGAACAAGTTATTCTCGATCAACAACATTGTTGTTTTGCGAAGACAGTTAAATTTGCTACTTGTGATATGTCCGTTTCCCAGTCATTGGTGTTTAGTAACAGTTGTTAATACCATTCTTCGAGATTATTCTAGCAAATCTCAGTACATTTGAACATACCATATTACCATGCACGCTACCTCTTCGATCACATATTTAACATATTTAACATATAATTTAAGAAAAAAGAAACTTATTGTAATGTTAACTTCAAATGAGAGGATACTGCAGCATGGATCGTGACCTCTTCATTTTGGATTAAATGTTTTGAAAAGTTGGTTTACGAATCAATAGGATCATATAAATGGTCATAGATTTATTATTAGATATTTATTTATCATTAGATAGTGGAAAGATTGGGGTTTCCAATACGATGATGTATCGATTTATACTGTTAAATTTGGTGAAAATATTTTTGTGATTTTTAAATATACGAATATTAAAATTTTGTATTGAACCACATATCCATTAAAGAATATTATAGAAAATGTTCGGGCAATATTTTGGTCAAAATGTAATCGCAGAAGGCAATCAATTTTAAATAGTAAGGAAGTAGAAATGTGAAATTCTGAGAGAATAATATATTTTACATAAAAATAAAAGTCAAAAACTGAATGTATAGAATCTTAATAAACATTTTGCAAGAGGAATGAAAACATGAAATATTGTGAATAATTAGTTATTCGTTCAATAATTGTATTTTACATAGGATTCATCATTTTGTTATATTTACATTATCTTCCATTTATATTTTTTTGCATAATTTTCATCATATTCATAAATTGAAATATATTTTCACCTATGTTCTAATGATTTCCATGTTTAATGAGATATGTTCATCGTACGGAAGAAGGTCAACAAAACATAAACTTCTATAAAATATGTGTATTATGTTCTTTATCTTAAGATACAATTTAAAATATTGAGCATGTCATTTTCCTTTGGATTGTAGAACGATTATTTACATACAGAGTGTGTTCGAGATTTGGAGTGGCCTTCCATTTATGATTCAGACAACACATATGCCTTTTTTGGGAAAGTCTGAATTTCCTATCACCCCAATTGAATACCTTACAATGCGGATCTCATTAAGAGGCTAATAAACACCCTAAGTGCCCGATGGGTCAGGTCAAAAGTAAACAGCTGGTATCAATCAGCAACACCAAAGAATATACGCCCACAATTACAAGATTTAAAGGAATAGATTCCTATCCCAAAAAACCACGGTAGGAGGGAAAACCCGGGGACGGAAAGTTGGTATATATGGATCAAGCGAAGCTGAGTAGTATTAACAGAGTCTTCTAACAGTCTTCATGAGAGCGTCATACTCTTCGTGTTACACTAAACCGTATTAAGTAAACATAACATTATTCTGTATCATAACATGCTAGTGATTTTCTTCTTGTATACCAAAGAGCGCAAATAAATAACCTAAACATACTACTACTCGGCATCTTTAATTTACCTTCACTTTGAGCGTTAATCTCATTCAAGGCTCGCGATATCAACCGATCAGTTGCAACCTGACTGATCGCCACTTAGTTGAGAATTCGCAACAGAGTGGACCACCTAACGTGACCACTTCAATTATTTTCGTTAGTAGTGGATCAATCAGAATCATCTAATGCAAAGGTACGGTGACAATAACGTTCAAGCGGAAAGTAACGTTGCACAAACCGCATGACATGTGTTTTGCGTTAGTCTAGTCTCGATCTTATTGAAGATCGCATCCTTTATTAAGCGAGAATTTCACCGTTACTTCAGTTATACTTTTCTCTATATATCTGTAGCGTTATTATTTTACGTATTTAGGTGTTTATTCGTTTATATATTTATTTATATTTATAGATTTACTTTTTAATTTATTTCTTTCTTTACTCGTTCATACTTATCACCTCGGGAAATCTTGGTTCTCCTAGGAACAATAACTTTATAAACCTATTAGGCACTTTTACCTTGCTCATTACCATCTGCTGGCAACACCCGTGGCTTTAGAATTCTTCTTTATTCTTTATTCTTGCTTTATTCTTCTGCTTTGTTTGTCCTACTCAGAGTGTTTCCTAAGGGTTTATTGTTGCTAAGAAGTACTTTTAATAAACAAGTGATGCACTAATCTTTTTTCATACTATTCCGCACTTAACATTAACATTGTTCCATGAACGTTAACTGCCCACTTGCCACAACTAATGAGGATTTTCGACAGCCCAGTAATAAATTCATCCGGAAACAATATGCGATCACAAAATGATGCATTGGTTTCCGATTGTTATAATATTCATTGGCAAAACATAACACGATTATGGAAGTCCTCTCCATGAAGTTCTTGATGGACCGATAAATTGTAAGGATGAAGATAATTACATTATTCTTCATTTATGATTGACTCGGACGCTATTTAGAAGATGACGTAAACCGTTTCGCGTTTTGTTTGAAACGCGTCAACGGGAATCATAAATTCCCGTTGCGATCAGAATAATCGACGCCACGAATAGGTCGATCCCCCATTTCGATTAGGATAATAGGGGTGGTTCAATGAGTATAACACTGATTTTAACAGGCTATAAAATTATATATTTTCAACAATTTAATAACTTTAATATTTGATATAATAGTGAGTATGTCGACAGCCAAACTGCAAGTGAGTACAGACTGAGACTTCTTTTCGATTTGGCGACTGCGTTTTGACTCTTTCCGAGTAGGTAACTACATTTTGACTGACTGTCACGTATGATTGGTCCCTGCTGAGGGAGTCGTATCAAGAGATTTTTATGAATGGCACTGGTGCCAAAATTAAAAATTTCGCCGATGCTTGTTCAAAATGTGCTTGGAAGGTTTTGGGGGTGTGTTGGCTGTTCCTAGTGGTACATTCTTATCTTTCGATGCCTTGCCTCTTTTATTTTTTGCCATTTTCCTCCAACTCTCTTCTGTCTATTGGGTTTGGTCTATTGAAATACCGTCGCATGGAGTAACTTGGCGCTATAGTTTCACCGTGCATCAGCTGCTTGTAAGCAGGTTCGAATCCTCGGGTTATGCTTCTTTTCCCTTTCCTTTTCCTGAGAGACTGCATTGGCAGGCCAGCGTACGCCCTGCCGAACAAAGATTAAGATGTAGAGACGCTTGAGAGAGTGATAGTGAATAGGATTGTCCGAATAGTGGGCTGAAGAATGAATAATGACCAACATGGAAATCGTCGTGGTTGCTTGACTGAGAGTGGGTGGATGAGAGCGAAAAACCGTAACTGTTATGTTCTTTGTTACGTTAGTTAAATTTATTGTTATTAATAAAGTCCAACTTTATTGAAATTTTGTTCTTTTTTACCAGCCGTGCTTGTTTTGTTCTTTTCGTTCGATCTGCTAGCTTTCTCTTGTCCTGCTGTTGGAGCCTTGACGATACGTTCTAAAGAACTAGTTGATGAAGTAACATCATATTCTAATGAAATTGTCGAAATTGTTCTTTTACATGAAAAGGACGATCCTTACCGCAAATGATAATTTGTGAATTAATAAGCTGACTTTGACGATCTTGTATTCTATTTGTCACGAATATTTTAGTCCAATTCGTCCGTTCATTTGATCTGTTCCAGCTTTCTGTGAGGTTTATCCTGCCCAGAATTGGATTTAGTTCCACTTAGCCAGAGCAGCTACCTTCCGACACATTTCCTATTGCCTGGCATCGATTTCCCTACTCATAATCTGGTTGAATCAAAGTAGCGAATTTAGCTTTACCGGTGTCCGCTCACACCGCTCTCCCTACGCTGACTAAACCCACTCATATTCTTACCAGGTTGAACAAGAGTGCGAGGCTTGACTAGTCAGTCTCTATCTGATCATTTGTCATCTCCGTAATCCCCATGCAAACATAGGTACAGATTGTCTCATAAACGTCTTCTAAAGGGTCCGACTATTCCAATCCCTTGAATCCATTTTCTCTTCCTGTAAGATGTGCGTTTTGTATGCGCATGTGTCCGATATCGACGACACTGCGCTTTAACTTGCTACTCGTCGAATTAATTTTGGGTAACTGATTCATGAAGGTGAGGCTCGTCTCTCTGAAGGTTGACAGAGTAAACCATTCTTATTCCACATCTGGCAAAAAGGATGTTAATGGTTCGACAACACGAAGGAGACTGGATTAATCGTTTTTAACGAAAAAACTGATTCTTCGATTCATGTTCGCGGTTGGACAATATGAACGAGACTGTCGATGCCATGTTGGTCTGAATCAAATGTCTAACAAGGCCTGAAACGGAGGTTCCGAAAGACGCAAATGCGAGGCATATAAATATGGCTACGTAAACGGCCATTAATTCGGTGGCGGTTGCGATCGTTACTCTCCTTTATATAGAATGGTCCGCAGTAGTCGACACCGACGTTTTCGAGATTCGGTTAACCGCGCCTCTGGTAGATCACGCACCTTCACGCACCTCTTCACCGTGCGTCAAACTTGGCTTCGACCATCGATTGGCCAGTATCATCATCCAGCTGCGTATCAGGTGGATTAATTCCCGAACCGGAGATGGATTAGATGTTCATTTTCAATGATGAGAATAGTCACAGATGATTTAGGCATGACAATCGAGTGTTTTTGATGGAAGAGAATCGGCGAATGGCTGAGTCTACCCCCGACTTGCAATATCCCTTCCTTGTCAAGAAATGGGTTGCGTAGCTGAAGTATCGCCTTGACTGCCATGTCTCGATCCCTTCAGAGCGTGTTCAGTTCTTTGAGAAAATGACTGATTTGTAGTAATTTGATGAGTTTGTTGTGTGCCGTGGGTAGTTCGCCTGTTGTAAAAGGTGCCGCTCGGTTCTGTTTTTGTTTCTACTGAAGGCAACGAGCGGTGATTCTTATCAATTTGGCCCAAGAAGAGATCTCCCTGATAAGCTATGATCGACGGGAGTTGTGGCCAGACAAATCGCTGTTGTCTGTTTCGGTATGTCGACCAATGGTGTTGGGCTCCACATCGGCCAGCATTCTTCAGGTTGGTGTAATCACCCTGGTCCATTTTGCCAAACGGTTGGGCGCAGAAATTCTTCAGACAATTGACCTCGGGATATTAGATAGCAGGATTGTCGGTGGTGAGAGTGTGACGCCAATCGGTGGGGCTGGTCTTGGTTTGGATGTTGACTACGCGGTTAGTTACAAAGGTTTTGATAGTATGTGGTGTTGAGTTGATCCAATGGAGGGCGATGGTAGAATCCATCCAATAGACAATTCGATTTATTTTGATTGTTAAGGCTTCCTGTTTTGTTGCGGTCTATGATATGAGAAGAAGTGCTCCGTTCAGGTCAAGTCGTGGAATGGTTTGTGATTTAAATCGAGCTACCTTCGATTTGGAGGCGAGTAATCACGTCCCAATGTGGTTGTAAGGGTTGATGGTAGCAAAATAGACACAGGCTCCATACGCCTTCTCGCGTCACAAATGCCGTGGTGTTCCATCTCATTTGCGGATTTGATTACTGTTTTGCGTGGCAACCTGATGTTATTAAGTAGTGGTGGTTGTTCATTGTATCTGTTCCACTCTGAACGCAAGTCTGCTGGAGGGGACTCATTCATCCCAATGGAATCTTTAATGCCTAGACTCGCTGAAGCAGCATCTTTGCTCGAACGATCACTGGCGCAAGCAATACTGGTTGATCGTAAATTATGGCAATTACAGAGCTGATCAACTGCTTCGTGACGCGGGATATATTGGACGTGGCCTTGACCGAGTAGAGGATTGAATCGTCGGAGGAATTCCAAAAGATACTAAGAGTTTTTAATGTTTGAGGCTCACTCAGCTGTAGTTTCTGGTTTGTGTCTTGTTTGAATTGTCCTTGTAGCGGTTCTTGATCGTTGGACGCCCATTTTCGTATATTCAAACCGGCAATTTGCAGAAGTTCGATGAGTTCCGCTCTGAGCGACTGTGCTTCGTCCTTTGTAGCATCCCAGGTGAGGTCTCGCTGCAGGTCCGAGGAGGCTTGCGGGAATCGGTGTCCTTCGTCGTCTGCCAATTGTTTAAGGCACCGGATAGCTAGATACAGGGCTGCTGATAACCCGAACGTCAGGGTGCTGCGTTGGTATGTCTCGACCTCCCCGTTCGAGTTAAGCCATAAGATTTATTGGTACCTTCGGTCTTCTAGACACACGAGAAATTGTCGGTACATCCTCCCAACATCGCCAATAAGGACGTATTGGTGAGAGCGGAATCTCAGAAGGATGTTAAATAAATCTTCCTGCAGCTTCAGTTCTGTATGAAGCGTGTCGTTTGAAGAAACTCCGGTGATGCTTGGTGCGGATCCATCAAACACGACGCGGAGTTTTGTAGTTTGGCTCGATTTCTTGATTACGCCGTGATATGGCAGGTAATATCCTTTACCCTTCTTTGTGGAGAGGAGGTGGTGTTAACGCGTCCCCGTGTTATTATAAATGTAGAGTAGAGAAATATAGAGCGTAAAACCGTATTATAATGGGTTATGTAGGGCTCCGCAAGATGGAAATACCTCTACTCACTAAAAACCCTCCTCTCTGATATTACCTCTCGGCATTCAAGTTGGTCTCATTTTGTACCCTACAAGTACTCAATTTCTTTCTATATCTCTCTAACTCATTCTCCTTGGCCTGTCCTGCCTTCATCATTTTCTGGCAGATTTCCTGAAATTTCTTTCAAAATTCATTTTTACTAACAATCACTTCTACAATGTTGGTGATCGTCAGTATTTCTCCTACATAATTCTCTAATGTGATGCGATCGTGTATCCATCTAGGGCATTTTGACAGCACATGCTCCGCATCGTCTTCTGTTTTATGGTTTTCCTGTATACATTAAATATACCATGCCCAGTCAAGATCTGTATGGTATAGTGATCGATGTTTCCTTCCGTTTTCCTGAAGATGCAGAGGTTATCTATTAGCCTCCTGGTTCTCTTTATAATATAACCATTCCTCCCTCCATTTTTCCTCCGCCTGCTGCTCGATCCTCTTGCTCCTCTTCACTAATACCTTGGTCGATGCCTTGATCTCTGGCGAGTATTATACTGCTCTTGGGGTTGAGTCTTTCCTATTTCGTAGTTTTTCGTACGCAGCTCTGATTTTACGTGTATCGGTATTATGCCAGTGAGGATACACAGTGCTGAGTGGGACACCGTCCTGTTTCCAAACAATCGTGCTTCAAATACCACACTTTCTGAAAAATCAGTTTCTTCAATGACTATAGGAGCACCTGAAGGAAAACATTTCATAAAAACTGAGGGAAATCCGCGCCCGAGAAGACATTAAGAGAAAAGTTTTAAGAGTCAAGAGGAAGGGCGAAGAGCAGTTGGGATTTCTTCGAAGACAAACGTTTCGATTGGTTCATACGATTTTTCATTAGTGCTTGAAAGTGGCATTATTATACTTTATACATTGTTGAAGACGAAGCATTTAGATTACACAGAAATTTGCATAGATCTAATTCCAGCACTCATTTACCAGTACATGAAAATATGTTTAACTACCAAGAGCTACATTAAATGTCCATTTGATGTTTTGTCAAATAGATGGAGAATATTACATACAGCAATCTATGTACACGTTGATTTTGCTATTGACATTGTCAATTGACATTCGCGAGCGAGGTGGTTTTAATTTCGGTGATACTTACCTATTTGTGGCTTGCTAAATGTTTCTGATATTGATAATATAACTGTCAATCGTGCTAATAATCGTTTTCGCGAAACTGTAACACACTACTTCATACTTGACGATGCAGAATTACCTCTTTTTTATTGGGGATGTTGGAGAGTGTTATATTAAACATACCCACCAGTCTGTACTATTGAATTACATGAAATAGTCTGCTGGCATTTGCCTACTCATTAAATCCCCACTCTCGCAATTTTTGTCTCCTGCATGCATCTGTGACGCTAGAAATAATACTACTTCAGAGAAGGGACTAGCAGGAGATATAACTTCAACTGCCACCAGGTATTCACTATATTTATTTTATTACTTATCCGAATATTTGCCTTCGGCATGAAGTTACATACCGGTAAGTACCAAACTCAATATTGCAGCAAATAAATAAGTAGAAGACGATATAAATAAATAAATAGATAAAGAATTCAAATAATTAACCTTTTGTGGACAGGCATATTTCCTGCACCTTTCGTGGGCAATTTGGGTCGTTTATGTTCACGACTGGTCTTTTTACTGTTTTGACTTTCAAAGAATTTGGAAAGATTCTGAGATACTTATTGGAGCTTCTACTTCAATATATCATAGTTTTTTCAGTCGAATATTTAGGAAATAATTAGCGAAAATAAAAATTCGGGGGATTATTAAAGAAGATGTGAATTTGTTTAAAAATCAACATCTTTGCAATATATATGTCGGAGATGAAAGGACGCCGGGGCCTTCCCTTTGGAATTCTTGGCAAAATCCCCAATACTTTAGTCTTTATGATTTAACCCGATTATAATTGTCCGAGATTTATGATAAAAAGCTTGGACTCGAGGCGACAACCAGTCGCCGAACGTAGCCGCAGTCACGGGATGAATGCTTTGTCTAACACAGGTATGGAGTAATTCTATAGCTCTCCATAAAAAGGAAATAGCTGTAACACTCACCAGTAAACATTCCAACGGTCTCTGTCCCGTAGCTCGCCACACACAGACTCTATTCTTCGGGCAAGATGATTGCCAGATGTCGATGCGTTTTCGCATTACATGTTCAGCTATCAGTTCGCTGTTGAGTGCCGAAGCGTGCAGACGTGTATCTAGTGCTCTGTGAAGTTCGTAAAACAACACGTGTCGCCCATCCGTCGAAAGTGAACACAGCCAAGTGTTTCCTATCCCTTCAAGAAAAAGATCCTACGCTCCCAACCTCTAGCCGAATACTAGCCTCATGGTCTCACGATTAGTTATTCATTTTGAATTAGCTAGCTCGATGATGGCCCAGGAATCGCGACCAGGCTCTCCTGAGCAAACTCATAACTGCCCCGTGCTACCTCCTCCGTGGCAAAAGTGCATCAGATCCCCCCGCACCAGTGACGCCAAAAGTTCGAAGAAACGAATAGAACCACCAAAAACAAACACAAACGACACGCGGAACGAATAAACAACAATTCAAGCAAACACTCACAACAGGTTCGCCGTATTGGAATCCTCAAACGACGCCATGGAAATCGTAGACCCGCCACCAAACCAACACATACAGAGTAGCTCCCCTCCCCCACCAATATTTGTTGATGATGTCATTGACATACAAATAATGATTACGTCCTTAGAGAGACTTTTTTTTTGTACGTGGCGAAATCCTCATGGACATTCCGCTGCTGCAGTAATCGCGTAACAGCAGAGTAGTATCGGACTTCTACCGACTAAAACTCCATGATGACCATCCTACGCGTGTGACAGTGGTGCTCCAGGAACCTCTTACGAATTAACTTCAGTTGCACCCCCTTCTCGCGTCCTCTTGTTGGAGTCAGTCCTAGTACCTCCCGTCTATTGGATTGGCATTGGGGGGTCATTGCCCCTAGCGCTGTCGCTCCTTCCAGTCGTGGTCCGTTGGGACGGCGGTGGAGCGGCTTTAAGTCGTCTGACTGCCATCCTTCTCCATCGTCTCATTCTACAGGGGTGAGAGTTTTTCTTTCTCTCCCTTTCCGCTCGCTCCTTCGCGAGCATAACTCGCTCGCAGAAGAGGCGGACGGCCTCGTATTCCTGGGACCCTCTCAATATCGCCTCTACAATCCCTGGGGGGGGGGGATCAATGTTACTCCTATGGCGTTCCGCAGAGTGTAGCGGGGCAGCTCCCACGCTGGACAGAGCTCCAGGGTGTGCTGCAAGGAGGACTACAACCTGAAGATAAACAACAACAAGGTAAAAATTCTGCCGACAAACCCAGATGCATACAGGAAACTCACCGAGCTACTTAGGACCTTGAACGCCAACTTGCACACTTATCAACTCAAACAAGAAAGACCTTTCCGGGTGGTTCTACGCAACATCCACCACTCAGCAGACATTGATGAACTAAAATTCGATCTCTTAAAACTCGGCCACGAAGTCACCAACGTTTGTAACATAAGGCATAGAGTCTCGAAAGAGCCGCTATCCTTATTTTTCATAGATTTAAAACCAAAACCCAACAACAAAGAAATCTACAAAATCAGTTGGCTATTGGACGCAATAGTTAAATTCGAACCACCGCTTGTTAAAAAAGAGATAGTGCAATGTAAAAGGTGCCAAAGGTACGGTCACACGCAAAAATACTGCAACCATACCTTTCGCTGCGTTAAATGTGCAGATACATACCCAACTGACCAGTGTAGTAAATCACAGGAAACCCCAGCGAAGTGCATCCACTGTCAAGGTGACCATCCTGCCAACTACAAAGGCTGCTCAGCCTACAAAACCCTATACACAAACAAGTACCCTAAACTCAGAGCAAAACAGGTAACCAATCAAATACCCAGTCCTCCTAAATTCACTACTACCTCAATCCCCTTAACCAATCAAATACCCAGTCCTCCTAAATTCACCACTACGTCAACCTCCTATGCCCAAGCAGTACAAGGAATCCAAAATAATCCGAATAGCCACAGGGACCTTTCTCAAAATAGTGACCACAATTCATCTAACACAGACAACGTCTCTAGGCTTGAAAAGCTAATACAGAAACAATCAGAGCAAATAAATAATTTGCTATCGCTACTAACACTCATCATGGATAAATTAATACGCCCCGACACAAAATAAAACCAAGGCGCATAGCTCTTTGGAATGCCAACGGTCTGGCTCAACACAAATACGAACTAGAACTCCTTTTAAAACAACAACAAATAGACGTAATGTTCATATCTGAAACTCACTTCACCGACAAAAATTACCTGAAAATAAACGGTTATAACTTCTACCATACCCAACATCCCAGAAGAAAGGTACACGGCAGCACCGAATTTATTATCAAAGCCAGCATTAAGCACTACGAACTTCCATCATTCCAGAAAGACTACCTCCAAGCAATAAACGTAGCAATAGAAGACTGCCATGGTACAATCACCACTTCAGCAGTATACTGCCCTCCCAGACACTCCATTTCTAAAGAAGACTTTGATAACTTCCTTGACGCTCTGGACAATAGATTCATAGCTGGAGGTGACTATAACGCCAAACATAATCAATGGGGCAGCAGAGTGGTCACAGTAAGAGGCAAAAATCTCTTAAACAGCATAGTAACCAACAATCTCAACTACCTCACCATATACGAACCCACGCACTGGCCCACTGACACTAACAAAATACCTGACCTACTTGCCTTCTTCATAACTAAAAAGATCTGGCCAAGATACGTCCAAATCAACTCCTCGGCTGATCTCTCTTCTGATCATTCCCCCGTGATAGCAACAGTCAGTTCAACAATTATCGAGAATACACCTAATGGCTTTATTCATAACCAACTCACCAACTGGCAGCTCTTTAGAGAATTCTTTAATCACTCAACTTCAGCTTTAATTTCATTAAAAGCTAATGAAGCTATCGAAGCACCCACAGAATACTTAAACACGAGCATAATAAACGCTATCCGCTCCTCCACACCTACTAAGACTTCTATCAGCAAACGTGAATATCCCCATTACATATTAGAAAAAATAACAGAAAAGCGTAGACTAAGAAGAGTATGGCAGATCCATAGAACACCGGTTGACAAACGCAAACTAAACAACGCAACTAGGAAGCTAACCAAACTCATTAAAAATTATAAAACTGACTGTTTTTATAAATATCTCGCCAATTTGTCCCCCACGGCCGACTCCAAATACTCCCTATGGAAGGCTTTCAGGAAACTCACGCGCCCCCCCCCCCAAATAATCCCCCCAATCCGCCGTCTGCAAGGTGGATGGGAGCGTAGCCCTATAGAAAGAGCGAACCTGTTTGCTAAATACTTGTCTAAAGTATTTAAACCCCATTCCTCCAAAGCTGCCGCGGACGTTACTGAATACCTGCATTCTCCCTTCCAAATGTCTTCTCCTATTGAATCCTTCATTTCTGCAGAGATTATAGAATCAATCAGTCGCCTAAATCCCAAGAAAGCAGCAGGGCACGACCTAATAGGCAATAAAGCAATCAAGGAACTTCTCACAAAAGGGATTGCACTCATCACATCGATTTTGAACGTAATTCTTCGCCTTGAATACTTTCCTAAGGCCTGGAAAACCTCACTGATTACTCTCATTCCTAAACCCGGAAAACCGATTTATGAAACTGGCTCCTATCGCCCAATTAGTCTTCTACCTACCCTGTCTAAACTATTCGAGAAGATGCTAACGAATGGACTCCTTCCATTCCTAGAGGATTTGAAAACACTCCCAGTGTTACGTCGCGTAACACTCTACCTAGACCAGGCCACACACCGCGGGCAAGATGGCAACCAGATGTCTTCGGATACTTACTGCGTTCCCTCAATATTCTCAAGTACCCTCCATAAATCTCAGGAATTTCCTAGTCGAGGTCCTTCAAACCGAACAAACATCTGTTTTCCGTACCATTTCTAAAGACCATTGTCTACTACGGCTTGACAAGGGAAAGTTAGTTTTTCTCACGTATGATGCAACTTTCCTCCCACTAGCCATTTTCTCTCAAGGGCGGCTACGACCCTTCCTAGTCCACCGACCTTCGTTTAACCAATTAACAACGAAGCCTACTTCCCTCACTCTCTTAGCCAAAATCGTCACCCACAAATCCGATGATTCCGTGCACTAGACACACCCATCCTTAGTTTTCCTCCGCCACGGCATCGTCTCCGAACATCACTGATTTTACGTCCTTCGAACAGTCAACATCCTAGATCGGGATACACCCGTAGATCAGTCACTCATTCATCTTATACATACGCACCAGCGTAACTGTTTCATTTACAAGTTGTGAGAATAAACTGTGATATAACTTTATACCCTGTTACATTCAATTAACCACCTCTGTTATCTTAACCGAAACAGGGGAACGACTATTTCGCGGCGTCGATTAACCGAATCGTAGCGAGAATTTACGCCTCTCGCTGACGCGTTCTCCTAGCGACCGCGTCTCTCCGCGAACGGTCGTAACACCCAGATCATCAATTCGGCTTTCGGAAACAACATTCAACAGTAGTGCAAAACCATCGCATAACTCACATTATCAGCCAAACCCTTGAATAGAAAAAATATTGCTCAGCGGTATTCCTAGATATTCAACAGGCATTCGACAAAGTATGGCATGAAGGGCTACTATACAAACTTAAAAAAATCCTACCACACACCTACTACTCCATCCTAAAGTCCTACCTAACCAATAGACAATTCATGCATTCATTAAATTCTTAGACGCCACTTTCACAACTAAAGGACAAACTCAAAAAATTCTGATCGACCATAATTTTTTAGGAAACTTTTTCAACAGTCCTCTCTGCCAGAAAATAATACATTTTTGTGATATTGATACATGATTTGTGATTTTAAAGAAAACTTATTAATGAATAAAATAAATCTTCACAAATTCTTTTATATGCTGTTATGGTAAGTTTTTTTTTGTAATTATACGTTATTAATTGTCATAATGTTTAATGTAGTGCCTAACTTTATTTGTGAAATACATCGTTTCATATAGAAGAAATGAAAAAATTTCAACTGTTTTGTGTCTTTCTTGTTTTTTATCCAAAAATTATGAATGAGAGGGACAAATCTCATTTTTGTTTAGTTTTATTCATACTTATGCCAGTATTTATGAAGGCTAGTTAGATTTTATTGTAAGTTATTAGAGTTGAGCATGATTTAACTAATATACCAAGTCTCAAAACTACAAAATTATGAGAAATCTGTTTAATTAATAAGAAAACATGGCTTTCATTATTTAAAAGGAGCAATATATAAATCAGGTACGAAGTTTGATGTACTATAATTCATATAAATTTTTAAACAAGCATTAGATAATAATAGTACACATATAACAAAAAAAAATTCCATTTTATGATACATATAAATTTATTTACTAAACACTTTGGTATGTGCTTGCATAATTTTTACATTTACAGAATTAATAAAGAATTCAGTAAATCACTACTTTCGGCAAAGTTATTCATAATAAAATCCGGATTCGAATTTTCTAAAATATACTTCTTGACACACATAAGCATCAATGAATTTAAATTTTTCTGTGACAGGGTATTTCACAATATATTTTTTATAAATCGTAAAGTAGAAAAGCTTCGTTCACAGGATGTTTGAGTCACTGATAATGCGAGCAAATATTTGTATGTTAATCCCTATAAGGAGAAAGCATTTGTTGGTAAATTATATTGATTAAATATTTCGCAAGAACAAAAGGCACAATCGTTGCAGGATTGGCGTTGTTTAAGTATTTTATTAATTTCTTCATTTTCATATTCATATACATCACTTTCTTCCGTGATGCTTATAGCAAATGCTTGTTTTGGTATTTTCTTCAAATTATTCCACTGATAATGAATAATGATAATAATGAATAATGAAATTATCGTACTCATCTTTATAATTTTCAATACTTACATGACTGCATCTATATGTGTTCCATTAATTTTTATTACGGGAAAAAGTTTTGGGATCAAGATAGGCAAAGTCAGCATGTAATGTTTTACTGATTAGAAAATGACGATAGATTCTTTCGTATACAATATCAAATATTATAATACGCACATCAATTTAATAATTTTGAATTCTATATTAAATATATAGTTATCTAGAGCTTCCTCTCCTATTGTACTGTTTTTCCTGTTTTATTCTGGTAACAGGCAGCGATTCGTGAATTTGTAGTTTATATTCTTCACAATATGTAAATTTACTTTTAGACCACGTTATTTTATATTTTATTATTTATATTTTCAAAATTGCTATATGATTTCAAATTTTCATATGTTTCCTTTACCATATTAAAAGTTTTTAAAATAGCATAATCCATACCACCTATTTGGAGATATTTAAGTGAAGGTATTTATTCGACCGTTTCGAGGGGAGGCGCGTTAACAGTATAACGTGTCAACGAGAAGCGTAAGTTCTCGTCTTCATACGATAATCGACGTCACAAATCAGCCGAGCCCCTATTTCGGTTCAGATAATAGGGGTGGTTGAATGGTTGTA
>JACSOB010000108.1:0-206334 GCA_019677175.1 Bombus sylvicola
TAAGGCAACAAGTACAACAAACAACAGTCATGTTACAACTACTCACAAACTTGTTAAGTAAAAAATAGAGACGGACATGTTGAAAATAGCAGCCTGGAACTCCAATGGCTTGCAACAGCCAGCCCACGAAACTAAAACATTTTTGTATAAAAATACTACTTGTCTCAGAAACACATTTCACTCTAAAAAGTTACATGAAAATACCATACTACACCATCTACGACACCAAACACCCCTCAGGGAAAGCACATGCAGGAACAAATCAAGAACACTTACAAGCAACCACTGTCACAATACAAACCAATGACAATTACTTCCAGATATCAGAGTTATGCTCGCGAAAGAGCGAGCAGAAAGGGAGAGAAAGAAAAACTCTCACCCTTGCAGGATAAGACGATGGAGAAAAGGATGGCAGTCAAGCGACCTAGAGTCGCTCCATCGCCGTTCCAACGGACCACGACTAGAAGGAGCGACAGCGCTAGGGGCAATGCCTCCCCCAGCCCCTAACGCCAATTCAATAGTCAGGAAGTATTAGGACTGGCTCGAACAAGAGGACGCGGGAAGGGGCTGCAACAGAAGTTAATTCGTAAGAGGTTCCTGGAGCACTCCTGTCATAGGCGTAGGATGGTCATCGTGGAGTTTTAGTCGGTAGGAGTCCGACACTACTCTGCTGTCACGCGATTATCGCAACAGCGGAGTGCCCATGAGGATTTCTCCACGTACAAAAAAAAAAAAAAAGATAGCAAACAAATGAAGAAGTGGAATATGCCAGCAACACAACTGATAAACGCTGCACCATACTCAGCACAACAGCGCAAGAAGTTACAAACTTAATTAAGGCAACAAAGACAAGTAAAGCCCCAGGATTTGACTTGATCAATGGAAAAATCTTAAAAAACCTTCCTCCAAAGGCAATAAGACTAACAACGATAATATTCAACGCAATTCTAAGAATACAGTACTTTCCTGCACTATGGAAAATAGCACAGATGGTAATGTTACCCAAACCAAACAAAAACCCACATCTTACTGCATCCTACAGGCCAATATCATGACTACCTGCGTTTTCCAAATTACTAGAAAAAATAATATGTAACCGCCTAAAACCAACAATAGAAAAAGAAGAACTAATACCGGTCCATGAATCTGGATTCAGAAATAAACACTCCACAATAGAACAAATGCACAGACTCGTCAATGAAATCTTACAAGCGCTGGAAACAAAACAATATTGCACGGTACTCTTTATGGACATCGAAAAAGCATTTGACAAAGTTAACCATGAAAAACTTCTTCAAACATTCAAAAAGCAATTTCCAGAACAAATCTACATACTACTCAAAACTTACTTAAACAATAGAACCTTTGAAGTAAAATAAAATGATGCATATTCTGAAAGTAAGGATATCAAGGCAGGAGTACCGCAAGAAAGCGTCCTAGGACCAATACTATACACACTATATACGGCAGACATACCAACTGTCAACAGCCAACCTGCTTGCTAATCACCTATCTAACGTATTTAAACCTCGCTCCTCCAAAACTGCCGCGAAAATAACAAATGTCCCCTCCTATTGAACCCCTTCACTTCTGCAGAGATTATAGAATCAATCAGTCGCCTGAATCCCAAAAAAGCAGCGGGGCATGACCAAATATGTAATAAAGCAATCACGGAACTTCCCACAAAAGGGATTGCACTCATCACATCGATTTTCCGCCGACCGATGTTGTTTCATCTCCGACATATTTATGTAGTATCGTGAGTGAGAGGACTGGGAGTTGGCGGGTGAACCGCGTGAAATGTCGCGAGAGCCGAGGCGTTTGTTTTCCATCGCGTAGTTTTGGAAAGAGTAGGCCTACATGATCTTGGCCACGAGCGGTTGCCAAGGGACGGGGAAAAAGCGGAATCAACAAACGGAGTTTTGCGAGTGGCGTTGCCGAGAGAGTGTTGATTGCATTTTGTAAAAAGTCGAGTCGTTATCTAATTATTTAGTTGTGCTGTTTTCTGTATGTTTGGTGTGAATAGTTCAGGTTGAACTACAATCGTCTTTTCTGTCAAATCAACATCTGTATCATCAATTCCTTGTAAATATATATATTATACCACGATATTACATTTTTGGGGGCTCGTCCGGGATTGGACAAAACAGAAAACGAAACGGTTTAACAGAGCTATTCGCGCTAGTTGTGAATTTATCGGTACGCGGTGCGGTAAAAGACGATATCGTTGACCGTTTAAGTTGGTGTAGTGTGGAAAATGGCAAACGTCGGGGACGAACGATTGTCGGGTGAAGAAGGTTCGACGCTGGTGTAACGACCACCCAAGAGGTAGGCATCCGCTGACATCGGATATGTTGATAACACCTAGCATTGTGATAACTAAGAAGAAAGACAATAGCCAGACCCCCACCCATAAGATGTGAGTCATAATAAAGGAATAAAAACCCCGGTCCTTTAGTCAGTAGTCTCAGTCTGTAATCTGCATTTAATAAAACATATGAGTGAGCTATTGCTCATTCTCCTACTTGTAATACCTTGTTCTTTTACTACGTGACACTGGAGGAGCTGAGAAGTAAGCTCGCGCGAATGAACCTCCCTATATCGGGCGCGAGGTCAGTGCTGATTGCGAGGCTGAATCGGGCGTGTAGGGCTGCACAATCGTATCCTAAGGGAGCGACGGGCGGTGAAGAGCCAACCGGTCAACGAGATTTAGAAAATGTACAGAGAGCTGAGCGTGATTGTAACGAAGACGAAAATGTTGAGAAAATGAATACGAAGGAGTTGAAAGAGCGCCTTGCTAGTTTGGGTCTAAAAACGACGGGAAGAAAAGCAGAATTACGCATACGACTACAAGCGGCCATGGACGGTAACGATGTTTCGTCGGAAGAAGAAAGCGACGACGAAAGTGAGGACGAAGATGACAAAAAATACGCAGGAAGACACAAGAGAGGTACGCGAAGGGTGTATCAGGACCGTGATGAATGTTGTCGAAGGGCATGTGTTGGTGCGACACTGAGTTTTAGAGACGTCGAAGATGCACTTGAGTCGTTTAGTGGCAACAAAGGTGAAAATGTCGAACGATGGTTCGAGTCGTTCGAGGAAGTCGCTGATACGTGCATGTGGTCGGATGGACAGAAGACAGTCTACGCGAGGAAGCTGCTGAAGGGATCAGCGAAAATATTCGCGAGCTTCGAGTGTCACGCCAGGACTTGGCATGAGTTAAAGAGGGGGCTAGTAAAAGAATTTTCGAGGAAAGTTAACAGTAGGCAGGTACATCAGAAACTTGAAGAAACAAAAAAGGAGAGTGATGAAGCATGTTTGGCTTACATGTACCGCATGCTCGAAATAGCCAGCCATGTGGACATAGAGGAGGAAGCAAAGGTGGAATACATAGTGGATAGAATAAATAGACAACGAGAGCAATAAGGCTATATTGTACGGCGCTACGTCAATCAAAGAGTTGAGGAAGAGGTTAGTGATGTACGAAGAGCAGAAGAGTCGCAGAGTAAAGTCGATCGTAAAGCCGGCTAAAACCGAGAATAAAGGGAAGCCCAGTCGGTCTGCAGAGGTAATGAAGAAAAGAAGATGCTTCGTTTGCGGTAGTGAGGATCATCTAAGTGTTAAGTGTCCGGAGAGAGGAAAAGGTGTTAGGTGTTTCGAGTGCGGCGGATTTGGACATGTTGCAGCGAGGTGTACGGCGCGACCGAAAGAGACCTGCGTAGTGTCAAGATCCGAGAAGAGGAAGTATATGAAGGAAGTGGCGATAGATGATTGTAGGTTTGTGGCATTAGTGGATACGGGTAGTGATCTCACGTTCATTCGATCAGACGAGTATGCGAGGTTAGGGTCACCACCGCTAGGTAAATGCAAGCTTAAGTTCGACGGTTTTAGTTCCGCTGGCAATGAGACCTGGGGTGAATTCACCAAGGTAATGATGGTTGATGGGTATAAACTGCCAATCACTTTACACGTTGTTTCGAACAAAATATTGACGAAGCATGGCATGTTGTTGGGCACTGATTTTCTGGATCAGGTAGAATTACGGGTTAAGCGAGGCGAAGTGACTTTCTTGCGGCTTGACGAACAGACTAACAAAGATGTGCCGAATATATTTAGGATCAACGCGATAGAACAGACTGATGAAATAGACCTAACACACGTGCAGGAACCGCATTATCGGGAAGCAATTCGCGATATCATTAAGGGGTATAAGCCGGAGAAAAAGCGGGACGTTGGGATAACGGCAAAAATCGTGTTAAAGAGTGACAAACCTGTGGTTCGAAGGCCGCGAAGATTGGCACCTTCGGAGAAAAAAGAGGTGGACGAGTTGATGGAATTATGGATAAGTGAAGGCATAATAAAACCGTCAAACTCAGAATATGCAAGTCCCATAGTTGTAGTTAGGAAGAAAGATGGCTCTATCAGAGTCTGCGTTGATTTTCGCGAGCTCAATGAACTTATTGAGTGTCCACATTTCCCATTGCCTCTAATTGGATGCATTGCAGGGCACTCGGTTCTTTACAACGCTAGATTTAAAAAATGGGTTCTTTCACGTGTGCTTAGATAAAGACAGCCGAAAATATACATCTTTTGTTACGCCATCGGGGCAATATGAATTTTTGAAGTTGCCGTTTGGTTTAAAGATTTCACCCATTGTGTTTCAGAAGTATATCTCGATGATTTTTAAGGAACTAGCAGGTAAGGGTATTGTTATCGTGTATATGGATGACATTATTATTCTTGCAAAAGAATTTAGAGGAGGCGTGGGAACGTTTGCAAATGGTCATAGAGTTAGCTGAGCAGTATGGGTTAATTATAAACTGGGGAAAGTGTCGTTTTCTGCAGCAGGAAATTGAATATTTGGGGTACATAGTTTCAAAAGATACCATAAAGCCGTCTACACATAAAACTAGGGCAGTAGCGAACTTTCCCAAGCCAACATCTGTCAAAAAGGTTCAGAGTTTCTTGGGACTTACGGGGTACTTTCGAAAATTTATTAGGGGATACGCAAAGATTGCTAAGCCTTTGACGGATTTGTTGAAAAAGGAGGTAAAATTTCAGTTCGGCGATCGAGAAGTAGAGGCCTTTGAAATCTTGAAAACAACGCTTGTCAACGAACCAGTGTTAAAGTTGTATAGAATGGGCGCAGAGACTGAGTTGCATACAGACGCATCCGCAGAGGGTTACGGAGCAATTTTAATGCAACTAGATCTGGACGATGGAAAATTTCATCCGGTCTACTTTGCCAGCGGAAAAACAACTCCCGCCGAAGCAAAGTACACCAGTTACGAACTGGAAGTACTAGCAATTGTAAAAGCGTTGAACAAGTTTAGAATATATCTTTTAGGTATGCCGTTTACTATCGTCACGGATTGCCAAGCGTTTGCTATGACAATGAAAAAAGAAAGATTTGTGTGTGCGTGTAGCCAGATGGGCCTTGTTACTAGACGAGTTTAAGTATCAGGTGTGTCATAGGCCAGGTAAAAGCATGCAGCATGTGGACGCTCTGAGTAGAAACCCCCTGCCGAGCACTATGTATGTAACAGAAAGTGAAGACGGGCTGATTGCACGGTTGAGAAGTGCACAGAACAAGGACGTTGAAGTTCGTAGGATTTTAGACGCCGCAACGTGCAATCAGGTCGATGGGTATGTAATAAGGAACAATATTTTGTATAAAGAGTGTAAGGATGATGTGTTAATAGTAGTACCGAAGGCTATGCAAGTTCAGGTAGTCAGGCAGGCGCACGAGCGTGGGCATTTTGGGGTCACCAAAACAGAAGCTATAGTCAAGAAGGACTTTTTGGTTTAAGGGGCTGCGTGAAAAAGTCGAGCATGTGGTATCTAATTGTCTTGATTGTATCCTAGCTGAACGAAAGTCGGGCAAGCAAGAGGGATATCTAAATCCGTTAGACAAAGGTGACACACCGTTAGACACTTACCATATTGACCATGTGGGCCCTATGACAACTACAAAGAAAAGATACGCACACATCTTTGTAGTAGTGGATGCGTTCACGAAGTTTACGTGGCTTTATCCTACTAGATCTACTGATACCGCGGATGTTATCGATCGACTGAAGAAGCAAGCGGCTATTTTTGGGAACCCACGACGAATTATCTCTGATCGGGGGAACAGCGTTCACATCCAACGCGTTCCAAGAGTATTGCGAAGAAGAAAATATAAAGCATTTATTAGTCACGACGGGGGTGCCGAGGGGGAACGGGCAGGTAGAGAGGGTAAACAGGACACTCATACCTTTACTAACTAAGCTGACTGCTCCCAAACCCGATGATTGGTATAAACATGTCGACCAAGTACAGAAATACCTGAATTCTACATTAAACAGAAGCACGGGAAAAACTCCTTTCCAGCTACTTGTCGGGGTCGAGATGCAAACTAAAGAAGACCCACAGATCCGAAAATTGGTTGAAGAAGAATGGGTGGTGGAATTCGAAGAGCAACGTCGTGAACTGCGTGAGGACGCGAAAAAGAAAATTGCTGCTACTCAAGAGGAAAATCGGAGGCACTACAACAAAAGAAGAAAAGGTGCGAAACAGTACCTAAGTGGAGAGTTGGTGGCCATAAAGAGAACGCAGTTTGGCCCAGGATTAAAACTGGGAGGAAGATTTTTTGGGTCCGTACCGGATAGTGCGAGCAATGCGGAATGATCGCTACATTGTGGAGAAGGTAGGAGAGCATGAGGGGCCAAAACAGTCATCAACTACTGCTGATTTCATGAAGCCTTGGGTCATAAACGCCGAAAGTGACGCATCTGAGGACAGCGAGATAGAAGGCAACATCTGAGGGCAGATGTTATTGCAGGATGGCCGAGTGTAGTATCGTGAGTGAGAGGACTGGGAGTTGGCGGGTGAACCGCGTGAAATGTCGCGAGAGCCGAGGCGTTTGTTTTCCATCGCGTAGTTTTGGAAAGAGTAGGCCTACATGATCTTGGCCACGAGCGGTTGCCAAGAGACGGGGAAAAAGCGGAATCAACAAACGGAGTTTTGCGAGTGGCGTTGCCGAGAGAGTGTTGATTGCATTTTGTAAAAAGTCGAGTCGTTATCTAATTATTTAGTTGTGCTGTTTTCTGTATGTTTGGTGTGAATAGTTCAGGTTGAACTACAATCGTCTTTTCTGTCAAATCAACATCTGTATCATCAATTCCTTGTAAATATATATATTATACCACGATATTACATTTATATGAGTTTTCTCTTACGAGGAGAAGCCGACGTTTTGGTCAGAAAATCCATCAACGGGCCCTGAAACTAAACGACGCAGGTCATCAGACCCCCAGAAGGGGGCCAAAAAAAAACCCAAACAAAAGGGGGAGAGGAAGGCAAAAAAAAAAATGGGGGGAAAAAAAACCCCCCCCCCAGCCGCATCGTCGAAGGTATCTGGCTTCAAATGTCATGAGGAGGGCCATGTCGCGCCTAATTGTCCGTTATTGCGGAAAGGAAACAATAACTAGAGGTCGAGTCGACCTCTACGTAGTGGAAGCGGCAACTGGTAGATCAAGTCATCTGGGTGAATCGTTTCCAGTAGTATATAAAAGTCCGCTTATGAACAGCGTTAATACAATCAATGACTGTAATGTAAAAAACATGTAAATCCTATTCCAAATATTTTATAACTACATCATGGTGTCAAGTTTAACGATACTTTTGCCAGAGCCACTTTTCAACTGAAATTCTTTGTTTATTGAGTATGCAACATATGCAATATGTATTTCCTTGGGCAATAAACGTTATAATTAAAAATTAAAAAAGCACTCGTTCTCGTCCGATAACGAAATTTAAGATGAAGAAAATATTTAAATGGGTGACCGCTTGGGAACTCTGCGTGGTGCTGACCTTTTTATTTTTCCAATCTTTTTTACTTTCCATAATAATCTATTTTTAATAACCTATAATCTAAACATAGAGAAATAGAAATGTTTCAGTATTACGCGACTAGTACCATATATCATTCATTTTTGCACACATTTATATTTTTTCAAATATTCTTTTTTTGTACATTAAAAGCAAATAAGAAAGTCACTTATTTCAGCTAACTTTCATAACGCGCTGGATGGAATCGTTCTCGTCTAAAGGCAGTTTGAGAGATGAGATAGAGTTTGGTTCTTTTGATGTAAAAATTTGATTTCTCTGTGGGACATGTTAACAGAGCCCTTTTTAGGGATATTTTTTATTTTGTTTGCCCAGTGTTGATTTATAGAGTTTGCGAATTCTTGCTTTAAACACAACTTTATTTTGTGCAAAAGGTACTTTAATAATTCTAAATCTTCTCTTTTATCGTAGGAATAGTTTTATTTTAGATTGTTTATTTTGCATGATATGAAGCTTTTGTCTCGTAATTTTTTTTTTATTATAGATATAAGGCTCGAAAGCCGACTTTTGTTTTATTTTTAGTACGGATTCTTGAAGGGCGTTATGTTTTTCTATTTCGTCTATAAACGAGTCGATTTGCCTCTTTGTTAGGTTGACATTGTTGTGGATATTTAGGTCGCAGTTCTTTTCGAGCTGATTTTGTAATATTTCCTACTTTCTTGTCTTTGTACTTGTACCTGGGTCCGTCACTCCGTGTTTCTAGCGTTAGGAAGTCAGATGTATTCTTGTTTATCTGGAATACGAGAGCGTTATGGTCGCAATCGTAGTCTATGGTTTTGAGCGTGTTAGTTGCCCGTAAATTAAGGAATTGTAATTGTGTGTCTCCAAGGCACATGACTAGGTAATGAGCCACCTTTTGGTAAAGACTCAATCCTTTCTTCGTGCGTTTTTAATGATTGTTTTAGTTCGTTTAATTGTGCTTGTTGTTCATTTAGGGCTTTGAATATGTTTTCTTTGAAGGTTCGATAAGTTTATTACGTTCAGTTGTGGTATGGTTTTAATTGGGTTTGGATTTTGAATTACGCGCGGTAATAAATTTGTTTGATGTGGTTGGTTTCGGCTTATTCCTTGTCTTAAGATGTCTGAGAACTACAGCATGAATTTGCGGCTTATTTGAGCAACGCGTTTGTTTTCGATTCTTTGCATTTGTTGATATTTTCGCCAAGTTTCTTGCAAACTTTCTTCATACAACAAAGACACCCACTTCGAGCTTTCCTCCGTAATCACACAAGAACGAACTTTACTTGTTCTCGTAACTACAGAGCAGTCACTTCGTCTGTATACTTGTTCTCACGACTACGGAACAGTCAACTTGTGCTCTCGACTTCATCTCTATACTGGATCTCTAGACTTGTCACAAACAATAACATTCAAGTAACAGTCAAATCTCACCAGTAACAGTTAACACCAGCTCGAGTTAAAATACAGTTCAAGGAACAGCAACTGTCAGAAGTCAAGTCAGCAGAATCGCCAAGTCGAAGACAGTCAATCGACAGAAGATATATCATCACAGACGCCAACACGAAACGAGTCTCAGGTCGTACTCATTCGTAGTTTGTCATCCCATATACGTAAGCTTGTATCACATTGAAGTTGATGGGTCGTTGAAAATATATATTAGCCTGTTCACATCAGCGTTATATTCATCCAACCACTCTTATTATACGAACCGAAATAAAGGATCGACCGATTCGTGGCGTCGATTAGTCAAATTGTAACGGGAATTTACGACTCCCGTTGGCGCGCTTCTTCGAGATCGCATCTCCCCGCGAACGGTCGAAAGTTCATTCAAATGGAAAGATCCATTTTTGCAGCATTTTCTTTTTGGTTGCTTCTTTCATTCTGCCTATCTTCTTTCTTTCTCTTATTTTCTTGATTCTTTTTATAGTGAGCATTATTTATCACCTTTCGTTATTGAATATCACTGTATAAATTGGCAAACTCACTAACAAGTCTTACGCCTGGTATTTTTGGCCAGTGAAGTCTGACCTGCTGGAGGGTTCACAGCATTCTGACGAGAAACAATACATTCAGCTCGGTATGAGCGTTATCTGAAGTAATCAATTTCCTTATTTAATATTATTGAATAAAAAATATTTACGACGTACAATTATGTAGGAGGATAAAGAAGATATGTAAAATCTTGCCCGGCTTCGTTTTCAAGAAAATGGACTGTGAAGTTAAGTAGGGGCAATTTCATAATTGATTTTCGCGAAAACAAAGCGAAAAATGTTATTTTACATTTTCGACTTCATTTTCGCCATGCGCAGGGAATCATCATCTTTCGGTTTGTGTCACAATTTTCGGCACATGTATTTTTGCATTCTTTCAAACGACATATTCCGAATTCCGAATATTGAATAAATGTAACATTATCGGAAAATATAGACAATGGAATATATAAGTAAACGTGTATGCGAGAATGATACAACGTATGGTGATAATCGTTTAATACTAAAAAGATATTTACTTGATGTATACGACCATAGCTTATTAACACTTAGCCAACTGCGCGCGCCAGAGCGAGCTACACGCTTCTCTGTCCACCGCGCCCACACAGGCCAACCTATACCTGTCCCCTGCATAAGGAGGATAATATTAAAAATTCATTTAAGTAGTCCATTTTGCGGTAATGATTTTTTACGGTGTGATATCGTTTATACGACATCAAATTAAAATCTTTATTATAGGTAAAATTAAACATTAAAGATGACTAAAGATAAATGAATAACGTATTATAATTCATAATGCATTTTAATATTTTTTATAAAACTTCACTATAAATTGGTGTAACGTTTTAATTAATTTTAAAACACATTGTACAATTGTATTTTATAAAAGACTTTAGAAAAAAAAGTAGCAATTAATTTGGAACAATTCCAGGTAAACAATAACTTACAACAACAACGACAACAAAAAAGGAAACGAATTGGTAAAGTAAAAAAGGGAGACCTGCCAGTTCGGTTGGCTAAGTGTTAAGAAAGGTAAAAAAAGCCAACACCACACGGAGTTCCCAAGCGGTCACCCATCCAAGTACTATCCGTGCCCAGCGCTGCTTGACTTTCGTGATCGGACGAGAACGAGTACTTTCAACGCGGTATGAGCGTTGGCTGAAGTAATCAGTTTTGTTATTTCATGTTACCGAATAGACAACATATTTAAGAAAACATACATGTATGTATGAGGAAGAATGGTATTTTGAGACGTGCAATCAGATACATAAAATTTTTCCTGGCTTCGTTTCCTATACAATGGATTGTGAAGTTCCGTCATGTAGGTATGCGTATACTGTAAAAGCAGCGAGTCAAGTGGACGGAACTTCATAATTGATTTCCTAAAAATCCAAGTCTTGTGTCAAAACTTGTCACTTCATCCTCGACTTATTTTTGTATAGGAAATCAGGCCCTTTCGTCTTGCACGATCGTAATACTCTAATTTTCTCGCCTACTTCAATCTTAAAACTATTTACCTTCACTGGATTGCGTATAACTACCAACAGCAAAATACTAACATTCACGGACGACACGGCTGTACTAGTCAGGTGACACTGTAGAACGGCTTCTTTGGTCTCTATTATAGTAACGCGGATAAAGCGCAAATGCCGACAAACGGAAGAGGTCGGAAAACTTGAATAGGCCTGTGGCGGCACTCGACAACAACACTTTCCAACGGTATCACCGAAGCGCAAGTGCCGACAGGCCTAATAAGCCATCGATATCAGTAAGGTCCTCCCGCCGAATATTTGGAAGAAGGCGTAGGTGGCAACGATTGCGGACGCGTAACGAACACGTGCGTAGGAGGGATATTGACGGATGACAAAGGAAACGAATCGGATCGACAAAACAGTTGAGTTGTAACCGAGGGGAGAGAATCGTCAGTTGGAATCGGGAGTTGTACGTAGAATCGAAATCGAGAATGGTACGTAAAGAGTCGAAAGCGAGAATTGTTAATAAATATACTGTTAAACACCACCGAGTATTTCTTTGGTACCCTACACGTTCTACACCAAAATCACCTCAGGGTTGACGGCAATCAATATATTTTGGCACCGCAGCCGTTGATCCTCAGTTAACCACCGAAGAGTCAAGAGTCGTCAATCGAGAGTCGTTATATCACGCCCTGTCCAAACATTCTTAACCGTCACTCCGTTGAATTCATATAATAAACTCTGCTACCATATCTAAAGTCTGAATTTTTCTTACCTTGCTCGTGAAACGTTTAAACCTAAGCGAAATCATTCGAACGACGCAAGGAAACGATCAGTGATTTCTTAATTTCACTGCTCCCCGTGCCTTCGACGTAACACAAGCACTCTAATCCAGAAACAGCAGTCATATTACTACCAGAACGTATCAGAAAAATCGAAAAATGACTGCAAGATAAAAGCAAACCTCAGCCGATTTAACCACGTTACATTTAAAACACGAAAACAGAAGCCACCTAATACCTAATTGAATGATACGCATATAACACAAACAAAGCAAGTTAGATACTAAGACTCCACTTAGATTCATAACTTACATGAAAGCAACATACTAAATCAATTATAGACAAAATACGGATAAAAAGAAGACAGATGTACTGGCTAACTAGTCGAAACTCTAAAGTCAGCAAGGAAAAAAACTAAAAATTTATAAAACGATAAAAAAACCAATTTGGAATACCACTATGGGGGACAAGAGCAATGAGTCATGTAAATAAACCAGAGTCGCTTCTAGAAGATACTCAGAACATTAGTCAACACCCCATGATATAACCAGAAACCAGAATACATGCAAAGACCTAAAGATAACGGCGGTCAAAGAAGAAATGGGCAGGTACTCAAAAAAAAAATACAAGGAAAAATGGCAAAACATCCAAACCAGCTAGCTGCTGAAGCGAGCAAAACTCTCATAGAAAGAAGACTAAAAAAACACCCCACTGACTTCACTACAGTAATAAAATAGTCAAAGTCGAAGATGCTATCCCGCTAGGGATGGCCACCCGCAAATAAAGTCAGAAAAATTTAACAAAATGTCCACCTGGACAAATTGTAAAGTACAAATTAAATATATAAAAAAAACGAATTGCGTGTTTGCCCACAAAGGAGTAATCCAAGTGCTGAAAACATTGAATAATACTTGTTACTTGCGAATACCCATACTTAACCCTGCTGCGGTCTTCCATTCAACTAAATTATTCGGTAAGAGTTTGAAGAAGAAAGTTACCTTTGCATAAAAAGATTCGTTTTTATTTATTTTATCTTCTAACTAAAGGGTGGGATAAATGTAATAATATGTTACTATATCCTTCATAACAACTTTCATTGCAAAGAACCGGTACATTCTATTATCGCAAACAAAACGTTGGCACTTCTGTGAAATTTTTACAAACTCTTATTTCCTCTTTGAAATGTTCCAATGTATTTATAACACTCTCTGCTATTTCTTTTGCAGCTTTCCTACGCGGGTCATATTACCGTCTTATAATATAATTTTGTATCAGTGCGTTTCCTAAATTTTCTATGATCGCATGTCTTTTTCTCAAATATGTCGGTTTGAAGAGTCGAATAAAATTTTGCTCTATACGTTCAAAAGAATACAGAAGTTCTTAGAGAAAGAAAGGAGAGCAGTAAGAACAAAGAGACCCGGAGACCGCAGCAGGGTTAAAAAGAACATGAATTTAATTTGTAAATATATTGGATTCTTGCATCCTGATATTAACCTTCTGCTTAATCAATTTTCATTGTTAAGAAACATTTTAAACACTATCTACCGTAAAAAGATAAGATACATTATTTTATATACCAACATTGTGAAAATCAAGATAGTTTATTTTTTATTACATGTTTAAAATATTTTATTCGTACTGTAGACCAAAAACTACTTAAAATAGTATTTAAAAGAAATATTCAGAAAGAAAATTCAGAAATAGAAATAACTTTTAATTTTATAAATATCTAACTCATCGATTTCATCAGTCTCTGTAAAATACTATTTCGAATCAATTTTGCAGTCTCTCACACCAGTAGCGACAAGTTTAATCGTAATTAAAAAAGTATCGGAATCAATATTGAAGTAGTCGAGTAATAATAATCTTTTAATGTTTCGAAAATTATATAGAGTAAATAGAAAAATAATTATTTGCTTATAATATTGACATAATTTAACCATTTGAGTCCCAGGGGTGTTTGAAAAACCAGGCTTGAAAAGTCCCGAACGTCACGATAGCCTCTTAATCGATTGCGAAGAGAAACGAGCGGCACAATAGCGCTCGTCATATTTCTTATTTTTATGAAATACATCTATATTTTTATATATGTGTACTATTAGTATATAAATATTTCAAGCTTTGTTCAATAAAAATTATTAAGATAACAATGAAATACAAAATACCGTCAGTCGTGCGTAGCGTTCAAATGTACCGAGACTTTTCGACACAAAATCTAAACAGCGCGATTACGCTGATTGGTACTCAAACGTTTAAATAATAACGATACGTCTAACATGCGCGTGTGTCTGATATCGACGATACCGCGCTCTGTAACTTGTTCCCTGTCGAATTATTCTTGGATAACAAATTTACGAGGGAGAGTAATGACTCAATGCGCGAAGAACAATTGACGAAGTTAAAACTCGAAAACAAAATATCGAAGAACAAACGTTGAGAAAGTTTCGACGATTAGGATGAAATTTACCTATGCTTACTGCGGACGATTATACGATACGAAGCAACTAAAGCGAATGCCGCGACGCGATGTATGATTGAACGAATGCGACTGAATTATCGTACGACGATACGAATGATTAACGATACACTCGTCCGCGAACGCGTGTCGATGCCGCTCGCATTTGAACGACCCGCACGAGACGGTTTACTAATCGTTCGCTCACTAATATTATACTTACCTTCGCGTATGCTTGGAGATACTGTTCACAACTGAAGATTTCGCACAGGACTGTCCACTGATCGTTACGCCTGATGGAACGACTCTGTCTCCACCAACGCTTACAGCCATGTCCACGAATGCTTGAAGATATTGACGCACCGAAGAAGCCAGCTCTGAAAAGTATCAACTGATAATTACGATTGACGAAACGATTTCGCCTGCACGAGTGCTTGAAGAGCGCTGAGAGATTGAAACGGTTCGTTACTCCACGTTTAGCGATTCGAAGGCACGGAAGCTGACTCTCTCATCGACATTCACCATTGAAATACTCGAACGAGACTGCCGATACCGTTATTATACTCGGGCGGGCCCCACTCCAGCGAGCGACTCCAACAAAGCTCAAAACGGAAGACTCCAAATACACACGCTAATTGGTTTTCGAGAAAATTTACTGAGTGAATACGCTCCAAGTGCGGGGGATCCTTCGTGGGAAGAGCGTGAACGATACCTGGATGAATGCGAGGCTTCGATGTATTGTGTAAGGGTAGCGCTCGACCGCTCGGACCGTTAAAATCCGTCAGTTATCCTTAGAAGAAACTCATAGCATAGGAAATTAGAAATACTGCTACGAGTATCGAAAGGAAACGTTTTAACTGTTGAAGTACCCTTCCAAAATAACGCCTTGACTGCGAAAGCGAGCTACAACGAGCTACAACGAGACAAAAGCTACATACTATCCAAAATAAACAATCTAAAGTACAACAATTCCTACGATAAAAGAGAAGATGGACAAACAAAATAAAAAAATATGTCTAAAAAGACTCAGCTAGCGTGTTACCACAGACAAATCAAATTTTTAAGTCAAAAGAACTCTAACTCTATCCCTTCTTTCAAACTGCCTCCAGAGAAAGCTCCCCTCCTCCAAGAAGCAGGTATAGCGATACAGAAAATCAATAAAGACATGAAGTGTAGTTATTTCATAACATGTAAAACAACGGAAAAACTATACGTTATCGGCACTCACTTTTCCAAAACACACACACACACACACACACAACACACACACACACACAGAACATATGGATCGAGGATAATTAACAGAATTATTATGTCAGAAACAGATAAACTGAAAAATGAAATACAGCAAGACATATCGCTAAATAAGACAGTCTTCACATTCTCTTTAAATATGCAATAAACAACACGTATTTCCCCAGAAAATAGAAAAAAGCTAAATTAACAACCATCACAGAAGAAAAAAAAATGAAGACCGCTCCTCACCCACAAACCTGCGATATATAAGTCTCCTACCCAACATAAGCAAAATATTCAAAGAAAGAGTAAATCCCTTTTTTTTTAAAAAAGTTTTTCTTTTTTTTTTTTTTTTTTTTCTTAATTTTTTTTTTTTTTTTTTTTTTTTTTTTTTTTTTTTTTTTTTAAAAAAAAAAACGCTCATACCGCGCTCATTGCACTCGTTCTCGTCCGGAGATGTTAAATCGTTGTGGAGGTTAGGGCAGAGAAGAAGCCATATTGGGTCGCGCGACTATATTGCCGCCGCACGGGCTACTTTGGGACCAAGCGTCGGCGTTCGTAAAGCAATACGCCGTTGGACTTAGCGTCTGCGTTCGTAAAGCAATACGCGGCTGGACGTAGTATTAACAATTATTCAATTATTTAATATTTGAAACCAATACATTAATGATATTCACTTATAATTGAGTTATAAGTTACCAGTTATAACAGACTCTTGTAGCCTCGCATGTGTACGCTGTGCACGAAGCCTTTAAACTTGCCCGACCCTCGTTTTCAAAGAGAAGATAAGTGACCGGCAATCGGTAAACAAACTAACGCATACGCTGTCACGGTTGCACAACTGCAGATGCAGAATTCGCTGTAGTGATATCGGTAAATGGGAAATGTGAAAATTTTCTAATGTAATTTCAATATAAGAGCTAATGGAATTTTAAGGTCATTTTCCAAAAGAACGGTTCATTTGCGACCCATGGTTCCATACAGATATTTATTCCTCGTAACGAGCGTTAAGCAATGCAATACAAAAAATTTAGCTTTGGAATTCTATTATACGGTATCTTTCATTAATAAATCTCCACCGATCTGAAGGTGTAGGATCATCTACCAAAGTCATGAGATATAATTCTTGCATACCCTGAACAACCAATAAGCTATAAACCAAACTGCGCAACATTCAATAATTTTTCTTTGATGCAATATAATTGTAATACCTTCTTACTCTTCTCATTTCCTATACTCTGTTGCTTTCGATGACATATCTTTCGTTTACCAGTTTATAACGTGAATCGAAGACAATTAAAATTAAGAATTATAGATACCTAATGAATAATACAAAAACATGTTACGAAAATCAACGTAATCACATCGAATATGTATTTACAATAACGACAACGATAAAAATTCAGGACGTCGAAAAACTGGGAATGCAATTGGGTTTCACTTTTGGAAGAAGAAATTTCCATAATGTGTCACTGTGAACAGTGCTCGGAGAATCCACATGATGATTATCGATTGTTCACTTGTGCGGGATCATCATGAACCAATAATACCTCAGGTAATAAACAATTGTGTAATTTGAAAAAGCAAAAGAAAATATGCACTTTTAATTAAGCTAACATGTACTAATTATATTCTTTAACCCTCCGTCGGTAATGTGATATTTCAATAACGTCCGTATTCCACTAACGCGGTCAGCATTACAGGTCTTTCAGTGATGTGCCTAATTTCTTACTGTTTTTTGCTTTAAAAAAAATCTAAGAAAATTCTGAGGCACCTATTATAGTCCCTAATTTACTATATAAGTGGTACTTTAGCCAATAAGTAGATAATATCGATAGGAAACACTAATTATTAAATGTAAGGTCCGTTAAATTGTACACAGGGTATACCAGAATCAGCCATAAAGATCACGAAATTTATGCATAACGTTCAGAGGTAAGTAATTATTAATGTAATTAGATATGGTATTAGCAATGATTTTCAGCAATTTTTTCAATCAACACTTTCTGTAGAATAATTTTCTGTTTAGTAAAATGTGGTTTGTTCTCATTCAAAACATATTTAAACAAATTTATATAATTATAATAATTTTTATAAGTTATATATTTAATTTACACATATATGTATATTCGAAAAACTATTTTCTTTGGTGTCAGTCCTATCCATTCAACTTCGGTGATCTAACAATCAGCGTATCTGTATTAATTAATTACCTGGATCCCTAAATCTACCACCTACTAGGGGAAGATACGGGAAATCTGCTTTTCTCAGGAACGACGCTAGCGACTTTCTCTCAACGGCGGTTAGCATCCTTCTTCAACCCCCAACATAGAAATTAACCAATTAACAGGAACGTCCATTTCCCTTACTTTCCGAACGAAAGCTTTCCTCGACGAATCCGATGATCTCGTGCCCTTAGACACACTCTATCATGGTTTTCCTCTGCAGCACCTTCGCGACGGAAAGTGATTCTCTCGTGAGGTCGTATTTGCCAGTTACTTAGCGCTTTTACTCTCGGTGGATATTCCACGTTTTAACAAAGAGTATAGTCCAGTAATACTTGTACCGTAGACAAGCAAGTTGAGTACAACTTGGACTTTGGAAGAAAGCGCATTTTGTTATCCCGTTAACCGCAGATCCGTTATTGAACCTAGGATCCTTGTTATTAGCATCACGAGTATCTAATTACCACGGTTACTTGTCAAATTCTGTAATAATCATATTTGTACTAGTAAATATCTTCTCTATTGCATAACAACAATGTCTGACCCAAATGAAGATTCGTTACACGCCCCTAACCCTAAACACCCGACATATATATATGTATACATGTGTATATGCAAATATTTTAAAATATTAATAAATAAAGATATTTTAACTGTATTTTTAAATATTTTTAATATTTTATTTCAAGTACATTTATTTAAATAAACTCACTAGTTTTCATCGTTAACAAAATTCAGTTATAATTTGTATAAATTTTATTCCAGAGTAGTAATAATAGATTTTTCACTAAAACTTTACAGATCAGCACCAAGAGGAGGCGCATATATAAACGGATTGTACATGGAAGGTGCATTATGGGACGTTCAAACAGGATGTATCATGGACTCTCGATTTAAAGAATTGTTTCCATCATTACCAATAATGTATATTAGGGCGATTACACAGGATAAACAAGATTTAAAGAATATGTCCTGTGTATATATGAATGTCCTGAGTATAAAACACGATCGCGAGATCCTACTTACGTTTAGACGTTCAAATTAAGAACTAAGAAGAGAGCTAGTAAGTAGATTTTTGGTGGAGTGGCAATTCTATTACAAATCTAATTTTATTAATTAAATTATGGACTAAATATGCAATTAAAATAAAGATTTTCGAAATTGTCATAGAGTGTTGGTATTCATTTTTCAAAACACGGTATTATTTCATGCAAGATAATATTTATGTAGAAGAAGTACAACGCTTCTCTTTCTAAATTTCTTTACAACTTACAAAAACGTTATTTCATACACACATTTTCTAACAAAAAGATTGTATGATCGCGAATTTGAAATTAAGTTTTTAACTTAAAAAATAGATATTATTACAATTTTATAAAAGAAGTTGTTTATTTGCAACATTAGAAACATTTTGTACACATCAAAAATTGTTGGTACCAGTCCTTATCTTCTTTTGAACCCATATTTTTTCCTTTCATAAAATAGATCAGTCTTTGAACTCCCAAGATTTACAATCTTTGGACAACCATCACGCTGCAACAAACCAAATTTCAAATCTTAATCTATTACTACACGTTATAAGGCATATATATATAAATGTTAGCACATTCTGTTACAATAGTTAACAATCTGACCATTTAATACATCAAATTTCATAATTTTATACTCAAAAATAATGAACGTGATATATTAAGAACACATATTAAATTACTTTTTTAAATATCTTTCTCTTGGATTGTACATCTTTAGAAATAATAGGCATCAGATACACCAGGTCCACCACAGATAACACATCTGCCTTGATAAGATCCATAATTGCATTCATCACAAATCCGAACCACAGTACAAAGTCTTACATAAGAATCACAAATTACACATTTACCGTCACATGTCTCGCATAACCTCCCTATTGCTGAAAATAAAAACTATTTTAATTATATATGTATACATGATGTTATTATTATCATATAGCAATTATACGATATTGGTAATGTTTTTATATGTAAATCTATTTATCCAATAATTGTAATTTTACTTCCTCATTTCATAAATTTCTAAGTAAATGGAGTACAATGTAAATAGAAGGTTAATTTTATAGAAGTTAAGGTAAAAAATTGTATACAGATACATATATCTATACAAGAATTTTGACACATATATTTTGAAAAATTACTGTTATATAATTCATTAATAATGAAGGCACAAACAGATCTAATTATTTATTAAGGAAGTTTGTTGTTTGTTTATGTAACAATATCACTACATATATATATTTCTTATGAAAATATATCATAGTTAAAATCTGTAATAATTAAATATTTATTTAAATATAACAGTAATAAAATAATATCTTTTGTCTTTAAGTAAGAATTTCATAAAAAAAAATATAGTATTCTTAAAACTAATAAAGCAAACTTAACCTAAAATTCAAAATTGCAATTTAACCTAGTACATGTATAAATCTTACCAACTCCCGGTTGTTTTCTACACAAAATTAAATCTGGTTGATGTTTTGCCATATCACAGAATTTGCAAAATTCTTTTAACGTATACGAAATAGGAATTATTATATGAATCTTTTCGTAGCATACTGCACAAGTCAATACATTTGAACATTTTCAACTTCGTTTACATTTTATAGTGTCTTTTAAACCGGCAACAAGTTAACAAGTAATAGCGGCGATAGAACATTAGTTTCGATAACGAATCCACGGTAAACGGGATAACGAATGCGATGTGACACACGATTCTGGTGTGACTCAACGTACAAGTAGAATTTATCAGAATGAACTGAATCGCAGTCCAAATGGAACTGCCCTTATATACTCCTCTCCGTACCTCTCGGGTCAATCTTTGTTTTTAAGGAGAGTTATATAATTATTCCATACCTCTGTTAGGTACACGTCTCTCTCGTAACCGTGGCTACGTTCAGTGACTCGTCGTCACTTCGAGCCCAAGCCCATAAACCTCGGGCCTCCATAACATTACAACTATTTTTCAGTTTTATTATTGAAGTGTAGCTATAATAAAAGTCTGAACTAAAATATTGGGGACCTTCCCAAACATTCCAAAAGAAAGGGAAAATCCATTAACACCGTAATTTAGATTCTACCTCAGGTGTAATTAAACAATTGTCGCCATTCAAACCGATTGTATTTGTGCGAGATTTATGATAATGAGCTTGGGCTCGAGGCGACAACCAGTCGCCTAACGTAGCCGCGGTTGAGAGACGAACGTTTTTACAGAGGTATGGAGTAATTCTATAGCGCTCCTTAAAAGAAATATTTGTAGCGGCACGCGACAGTAAACATCCCAATGGTTTCTGTGATTTGTGTTGTTTTTGAATAATTAGCTGTGTGAGATGGCAGCTTCGCGTACATTAATCATCTTCAACCATTATTATGCCATCTTTGTCAATAAAAGGACTTAACGATAATAATTTATTATTTCGACTCACGGTAGAGTTTTTCATCAATGTATTGAGTGTTCATTATGAAGTGCTGTTAGTATAGTAACTTAATGATCGCAAAGAACGATGTACAGTATTTTCTCCGTAATTGGTCGAAAATCGAGACTCCACGGCGATAAATTATCGCGTACAAAACTCGATCGTATATAATTACGTGCAAAATACGTTGAGTCTGTGTCACCTGCTAGCGTGATTTTTCCATTTGTAAGGAGGTCCTAAGGCACCGACAGGATTATCCATTTCAGATATTTTCTGAACTGTCGGGTCTGCAAGGTAGATATCGACTGCTAAACCGTTGCGTTGCTAAACCGTTTCAGACATCATTGATGATTAAAAATGTTAAATTGTATAACAATTATGGCGTGAGATTATTTTGGTTATTGCCAGGTGGTTTGGTTCGAATGTCATTTTTTTGTAACGATAACGAGTATAGATAGCTTTTGTGCTTTTAAACCTAATTTTCTGTGCAGTCGTTAAATATGTTTGAGAACTGCGGTCTACTAACAACATGCATTCTTACGCTTGACCTTGATTTTCTAGGATGTTAACCCTAACCTTACCAGACCCGGTCAAATGACCGGTTTCAAAATTTGATTTAAAATTGCACATTCATCGTTACTTTTTTTGTTCATCTAACTTTATGGAAATTCATATATCATCTGATTAATCAGTTTGTCAATTTTTGTTAATGCAAGAATGATAAAACAGTAGAAAAATTAGAAAATTCTAATACAGAAACGAAAAAATTCCCTCTTGTGAAACGTCCTGTGTTTTACAATATTAACCCACTACGCGCCAGGCCAATTTGCTGCTGAAGTCACGTCGAAGACGGTTAGACGAGGTTAGGCTTCTTTAGTTTTTCTATTACTAATTGATGGCTCTGTGACATTCCTCCATTCTTAGCTTTGTTTTGCTCCGTTAAAGCGCGTGACTCTGATGGTTCGTCTAGGTTGAATGGTCCATTTATCTTCGTTGTCGGTTGTGTTTTGGAGAGTGACTGTCTACTAGATTGCCACAGATGTATTCAAGGGTCGAAATTGTTAATATTATGACCTTCTTTCTGTATAGTAAAGTTGTAATCTGTTGCCATGGATTATTTGCGTTTGATATTCAATAAAATAGGTGGGTCGATTGGATAAAAGAATTTCTGCTGGCCCCAGCCATTATTCGTGGTCTCGTCAGTGAACTATGTACTCGTTATGTTTCAATAACTTTTCGTGTCTGATCGCTCTGATATCGCCTTTTGTTCCATTCGGTTGTCTTGCTTTCGCTATATAATGCTTTATGTCGATTTTTTCAGAGGTTAAACAATTTTTCTTTAATTAGGCTGGGCTGTAGTTGAAATTGAGAATGGCATGTTAGCTTGTCGCCCAAATGTTCGTTCAAATGGGGTATTGTCCCGTCGTTTTGTGTACCGAAGTATTATATATCCCATACATATTAGATTTAGGTTTTTGTTCCAGTCGTTTTATCGCACAGTCGTGCAAATTCGAATAAGGTCTGAGGTGTATGTGATGTCCGTGATGATTGGAGATGCTGGTCGTAGATGTCGGCTGCTGGGGTGCTGCTATTTTTCTTCTAATTTAGATGCGTGGAAGAAAAATAGGGCGCCGGGATTCGAACCCGGGTCCCGAACGTTCGTAACCTAAGGCGCCAACCACTTTTTTTTTTTTTTTTTTTAATACGTTTATTTAACCAAGATACAATTTTAAATACATTTGGTTATTCATAAATAAACAATGAATTTTAGTAATGATGTGTTAGGCAAAGGTACCGATACGCGACGGTACGACGTAGCCATACTGTATTATGTGTCGGCGCTTTACATTTTTTGTGTTTGGTGTGATATTTGGATTTAAGCCGCTCGGAGGCGGAGCTTATATGTGATTTTTTTTTTTTTTCTTTTTTTTTGTGCTGAAAACTTGGTCGGAAAAACAGGACGCTTCGGTAGTCTGATTTGGGGGGGGATGTGAGGGAGTAGGTGGGAGGGATGTGAGGGAGTGGGTGGGGGGGATGTCGTATGGCGTTTATTTACGTTTATATTATATACAGATTACATCTGTGTTCTACGGTGTCAGAATTGGGTTCTGTCGGATTGCTGGTTTTCTTTCTTCTTTTTTTATGGAGTCTTTATCCACCAGTATTTTTTTGAGTTTCTTCTGTGTTTGTCTTCGGTGTCTTTCCGCGGGAGGGCCATGTTGTATCTCCATCTAGTGTCTGTGGTCTGTCCATTTAGATTTTCTTCATATAGTATCGTTTTGATTCCTATTTTTCTCTTTATGTGGTATATTATCGGGATGTTGTTTTGGTCCTGGAGGTAGTTTTTTCCGTCTAGGTATAGGAACGCTTCTGGGGGGATGTAGCCTGTTGTTAGCGTGCTTTTGAAGTATGCGTCGTTCGGGAGTAAGCAGCTGAAGATTAGGCTGTTTTCTTTTATCATAGCTGCTTGCGCGTAGTGGTTTCTTATTAGCTTTAGGATGTGGCAGTCTATTCGGTGAATGTTGGCTTTGTCGTAAATTGTTTTGTTTTTTACGTATTTTTTGTATCCGCTGTGTTCGGATCTGTAGGTACTCAAGCAGGCTCTGATGCATTTTCTTTCGAATATGCGGATTTTTTCCATTTGGGAGGCTGATATGTTGTACCAGATTGGGCAGCCGTAGGTTATGATCGGTCTGATTAGAGATTGGTAGCATAGTATTTTAACTTTGCTGTCGAGATGTTTGGAGTAGAATAGCTTTTTTATTTTCCAGAAAATTTATTTGTTGGCCTTTGCAAGTTGGATTTCGGTGTGCTGCTTGAAGTTTAATTTGTGGTCTATGTTGACTCCTAGGTAAGGCGCCAACCACTGCGCCACCGTCGTCTGGTTGAAGTTAGTGTCGAGTGGCGACATTTGTTGTCGAGTGCTGCCACAGGTCTTTTGCCACAGTATATGTCCGTTAGATCGCGGGTGGAAAGATGGTAGTTTTTATGTGTCGGATCTCGAACGTTTGTTCAAATGTATTGATCGATTTACACACGAAATTTCGTCCCATATCCCACAGGATACTTTCAGGTGCGGAAAATATGTATGCGTAATGATTCAAAATTCCGTTAATGATCGGCTTGGCTGTTTGGCCTTTCAAAGGGAGAAAATAAGGTATTTGGTCAATTGGTCTTGGATAGACAGGATAAATTGGTTCATTGCGTCTTTGTTATTGGGGTTGACGGGTGTGTCAGTTAATACGGGTAGCTCTTTTGCTTTGATGCGTTTTCTCGTTGACAATTTCGTGTGATTTGGCAACGATCTCTGGCGCGGCTACTAAAGTTCGGTGTTCTACTGATTTCCCTATCGCTTCGATCTGATATATGGTGTCGGCTACAGTGTTATCTAGCCCCGTTATATACCGGATGTTGGTCGTAAATTGTCCAGTATAGTCAAGGTGACGGAATTGTCGCTGCAAACACTTGTCGACATTTCGATTGAACGCGTATGTAAGGTGTTTGTGATCTCTATAAATCGCAACGTCTGTCCCTTGTATGTGGTGTACATGGCGAGTAGTTCGCGATCATACGCGCTACACTTTCGCTGCGCCGGGGTCAAGGATTTCGTAAGGAATCCTAACGGCTGCCATGTATCGTTGACGCGTTGTTGCAGGACTGCTTCCATCGGATCTGCGTAATCGGATGCGCTAGAACACGTTTCGGTTCGCTAAAACTGTCTCGAATTTGCTCAGACCATTCGATGGGCGCGTCGCCCTCTTTCGTACCTTTTAACAGGTTGTAGATTTGCTGCGTGCTCCTGTATGAAACGTCGGTAGAAGTTGATCATTTTGAGGTACCTTCGCAGATAATGGCGTCAACATGGTTCGGCTAACGGTGTTACCTCGTCAGCGGTTACACTGTATTCTAAAAATGTTATTTCGCTCGCGCCACATTCAGATTTCGCGGGGTTTATTATTACGCCGTGCTCGTCTAAGCGTTTGAACGAAGTTCGTAAGAGTTCGCGGTGTTGTCCTCCGTCTTCCGAAGCTATCTGAAGGTCGTCGACGTACGCGTGAACGAAATCTAAACCGCACAATTGTGCCACATTTCGAAATCCGAACAAGATATAAATTGCAGCGAACAACCTGAAAGGTGACCGAGATCGCTGTTTTTCGACGTCGTCGGGCGCTACCGGAATTTCATGATACACGCGGACGAGATCGATTTTCGAGAAAATGCGCTTATTATGTGGTCGCTGTGCGAAATCTTCGATGTACGGTGGCAAATACCTATTCGGTATGTTGTGAGCGTTCAGCGCTGAGTAGTCGCCACACATTGTAGGCCTGCGCCTTTTTTGGAAACGGCATGCAACGGTGATACCTATGGACACTTCGACGGTCTAATCACTCCTTGCTCTATCATCATCTCGAATTCCAGTTTCATCTGTTGAACTGGTCGGGGGCGAGACGTCATTGAGGTTTGCAGTTGACGGGAGATCCTGACGTCGTCTTCACGTGTTGTTCCAGACCGCGCCGTGATATACTTCTACCGAAAACGGACGGCCGGGTTAGATCCAAGAAATTTGGCCGAACTTGATAGTAGGTTTTTTTCGCCGATTATCGTCTTTATCGATGATACGGGGACTTGGCCGCGTATCACATTGATGACAATTGGGTTGTCGAGTAAAGCAGTCGTAAGTCTCACGAGTTCACAAGCAACTCATAGTAGCTCAAAAAGTTGATGTCAACGATGGGCGTTTGATTGTCAGCTAGAACAAAACGCCATTTGAAAGCTCGCCTGAGCGACAGGTTCAGGTTAATCACAATGGTACCATACGTCGCGATTTGCTTTCCGTTGGCCGAGAACAGTTCCTAATCGTTTCCGATCGGGGGTCTGCGTAATTAGTTTTGCAAGTACACACATATCGATGCCTGTGTCCATAAGGAAGGGAATCCTCGGACTCTAGTCTGTGACGAGTATACGGCGGGATACAGAACCGTCTTCGTGCGTCGCGTTCACGGACGGCTGTTTCCGCGACTCCAGGTGCATGGGCAGCGACACTTTTTTGCGTAGTCTTGGAGCGTCGCGTGGCGGTAGCAGAGGCTGGGCTGCCGCAGTCTTTCTCTCGAATACGATCTACGACGAATCCTGCTTCTTCGCCGTGTAGGGCGGCCTTTGCCGAAACTCAGCGTGCTTATTTGCGCCCGCAGTTGAATAATTTGTTCATTCAACGCATTGTTGCGCCCAACTTATCGTTCGCTTGCTCTAGCGTTTCGTATTCGTTCGCGTAGCTTGCTGACCGCTGCAATTCGGGATGTGCCCGTTCGAGTCTAATGGACCCTGTCCGCCAGCTCCGTCAGGGCTTTCGGCTTGGAATCCGTCGCGGCGGCTAGGACTAACTGTACATCTACTGGCAGGTGGATCTTCCAAAGCGTCAGAACGAACTCGTCTGAAACCATAAGGACTAGTTTCTTCAGGTGACGGTAATACTGGGACGACATCCAGTCTCCGATTTCCTCGGTCTCGAGCAATTTTTTCATTTCTGTACCGTCGGAATCGGCCAGTCGTTTAACCAGCTCGCTTTTAATTCGTTCGTAGCGTCCCGTCTCCGGCTGATCGACCACTATATCCTTCACTTGAGCCAGGATTGTTTCATCTAGGTTCCCGATAGTAGCAGAATACTTCAGCTCGTCACTCGCGCTACGAGAGAACTTAGAGTACGTTTCTAACGTGACGTACCACAGCGCCACCCTATGCAGCAAAAACGTCTGTATGCGGTGTCGTTGCACTGCGTCAATCGAGGTCTCCGTAGCGCTATCACGTTCACCTCTTTCACGGAATTTTCCTTCGATGTATTGGGTTGAAGTCGGAGTTTGACCAGGTCCTGTCCGATGTTGTGAAACGATAATATAATCTCGTGTAGAGTTAGTTTGTTGTTAGTGACGTTGTACTGATACTTCGTAAGGAATGGAATTCGGAGTATTCCATCTTCGATTAGGCGAAAGTGGTTAGAGACTACGTTGAATTGATAGTTTTCTTTTAGCATGGTCAGATAGCAAATTTTGTTGCTGGCGACAGTTCGTCACTGTCCATTAGGAAACTCTTTGGGAAAAAGGTTTTGTCGTTTGGTGGGGCTTTTTCTTTTATGAGGTTTATTCCTGTTCCGTTATCGATGAGGAATGTGGCTCCTCTCTATCCCCTCGTTGCAATACAATTGACAGTAATCTTTCAGTGGTGGCGCAGTTGACTCTAAATATGTTGCTTCTGAATTCCTCTATTGTTTGGGTCACTCGAGGTGGGATCTTTCCATGGTGGGCGAATAACAGTGAGAATATACATGGTGAGAGAATAACAGCTCCCGATTGAGTGTCCGATCCATGAACACTTGGAACACGTTAGTTTCGTTCGTCCATTCGGAGGGTCATCATTTACGTATTCAAATTTTCTTTCGGCTTCGTTCAGTTTGCGTGATGCCAGTGTTATGGCTGGTCTCTGTACTCTCTGTTTCTTTCTGACATGTAGCTCCATTTCCAATGCGAGGTTCTGACCTTTCATCAGTGTATCTGGTTAACTTGGGATAACTTATTGTCCGATGTCTTCTTTGAGGTTCACGACGTATGTTTTAATTGCGTCGTTTCTCTCTCCTTCTATACCAATTCTTCTGCTTACAGGTTTTGAACGTTTGATTAGAATGACATAAATTAGTTCGTTTAATTGTTGTCTGAAGCGCATATTCCATGATTGTACGCTTTCCGTGTTTCCTTGTCTATTCGTTCTAAGTTTGTAGTGGTAACTGGTTACTGTATTTGGTATTGAAAGGTTTTGCCTCTGTGCAGCGTATATATCTTCGCAGTTTTCTATCACGATAAAGGAGATACTTCTTTTCGCACTTTTATTTTCTTGTAAGATAGCAATTTTAGAAATAATGGTTTTCGTAGCATTGGCATCTGATGTATCTGACATTGTTTATGAAATCTATTAGACCAACGTCGTCTCTTCGTTAACAAGGTTTCGATTTGTTCGTTGACAGCTTTTGCAGCTAGCTCGCCAATTTCTTGTTGGTATTGCTGCTAATGGGAAGCATTCTGTTGGGTTCATGATTTCGTGTCTTTCGCGATTTACGTCTCCTATTGTGTTCTTTCCTTTACTTTTACCTTCTACTTTCTTTCTTTGCGTTCCTGTTCATTAGGTTTGGCGGAGGCTTGAGTTCCCGCGTCTTTTGGAAAGCCAGGCTCGTGAAACTAAGAAGGTCCGTGGTCGAGTTTAGTAGTAGGATCTTTCTTTTGGTTAGTTTTTTCATTTTCTATCTTCTATCTTCTTTTCTTCTTTTATTTTCTTGACTGTTTTCATAGAGAGGATGACACGTGCACTATTTATCACTTTTGTTGCTAAATGTCGTTGTATAATTTGACACACTCACTGGCAAGTCCTACGCGTGGTATTCTTTTTGGGTACTGCGGTCCGACTTGCTCGGGTTTCGCAGCTAACTGACGACAACCAGTGCACTCGGCGCGGTATGAAGGTTGGCTGATATAACTAGTTTTCTTATTTGTTTTCGATCTTCAAAGAAATATAATACTTGAAGAAATATGAATTGGTGTAAAAATAAGTTGCATTTACATACCTTCAAAAAAGTGGCTATGAGGTTCCGTCATGCACGTGTGCACTTGGATAGCGAGGATGAGGTGGACGGAACTTTTTAAATTAATTTTTTTTCAAACTGAAGCTTTGCATTTAAAAATTATGATGTTACATTTTCGACACACTGTGCACAAGAAATAAATACGATTGGTACCACCCAATTGAGAACTTAAGTTCGCAGGAAGCTTCCCGTGTCTTCGACCTGACAAATTTGGCCATCCCTCCCAGGATACTCATCATCCTCAAGGGGAGAACTTCCAACCAACTCTACGGACGTTTGGCAACCGGAGGACTACGGTCATCCCAGTTGAAGACACGAGTATTCTACGAGCCCAGGCAATGTACTAAACTGGCTTTCATAAGCCATAGAAATCGAAGACCTACGGTTCTACGAGTTCTATGGGAAACCCTGGCGAAATACCATTACAAGCTGTCAACGTATAAGTCGAAACCTTGTGACGCAGACACACCGTCGTGTAGAAGACTTTATGAAGAATGTGAGATACGCCGAAAGCCAATGCTACCAAAAACCATTCTTGTGAAGAAAATAACTGAAAGTGAGAAAAGAAGTAGGAACAGAAAACCACGAAAATTTATACGGAGCACAAAGGCAAAACGTTTCAGCCCCAAATACAGTGACCAGTTGCCGCGACAAACTTAGAACGACTAGACAATGAAACAGGAAAAGCATAGAGTCATAAAATATGCGCTTCAGACAACAATTAAACGAACTAATTTGCGCCATTTCAAACAAACATCCGAAACCTGTAAGCAGCAAAATCGCTACAGAAGAAGAGAAAACCGAAGCAATGAAAGCTACATCATGAACCTGAAAGAAGACATCGGACAATAAATTATCCCAAGTCAGCAAAATACGCTGGTCAAAGGCCAGAACCTTGCATCGGAAATGGAGCTATATATCAGAGAGGAAGAAGGAGCACGGCGACCAGCGATAACACTGGCATCACGCAAACCGAACGAAGCTCACTGAAGATTCGAACACGTAAATAACGAATGGACGAACGAAACTAAAATGTTCCAAGTATTACGGATCGGACACTCGAACGAGAGCTGTTCACCCGGCATGGAAAGATCGCATGCAAGTGAACCAAACAGTAGAGGAACCCAGAAGCAACGTACCTAGAGTCAATTGCACCACCACAGAAAGATTACTGGCAATTTTATCGCAACGAGAAGATAAAGAGGAGCCACATTCCTCATCGATAACGGAGTAGTAATAAACCTCATAAAGGGAGAAGTCCCACTAAACGACAAAATCTCTAACCTAAAGAGTTTTCTAATGGGCAATGACAAACACACCAGCGACAAAATTTGCAACCTGATCATGCCCAAGAAAAATTATCAATTCGACGTAGTCCCTAGCAACTTTCCTCTAATCGAAGATGGAATACTCCGAAGCTCATTCCTTACAAAGTATCAGTACAACGTCGCCAACAACGCACAATCTCTATACGAGATTATATAACCATCTCAGAATACCAGACAGAAGAAGGTCAAACTCCGACTTGAAGCTGATACATTGAAGGACAGCCCACACTAATATGTTTAGTCAACACCGGTAAGCAAATCTGTCACGTTACAAACGAAATAGAAAGACCTGTCAAACTATTAGGTGATCCCATAAGTTCGTGCCGACTGTTGCGTATACATTTCATGTGTCGATTTATAAACATACGGCGATAAGGGACCAATGCACTTGAGCTTAGCTGATCGAGAACAGGTTAGAGCAGATTTTCGTGGGTATAAGATCGTAATATAGTGAACACAGTGACTTCTAACAGTAAAAAATCATGAGTGAAATGCGTATCCATTTTCGACATCTCATGTTGTATGAATTTCGGAAAGGAAGTTCTGTAACAATTGCCACGAAAAACACATGTGCTGTTTACGGAGAAAATGCGCTTTCATCTCGCACCTGTAGGAAGTGGTTCGAACGTTTTAGAGCTGGGAATTTCTGTTTAGAAGACGAGGAACGCTCCGGGCGTCCTCCTCAGACAGACGAAGATAAAATTCGGGATCCTGTTGAAAAATCACGAAGTCTGACAGTTCAAGAGATGTCAAATGTTCTGAAAATACCTAAGACAACGATTCATAGGTGTTTAAAAAAAATAACACATATAACCGCTCGAAAAACGGCACGAACTTATGGGATGACCTGATAAATCGAATCGAATAAATTTGCACAAATCGTACTCTCGAGAAAACCCTTGTCAACTACCTAGACGTTTGGCCGCATAGGTTTGAAACGTACCTTAAGTTTGCGCGTAACGCGAGTCACAAATTGAAGTACCTTACCATTGTCGCGAACCTAGATGAAACAATCCTAGCTCAGGTGGAGGATATAGTGGTCGATCCCCCGGAGACGGGACACTATGAACGCATTAAAAGCGAGCTGATTAAAGGACTGGCCAATTCCGACGGTATAACAATGAGAAAATTGCTCTAGAACGAGGAAATCGGAGACCGAATGCCGTTCCAGTTCTACCGCGACTTGAAGGAAATAGCCATGCCCATGCTCTCAGACCAGTTCGTCCTGGCGCTTTGGAAGAACTGCCTGCAGGCAGAGGCATAGCTGATACTAGTCGCCGCGACGGAATCCAACCCGGAAGGCCTGACGGCGTTGACGAACTGTATCCATGAGACCCGACCAGGCACATCCCGAATGGCAGCGGTAAGCGAGACATGGGAACGAATACCAAACGACAGAGAAAGCGAATCATGGGCCAGGAGCAGCAATGCGTTGAACGAACAAATTATCCAACTGCGGGCCCATATAAGCGCGTTGCGTTTCGCCAATGGCCGCACTTCACAACGACGAAGCAGGAGTCGTTGTAGATCGTATTCGAGGAAAAGATTGCATCTGTCCGGCCTCTGTTACAACCACGCAACGATGCAAGGCCGCGCAAAGAGGCGTCGTTCCCCGAGCACCTGGAATCACGGAAGCAACCGTCCGTGAACGCGGCGCGCGAAGACGGTTCCGTATCCCGCCGATATTCGTCACAAACGAGAGTCCAGGATTCCCCTCCTTAGGGACACAGGCGGCGATATATGTGCGCACTAGCAGAGCAGATCACGCGCACCCTCGATCAGAAGCGAGTACGAACTCGTGGCCAACAGAACACGAAATCCAACATACAGTTACATCGTGATTAACATGAACCTGTCCCTCGGACGAGCTTTCAAATGGCGTTTTGTTCTAGCTGACAATCAAACTCTCATCATCGGCATGGACTTTTTGAGCTGCTATGGGTTACACGTGAACCCGCGAGACAAACGACTCTCTACGCGACAACACAATTGTCATGAATGGGATACGCGGCCAAGGCCCACGTAGCGTCAATGAAGACGATAATCCGCGAATAAACCTACTATAAATTCGTCCAAAGTTCTCGGACCTAACTCGGCCATCCCTTTTCGGAAGAAGTACAGAACGGCACGGTGTGGAACACCACATCAAGACGACGCCATGATCATCGTCAATAACAAACTTTAACGAAGCCTCGCTCCCGACCAGTTCAATAGATGAAAGTGGAATTCGAGATGATGATAGAGCAAGGAGTGATTAGACCGTCGAAGAGTCCATGGGCATCACCCTTACTCGTCGTGCCCAAAAAAGGCGGAGGCGTATGATTTATGACGATTACCGAGCGCTGAACGCTCACAACATACCCGATAGGTATTTGCCACCGCACATCGAAGATTTCGCACAGAACCACATAATAAGCGGATCTTCTCGAAAATCGATCTCGTCCGCGTGTATCATGAAATTCCGGTAGCTCCCGAGGTCGTCGAAGAAACAGCGATCACGACCGCGTTCGGATCGTTCGAAGCAATTAATACCAAGTTCAGATTTCGAAATGCGGCACAAACGTAACAAAGGTTTAGATTTCGTTTACGCGTATATCGACGATTTTCTGATCGCTTCGGAAGACGAAGAACAACACCGCCAACACTTGCGAAATTTGTTCAAACGCTTAGACGAGTACGCCGTAGTAATAAATGCTGCGAAATGTGAATGTGGCGCGGGCGAAATCACATTTTTAGGATACATCGTAACCACCGACGGGATAAAACCGCTAGTCGAACCTTGTTCGCGCCATTTTCGAAGCACCCTGACGAACATCTGCAAAGACACCTCGAAACGATTAACTTCTACCGACGTTTCATACAGGGGCACGCAGCAAATCTACAACCATTCAACGACCTGTTAAAAGGTGCGAAAGAGTCACCTTGACTATATTGGACAATTCACGACCAATATATATATAAAGGGGCAAGATAACAATGTAGCCGACACTTTATCTCGGATCGAAGCGATAGGGAAATCGGTAAATCAGCGAATTTTAGAACACCGCGCCAGAGAACATTGCCGAATTACGCGAAATTGTCAACGAGAGGACCTGGACCGTATAAGGGCAAGAGAGCAGCAACCCGTAATAACTGACACACCCGTCAACCCAAATGACAAAATCGCAATGGACATATTCGGATCTCTCAAAAAAACCAAACAAGGTGACCAATTTATCCTGTCTATCCAAGACCAATTGACCAAATGCCTCATTCTCTCCCCTTAAAACGCGAACCAGCTAATTCGACCATTAACGAAATTTTAGATCACTATGCTTAAATATTTTCCGCACCTAAAAGTATCCTGTCGAACATGGGACGGAATTTCGTATGTAAACCGATGGATACGTTTGAACAAACGTTCTAGATCTGAGACATAAAAGCTACTTCTTTCCACCCGCGATCTAACGGATCCGTCGAACGAATACATGCTGTAATAAAAGACCTTATTCGAACTTGCACCACCGACAAAACAACTGGGACGAAAACCTAAAACTAATATGTATGGACATTAACATTATAACATTAACAATTCTAACCATTGAGTACATCAATGGCAATCTAGTAGACAGTTACTCTCCAAAACACCACCGAAAACGAAGATAAATGGATCATTCGACCTAGACGATCTACTGGAGCCACACGCTTTTACGGAGCAAAGCGTAGCTAAAAAAGGGGGAATTGTCGCAGAGCCATTAATTAACATTACAAAAACCAGGGGGATAGAGCCCTAAGGAACATGCTGCATGCCATCGAAGCAACAACGTTGTTCGAATGTTCCCGGAGAGACGTGATCGCGAGGAAGCACGCCAACGGGAGCCGTAGATTCCCGTTAGGATTAGGCAATCAACGGCGTGAAATAATCGATCTCCTATTTCGTTTAGGATAATAAAGGGGTGGTTGAATTGATGATAACACTGAGGTAATAGATTACAATACACACTTCATTCCAACAACTTTATGGACAAGATAGTTACGCTCGGTGCGTATAGATATAAGTTAACTAGGTGATTGAACTAAGACATAAACAATGAGTTAAGATTGAGAATGAGCAGAGTACGCAATATAAGTTAACTAGGTGATTGAACTAAGGGTAGAAACCCGATCAAGAGATTGACTGAATTAAGGATGGAAAATTAGTCTAGAGATGTTGACTGATCTAAAAATGTAAGACCAGTGAAGTTCGGTCACGATGCGGTTGTGAAGGAAAACTAGTGATGGGTGTATCTAGCGCACGGGACCATCGAATCGTTGCTCCTGATTGGATAAGAAAAAGGTTGGGGGGTAAGAAAGGGTTCTAGCCGCGCCTAAGACACCGAACGTGAGAAAAACCAACTTTCCGGTATCTTCACGTAGTAGACGATAAATTTACGGAACACTTGAAATAAAAGATACTTGCTTGGTCTGAACCTTGCTCGTGAAACGTTTAAACCTACGCAAAATCGTTCGAACGCCGCGAGGAAATGACGAGTGTTTTCTTAATTTCACTACTGCCCGTGCCATCGACATAACACACTCGTTTAAATCCGATTACGAAAGTTAAGCAACGCCGAGCACGCATTGTGCTACTTAGATGGGTGAACGCTTGGAAACTTCGTGCGGTGTTGGTTTTATTTTATTTTTCCAATTTTTGTTACTTTCCATAACAATAAGCTTTTAATAATCTATAACTTAAACATCGAGAAAAAGAAATGTTTGGTATTACACGACTATTACCTCACATTATATCATTCTCATTTTTGCACACACTTATTTTTCTTTAAATATTCTACTTTTTTTAACATCAGAGACAAATAAGAGAACCAAACTATTTTAGCCAACGCTCATACCGCGCTGAATGGTCTCGTTCTCGTCTGAAGGCATTTTGAGAGATAGAATAGAGTTTGGTTCTTTTGATGTAAAAATTTGATTTCTCTGTGGGACATGCTAACAGAGTCCTTTTTAGAGATATTTTTTATTTTGTTTGCCCAGTGTTGATTTATAGAGTTTGCGAATTCTTGCTTTAAACACAACTTTATTTTGTGTAAAAGGAACTTCTCTTTTATCGTAGGAATAGTTTTATTTTACATTGTTTATTTTGCATAGTATGAAGCTTTTGCCTCGTAATTTTTTTTTATTATTGATATAGAGCTCGAAAGCCGACTTTTGTTTTATTTCTAGTAGGGATTCTTGAAGGGCGGTTTGTACATGTTTTTCTATTTCGTCTATAAACGAGTCGATTTGCCTCTTTGTTAGGTTGACATTGTTGTGGATATTTAGGTCGCAGTTCTTTTCGAGCTGATTTTGTAATATTTCCTACTTTCTTGTCTTTGTACTTGTACCTGGGTCCGTCACTCCGTGTTTCTAGCGTTAGGAAGTCAGATGTATTTTTGTTTATCTGAAATACGAGAACGTTATGGTCGCAATCGTAATCTATATGGTTTTGAGCGTGTTAGTTGCCCGTAAATTAAGGAATTGTAATTGTGTGTCTCCAAGGCACATGACTAGGTAATGAGCCACCTTTTGGTCAAGACTCAACCCTTTCTTCGTGCGTTTTTAATGATTGTTTTAGTTCGTTTAATTGTGTTTGTTGTTCATTTAAGGCTTTGAATATGCTTTCTTTGAAGGTTCGATAAGTTTATTACGTTCAGTTGTGGTATGGTTTTAATTGGGTTTGGATTTTGAATTACGCGCGGTAATAAATTTGTTTGATGTGGTTGGTTTTCGGAGACTTGGTTTCGGCTTATTCCTTGTCTTAGGATGTCTGAGAACTACGGCATGAATTTGCAGCTTATTTGAGCAACACGTTTGTTTTGATGCTTTGCATTTGTTGATATTTTCCCAAAGTTGTTTGCAAAGTTCCACGAGTTTTGAGCATCCTTTATACAAAGCAGGATATCCGTAGTTTTTACAGCTCACGCACTGCACTTTGTCTTTGTTTACTGCGTCATCATTTTTGATTTTGCACTCGCTTGGTCTGTGCGGTTCCATGCTGTTTACATTTGCGACATTGCGTTATGTATTTTTCTGATTTTTTCCCATTTTACCCTAAAGTAATTTAGACGGTTCATTTTTAGTAGGCTACTCATATTGCTTTGTGGGAATACTTGGATTATGCAAATTGGGAGCAATACATTGTTCTCTATTGATCTTTTTGTCGAGAAGCGCCAATCTTTTGTCAATTGGGGACGTCCTACATCTGCAATGCTTGCAACTCTGCGACTATCTCTGTCTCGGAGAAGCAACTGTTTAGAACCTTTAGTGAGACCGTGTGGTACTTCTCCAATTCGGCTGTATGTGCGTAAAAGGCTGTCTGAACTGCAATTAGGATTTCTTTCACTTTGTAGACTTGTACTTCGTAGGAATAGCACGTGTTTATCTGCGTGTATTCGTTTAATGTGGAATGACTTTGTGTTTAGAGTCCTTCAATGAGTTTTACTGTCTCTCTCCAGTCTTGGTGGGTGATGTATATTGGAGGCAGTTTGTCTCTATTTGTGGATGCTGTGGTGTCAGCGTTCTTCCTTGGAAAGGTTAGTGACCTGTCCAGGTTGTGTCTGGCTTCTCGGTAGCCTTGTCGCTGGAGATGGACCCCCTGCGTTGTCCATTTCTCTGGGCTGTGTCTGGGACGTTGAGGGTTTCGTGGATGATGGTATACCTCTTCATCCATTCTTTATTCTCTTTCAGCTTGTGATTTCCCGTCCTGAGAGGCCGTATGTCTACTTACTTTCTTCCGTACGTTTTCGTTCTTTTTCCTTATTATTGTGGATTCTTCTTTTGTTATTAGTTGAGGGTATTGCTGTGTCCGAGATAGGCTGGACTCTTGTGATTCCAATACGCTGAACCTATTTTCCGTTCGTAATGCAGATAACGGGAAACTATCTGCTGAATTTATAATTTCGTTTTTTTCGCGGTCCGCGTCTCCTGTTCTGCTTTCCTCTTTGATTACACTTTCCTGGCTACTTTCTGCCCTTTTATTCCTGTTCACCAGGTTTGGCAGACGGTTCAGTGTCCGCTCCCTTTGGGAGCCAAAGCTTGTGTTGCTAAGAAAGTTCTTGATCCATTTTTGCTGTAGTATTTTTCTTTTGGTTGCTCTATTCATTCTTTTTATTTTCTTTCCTTCTCTTTTCTTGTTTTTTTTTTATAGTGAGTATTATTTATCACTTTTCGTTATTGAATATCACAGTATAAATTGGCAAACTCACTAACGAGTTTAACGCCTGGTATTTTTGGCCAGTGAAGTCTGACCTGCTGAGGGGTTCACAGCATTCTGACGAGAAAGAATACATTCAGCTCGGTATGAGCGTTATCTGAAGTAATCAATTTCCTTATTTAATATTATTGAATAAAAAATATTTACGACGTACAATTATGTAGGAGGATAAAAAAGATATGTAAAACCTTGCCCGACTTCGTTTTCAAGAAAATGGACTGTGAAGTTAAGTAGGGGCAATTTCATAATTGATTTTCGCGAAAACAAAGCGAAAAATGTTATTTTACATTTTCGACTTCATTTTCGCCATGCGCAGGGAATCATCATCTTTCGGTTTGTGTCACAATTTTCGGCACATGTATTTTTGCATTCTTTCAAACGACATATTCCGAATTCCGAATATTGAATAAATGTAACATTATCGGGGAATATAGACAATGGAATATATAAGTAAACATGTATGCGAGAATGATACAACGTATAGTGATAATCGTTTAATACTAAAAAGATATTTACTTGATGTATACGACCATAGCTTATTAACACTTAGCCAACCGCGCGCCAGAGCAAACTATACGCTTCTCTGTCCACCGTGCACACACAGGCCAACCTATTCGCTGTCCACCGTGCATTTTTCTAAGTAATTTTTATAATGATGTGTTAGGCAAAGGTACCGATACCCATTTACATTTTTCGTGTTTAATACAGTTTTTGGGTTTAGGCCGCTGGGGAGCGAAGCTTTTATGTGATTTTGTTTTTATTTGATTTTTTCTGTCCTAAAAATTTGGTCGCAAAGCAGGACACTTTGGTCGCAAAACAGGACACTTCATGAGAACGAGTACTTTCAACGCGGTATGAACGTTGCCTGAAGTAATCAGTTTTGTTATTTCATGTTATCAAATAAATAAAATATTTAAGAAAACATACACGTATGTATGAGGATAAATGGTATTCTTAAACGTGCATTCAGATATACAAAATTTTTCCTGCCTTCGTTTCCCAAACAATGGATTGTGAAGTTCCGTCATATAGGTACGCGTATACCTAACAAGTAGCGAGTAAAGAGGACGAAACTTCATAATTGATTTTCTGGAAAACCAAGTCTTGTGTCAAAACTTGTCACTTCATACTCGATTTATTTTTGTATAGGAAATCAGGCCCTTTCGTCTTGCAAGATCGTAATACTCTAATTTTCTCGTCTATTTCAATCTTAAAACTATTTAGTTTCACTGGATTGCGTATAACTACCAACATCAAAATACTAACATTCATGGACGACACGGCTGTACTAGTCAGGTGACACTGTAGAACGGCTTCTTTGGTCTCTATAACAATAACGCGGATAAAGCGCAAATGCCGACAAGCAGAAAGGGTCGGAAAACTTGAATAGGCCTGTAGCGGCACTCGACAACAAAACTTTCCAACGGTATCACCGAAGCGCAAGTGCCGACAGGCCTAATAAGCCATCGATATCAGTACGGTATTCCGCCGAATATTTGGAAGAAGGCGTAGGTGGCAACGATTGCGGACGCGTAACGAACACGTGCGTAGGAGGGATATTTACGGATGACAAAAGAAACGAATCGGATTAACAAAACAGTTGAGTTGTAACCGAGGGGAGAGAATCGTCAGTTGGAATCGGGAGTTGTACGTAGAGTCGAAATCGAGAATGGTACGTAAAGAGTCGAAAGCGAGAATTGTTAATAAATATACTGTTAAACACCACCGAGTATTTCTTTGGTACCCTACACGTTTTACACCAAAATCACCTCAGGGTTGACGGCAATCAATATATTTCGGCACCGCAGCCGTTGATCCTCAGTTAGCCACCGAAGAGTCAAGAGTCGTCAATCGAGAGTCGTTATATCACGCCCTGTCCAAACATTCTTAACCGCCACTCCGTTGAATTCATATAATAAACTCTGCTACCATATCTAAAGTCTGAATTTTTCTTACTTTGCTCGTGAAACGTTTAAACCTAAGCGAAATCATTCGAACGACGCAAGGAAACGATCAGTGATTTCTTAATTTCACTGCTCCCCGTGCCTTCGACGTAACACAAGCACTCTAATCCAGAAACAACAGTCATATTACTACCAGAACGTATCAGAAAAATCGAAAAATGAAATGATAAATGCAAAGCACAGTCGATTTAACCACATTACATTTAAAACACGAAAACAGAAGCCACCTAATATGTAATTGAATGATACGCATATAACACAAACAAAGCAAGTTAGATACTAAGACCCCACTTAGATTCATAACTTGCATGAAAGCAACATACTAAATCAATTATAGACAAAATACGGATAAAAAGGAATCAGATGTACTGGCTAACTAGTCGAAACTCTAAAGTCAGCAAGGAAAAAAACTAAAAAGTTATAAAACGATTAAAAAACCAATTTGGAATACCACTATGGGGGACAAGAGCAATGAGTCATGTAAATAAACCAGAGTCGCTTCTAGAAGATTCAGAACAACAGCTAACGCCCCATGGTATGTCAGAAACGAGGATATACACAAAGCTTAAAAATACCACAAGGTCGATGAAGAAATTAGCAGATACGCAGAAAAATACAAAAAAAAAACGGCAACACATCCAAATCAGCTAGCTGCTGAATCGAGCAAAACCCATATAAAAAGGAGACTGAAAAGAAAACATCCCACTGACCTCGCTAAAGAAATAAAACAAACAAACAGGAAGATGGTATCCTGCTGGGGACAGCCATCCGCAATTAAAGTTAGAAAAATTTAACAAGTGTCCAGCTGGACAAATTGTAAAGTACAAATTAAATAAAAAAAAACGGATTGTGTGTTTGCCCACAAAGGAGTAATCCAAGTGCTGAAAACTTTAAATAACACTTGTTACTTGCGAATACCCATACTTAACCCTGCTGCGGTCTTCCATTCAACTAAATTGTTCGGTAAGAGTTTGAAGAAGAAAGTTACCTTTGCATAAAAAGATTCGTTTTTGTCTATTTTATCTTCTAACTAAAGGGTGGGATAAATGTAGTAGTATGTTACCATATCCTTCATAATAACTTTTATTGCAAAGAACCGGTACATTCTATTATAGCAAACAAAATTTTGGCACTAGTGAAATTTTTACAAACTCTTATTTTCTCTTTGAAATGTTCCAATGTATTTATAACACTCTCTGCTATTTCTTTTGCAGCTTTCCTACGCGGGTCATATTACCGTCTTATAATATAATTTTGTATCAGTGCGTTCCCTAAATTTTCTATGACCGCACGTCTTTTTCTCAAATATGTCGATTTCAACAATCGGATAATATTTTGCTCTACACGTTTAAAGAATACAGAAGTTCTTAGAGAAAGAAAGGAGAGCAGCAAGAACAAAGAGACCCGAAGACCGCAGCAGGGTTAAAAAGAACATGAATTTAATTTGTAAATATTTTGGATTCTTGCATCCTGATATTAACATTCTGCTTAATCTATTTTCAATGTTAAGAAACATTTTAAACACTATTTACAATACAAAGATAAAATACTTTATTTTGTATACCACATTGTGAAAATAAAGATAGTTTATTTTTTACTACATATTTAAAATATTTTATTCGTACTGCAGACCAACAACTATTTAAAATAGTATTTAAAACATTTTTCCTATAAATTTGACCCAGCACTGCTCAAGCACAGTTAACATATTCGCAAGAAAATTGAGAAATAGAAATAACTTTTAATTATATAAATATCTAACTCATAGATTTCATCAGTCTTTGTAAAATACTATTTCGAATCAATTTCACAGTCTCTCACACCAGTAGTGACAAGTTTAACCGTAATTAAAAAAGTATCGGAATCAATATTGAAGTAGTCGAGTAATAATAATCTTTTAATGTTTCGAAAATTATATAGAGTAAATAGAACAAAAATTATTTGCTTATAATATTGACATAATTTAACCGTTTGAGTCCCAGGGGTGTTTGAAAAACCAGGCTTGAAAAGTCCCGAACGTCACGATAGCCTCTCAATCGATTGCGAAGAGAAACGAGCGGCACAATAGCGCTCGTCATATTTCTTATTTTTATGAAATACATCTATATTTTTATATATGTGTACTATTAGTTTATAAATATTTCAAGCTTTGTTCAATAAAAATTATTAAGATAACAATGAAATACAAAATACCGTCAGTCGTGCGTAGCGTTCAAATGTACCGAGACTTTTCGACACAAAATCTAAACAGTGCGATTACGCTGCTTGGTACTCAAACGTTTAAATAATAACGATACCTCTAACATGCGCGTGTGTCTGATATCGACGATACCGCGCTCTGTAACTTGTTCCCTGTCGAATTAACCTTGGGTAACAGATTTACGAAGGAGAGTAATGACTCAATGCGCGAAGAACAATTGCCGAAGTTAAAACTCGAAAACAAAATATCGAAGAGCAAACGTTGAGAAAGTTTCGACGATTAGGATGAAATTTACCTATGCTTACTGCGGACGATTATGCGATACGAAGCAACTAAAGCGAATGCCGCGACGCGATATATGATTGAACGAATGCGACTGAATTCTCGTACGACGATACGAATGATTAACGATACACTCGTCCGCGAACGTGTGTCGATGCCGCTCTCATTTGAACGACCCGCACGAGACGGTTTACTAATCGTTCACTCACTAATATTATACTTACCTTTGCGTATGCTTGGAGATGCTGTTCACAACTGAAGATTTCGCATAGGACTGTCCATTGATCGTTACGCCTGATGGAACGATTTCGCCTGCACGAGCGCTGAGAGATTGAAACGGTTCTTTTGTCCACGTTTAGCAATTCGAAGGCACGGAAGCTGACGCTCTCGTCAACGTTCACCACTGAAATACTCGAACGAGACTGCCGATACCGTTATTATACTCGGGCGGGCCCAACTTCAGCGAGCGACTCCAACAAGGCTTAAAACAGAGGACCCGAAATACGCATGCTGATTGGTTTTCAAGAAAGTCGTCAAACGGCATATTCGCCAACAAGATGGCGTTTACTGCGTGAATACGCTCCAAGTACGGGGGATCTGCGGGAAGAGCGTGAACGATACCTGGATGAATGCGAGGCTTATTGGGTAAGGGTGGCGCTCGACCTCTCGGACCATTAAAATCCTTGAATTATCCTTACAAGAAATTTATAGCATAGGAAATCAAAAATACTGCTACGAATGTTGAAGGGAACCGTTTTAGTTATTGGAGTACCATTCTAAAATAGCGCCTTAACTGCGAAAGCGGGCTACAACGAGCTACAACGAGACAAAAGCTACATACTATCCAAAATAAACAATCTAAAGTACAACAATTCCTACGATAAAAGAGAAAATGGACAAACAAAATAAAAAAATATGTCTAAAAAGACTCAGCTAGCGTGTTACCACAGACAAATCAAATTTTTAAGTCAAAAGAACTCTAACTCTATCCCTTCTTTCAAACTGCCCCAGAGAAAGCTCCCCTCCTCCAAGAAGCAGGTATAGCGATACAGAAAATCAATAAAGACATGAAGTGTAGTTATTTCATAACATGTAAAACAACGGAAAAACTATACGTTATCGGCACTCACTTTTCCAAAACACACACACACACACACAACGAACATATGGATCGAGGATAATTAACAGAATTATTATGTCAGAAACAGATAAACTGAAAAATGAAATACAGCGAGACATATCGCTAAATAAGACAGTCTTCACATTCTCTAAAGAAAACATCTCAAACAACCACAAACAACCAGACACAGAAATAAACTACGTTACAAATTATAACCAACTAAAAATCATTTTCTCTAAATTAAACAGTAAACGCTTACCCAACAAAATAAAATGATATTACACAGTGCTCTTTAAATATGCAATAAACAACACGTATTTCCCCAGAAAATAGAAAAAAGCTAAATTAACAACCATCACAGAAGTAAAAAGAAATGAAAACCGCTCCTCACCCTCAAACTTGCGATATATAAGTCTCCTACCCAACATAAGCAAAATATTCGAAAGAGTCATAAATAATCCCCTAAGCCCCTTTTGCACAAAAAATAAGGTAATCCTAAAAAATCAATTCGGCTTCTTCAATAATCAATTTTTAATAGTCTATATTCTAAGCATCAAGAAATTGCAATCTTTTAGTATTACGCGACCATTACCATACATTGTATCATTCTCATTTTGGCACACACCTATGTTTCTTTAAATATTCTATTTTTTGGTCATCAAAAACAAATAAGAAAACTGTTTATTTCAGCCAACGCTCATACCGCGCTGAGTGCACTCGTTCTCGTCCGATCACGAAAGTTAAGCAGCGCCGGGCACGGATAGTACTTGGATGGGTGACCGCCTGGGAACTCCGTGTGGTGTTGGCTTTTTTTTATTTTTCCAATATTTTTTACTTTCCTTCACAATCAACTTTTAATAATCTATAACCTAAGCATCGAGAAACAGAAATGTTTTGATACTACACGACTATTACCTCACAATTATATATTATATCAAAAAATAATATTATACAGGGTGGTTGGTAACTGGTGGTACAAGCGGAAAGGAGGCGATTCTACGCGAAAAAAGAAGTGGAAAATATAGAATAAAAATTTTTTTTTTTATTTTTTTTTTAATTTTTCTATCGAGACAACGATCTACAGTGAGATCCGTTATAACGAGATGTGATAAAGTGCACGCGTACCAAGCGAAAATTCAACTAAACTTACAAAACGATAATAAAACCAATTTGGAATACCACTATGGGGGACAAGAGCAATGAGTCATGTAAATAAACCAGAGTCGCTTCTAGAAGATTCAGAACAATAGCTAACGCCCCATGGTATGTCAGAAACGAGGATATACACAAAGATTAAAAATACCAAAGGTCAAAGAAGAAATTAGCAGGTACGCAGAAAAATACAAGGAACGAACGGCAACACATCCAAACCAGCTAGCTACTGAAGCGAGCAAAACACTCATAGAGAGAAGACGAAAAAGAGAATACCCCACTGACCTCGCTACAGAAATAAAATAGTCAAACTCGAAGATGGTATCCCGCTAGGGATAGAAATCCACATATTACTTAGCAATTAAGTTAGAAAAATGTACTAAATGCCCATCTGAACAAATTATAAAGTACAAATTAAATAATAAAAAAAATTTGTCGCATATGGCGCTCAAACTTATTCCGATTACAGCCGAAGAATGACGATTGATCTGTTCGGCCATCTCTTACTGTCATGCCAACTTCATTGTTACCAGTGAAGGAGCATTTTATTCGTTCTGAATCTTTTAGTGTTCTCTTTCATTGCTCTACAACTTAAGATAGTAAATAGGGTTTTAACTAAACCATCTTTGAAATATTCTCTATCGACTAACCTATTTTGACTAAACCATCTTTGGAATATTCTCTATCGAATGATTCGAGTCCAATTTAAATCGGTGCAGTAGTTTTTAAGTTATAACCGAACGAACATAAAAGTATTTTGCACTTTATATATGTATATATGTACATGTATATGTATACCAGAGATAGAGACGTTACAAAATTTGAAACCTATACTGGGCCCTTGACTGTTAGGCTTTGTTGGTTATAGACAACATAAGTTAGAAGATGTAACAATTCTGATTGTAATAATTGCGTAATGTAATTAATTTTTATCTGTGGAAGACACGTCTGTATTTCGGACTGAATTCTTAAGAACTGACAGTTAACAATGATTAAACTGTTTAACAATTGAACTATTAAATAAAAGAAAATAATATCGGCATATTTTATATATATTTATATATAAATAAATGGTTGCTGTGTCTTTTTCCCACTTATATTGCAGTCTATGTATAAAGAAATTTATTTTCAATACGTTGAATAATATTTGTTGTCATATACTACGCACAAGCACTCATTTCTCGTAATAATCCAACAGGTACAAATAGAAATTTGTACGTACATTTTTTGATGAAGTTTAGAAATAGTCCAATAAAAAAAATTCTAATTTGTCCTTAGAACTCATAAACTGAACTATATTCGAGAAGATGACAAACCAGATATTAACGAATCTTCTTTCAGACGATATTAACGGGTCATTCATATTGTTTACGTATACCAAACGCAGAATTTTCCTTTTTTCCAATTAACATTAAAATCTAAAAACTCTTACAACATTATTATTCAACTTTATTGCAATCTTATTCTACTCAGCAATTAATCTATTCTAATGACATAACGAATCATTATGTAGTTACCATCGTCGGTATGGCTAGGTGGTTTTTTCAATCCTCAATCATTCCTAACTGCAATTATGCAACAAACCGCACGCAAAAATGAATGGCCATTGAACAAAATGTGTTTATATTGCGAAGTACTGCGAAAAACCAAAGAAGAAATCACGTAATTATTAAAAACATTACTCCGTCATTCCTTCAAACATATCCTTTATTTTTGTTTTTCCTTACTGTATGATGTTAATGTCGGGTATAGTATACTTATCGCACATGTACAATGGTGAAAAAAAGTATTTGTACATACACATCCTTATTTTTCAATGAACCTTTTTAAGGCGGAATCCACGATTTATTTTCGTAGCATCAATTTTTTGTAGTCGTATGAAAGTACTATTATATATATTATTATATTATATTATATAGTATATAATACTATTAAATGACACAAAGATCACTGCGGATGAGCGGGGAGAATGAAGAGGCACGCGCGCGTACACACGCACACAGGGTTAGAGCGTTGATTCATTTATAGTATTGTATATCACTTTTTGTTATTTATTAATTTCATTTTATTATTAAGTTGATATGATTTTTTGAGAACGGGATGTAAACTTGTGAGGATCTGTAAGGTTAAACAAAAGCGAGAGTGGAGTTTATAGCAGCCAAAACGAGCAACGAATTATTGTCTGAACTAGAAGTCATCTAACCCCATAAGGGAAACAATAAATAATGGCATTAGATTTAATATATATGAATCTAATTAATTAGTAGCTATATAAATGCTCTAATAAGTACAATAATGTACAAATATTGTTTATAGCTACTGAATTTGCGATTATCTTCTTATATATGTGTGTGTGTATATATGTGTATATACAAATATTTTAAAGTATTAATAAATAAAGATATCTTAACTGTATTTTTAAATATTTTTAATATTTTATTTCAAGTACATTTTTTTAAATGAACTCACTAGTTTTCATCTTTAACAAAATTCAGTTACAATTTGTATAAATTTTATTCCAGAGTAGTAATAATAGATTTTTCACTAAAACTTTACAGATCAGCACCAAGAGAAGGCGCTTATATAAACGGATTGTACATGGAAGGTGCACGATGGGACGTTCAAACAGGATGTATCATGGACTCTCGATTTAAAGAATTGTTTCCACTATTACCAATAATGTATATTAGGGCGATTACACAGGACAAACAAGATTTAAAGAATATGTATAAATGTCCTGTATATAAAACACGATCGCGAGGTCCTACTTATGTGTGGACGTTCAATTTAAGAACTAAGGAGAGAGCTAGTAAGTGGATTCTTGGTGGAGTGGCAATTTTATTACAAATCTAATTTTATTAATTAAATTATGGACTAAATATGCAATTAAAATAAAGATTTTCGAAATTATCATAGAGTGTTGGTATTCATTTTTCAAAACACGGTATTATTTTATGCAAGATAATATTTATGTAGAAGAAGAAGTACAACGCTTCTCTATGCACGATTACAATTTATTTCTCCATTTTAAATTTCTTTACAACTTACAAAAACGTTAATTCATACACACATTTTGTAACAAAAAGATTGTATGATCGCGAATTTGAAATTAAGTTTTTAACTTAAAAAATAGATATTATTACAATTTTATAAAAAAAGTTGTTTATTTGCAACATTAGAAACATTTTGTACACATCAAAAATTGTTGGTACCAGTCCTTATCTTCTTTTGAACCCATATTTTTTCCTTTCATAAAATAGATCAGTCTTTGAACTCCCAAGATTTACAATCTTTGGACAACCATCACGCTGCAACAAACCAAATTTCAAATCTTAATCTATTACTACACATTATAAGTCATATATATATATATATATAAATGCCAGCACATTCTGTCTTCCTTGATATGCTGTAACTGTCTATAACTTTTAATTTTATTGAGATATTTTTTCATATCTTTTTTATGAAAATACTTATCTAAATGAATTAAACTGTAGCACTCTATGTTGTAGTTTTATTACCGGAGTACACAATACATAGTATAGTAGTGCTGCACAATCTCTATTCGATTGACATTGTCATAGAAAAAGAATTGATAATGTGCTTTAAACAAGATTTAGATGTAAATCCAGCATACTATTTAAAATGGAAATTGTGAATTGAAGTATTTATTAAATACATAAACAGGAAAATTATGTAAATATTTCTTCCTTTCTCTCTCTATCTCTTCCTTTCTCACTATCTTCCTCTGCTTGCTAAAGAATATGATTGTTGAATTATAATATATATCATAAATGTCTGTATATTAATGTATAATTTATAGCTAATTAAAAAAAAAGATAAAAATTCTGGCTACAAAGATATTGGGTTTATGCTGGGGTATAAAACATATATATTTAATCTCAAATATATAGAAACATTATACATATAACATTAACAAATTGCTTTTATTAAAAATTTTATAAATTACAAAATATGAGAAATGAACTATACATTTATTATAATTATATCAATCAGGTTGATCAATGTGCATTTGAGTTTAAACATTATTCAATATAGATAGATTTATTGTAATTCCAGCCCGCATGGGGCCAGAGGAATAAACTATACTTTTAAAAGATTCGAGCATTAAATTTATAAATTTTTCTTTTAAAAAGTTGTTTAGATGTTTCCCACTCATCTGAAAAATCGTGAACAATATTATTGAATTCCTTTTGTTGCCTTTCTTATTTTAAATAAAATAAAAATTTCAGAAGATATATATATATATATATATATATATATATATATATATATATATGTATATATATGTATATATATATAAGTTCAGAAGATTTTGAAATATTATAAAATTATTTCTGTTCAAATTGACTGACTTCAGTATGCTTTCAAGTTAATTAAAATGCTTGTAAATATGATCATAAATTTATGGTAAAATGAATGATTCTATTAAACAGTTTATTAAAAATTACAAAAACGGAATTTACTCTTCCTACAAAGTCTTTATGTGTGCTTGAATTTATCTCCATTTATCTCCCACAGGACATGAAACAAGAATTAATTTAAGTCCTTTTGAATGTAAACCAACATGAAACTAACTACTTTTGTAATATAGGTGACAAAATAAGGTACTTCTGTTTAAAGAATCTTATAAAGCTCATGCTACTTATAAATAAATCTATAGATAGATATAATAATTGATATACATATATTGTATTCAAATGAAATTGCAGTTCTAAATAAAGAAGTTTATATGCGAAGAAATTTTATTTTTATCAATGTATTTCTTTAAAATAATTTCCATTAGAATATAAGATGTTTCCCAAACTATAATTAAACTAATATAATTATTTTTAAAGTTTCTTCATTCCTTAATTTTACTTTATTTTCATTATAACAAAGTAAATAAAGTATTACATACAAAGTCTATAAAATAGATACATTAAAAACATTCATTTAATCAATCTATTTAATCATAATCAATTTTTAAATTTTGTCTTTCTTTAAATCTTTTACTATTCGGCTTTTCTTATAGGAATATATAAAAAATTAAGTAATATCGTAAACCAGCTTTGAAGTATGATATGAAATGAAAAATAATAAAGATATAAATCACAATAGTTAACAACCTGACCATTTAATAAATCAAATTTCATAATTTTATACTCAAAAATAACAAATGTAATATATTAAGAACACATATTAAATTACTTTTTTAAAAACTTACATCTTTCTCTTGGATTGTACATTCTTTGCAATAATAGGCATCAGACACACCAGGTCCACCACAGATAACACATCTGCCTTGATAAGATCCATAATTGCATTCATCACAAATCCGAACCAAAGTACAAGGTCTTACATAAGAATCACAAATTACACATTTACCGTCACATTTCTCGCATAACCTCCCTATTGCTGAAAATAAAAACTATTTTAATTATATATGTATACATGATGTTATTATTATCATATAGCAATTATACGATATTGGTAATGTTTTTATATGTAAATCTATTTATCCAATAATTGTAATTTTACTTCCTCATTTCATAAATTTCTAAGTAAACGGAGTACAATGTAAATAAAAGGTTAATTTTATAGAAATTAAGATAAAAAATTGTATACAGATACATATATCTATACAAGAATTTCGACACATATATATATTTCTGATGAAAATATATTATAGTTAAAATCTGTAATAATTAAATATTTATTTAAATATAACAGTAATACAATAATTTCTTTTGTCTTTAAGTAAGAATTTTATAAAAAAATATATAAAGCAAACTTAACCTAAAATTCAAAATTGCAATTTAAGTACATGTATAAATCTTACCAACTCCCGGTTGTTTTCTACAAAAAATTAAATCTGGATGATGTTTTGCCATATCACAGAATTAGCAAAATTCTTTTAACGTATACGAAATACGAATTATTGTATGAATCTTTTTATATCATACGTCACAAGCCAATACATTTAGAAATTCTCAACTTTGTTTACGTTTTATAGTGCCTTTTAAATCGACGACAGTTTGGACAATTTAGCATACATGCGAATAACTGTTTGAGAATAGTATTTAAAATATACAATATTTAACCAAATAATATGGAAATTTTCAATTTTATATTCTTGTCTTATTTAAGTATACCTAATATGATATAAGATTGTACTAAGGTATTATAATACAATTCTCTTATTACGTATTTTAGCGATTACTTGGGTTTGTTTAGGCGATTTCGTGCCTGTGTATTATTACCGCACTAGTCACCAGAGATTAGAGAATATTAAAAACAGTGGGAATTTTTCTTTCTGTTAGAGATGTAGGAACTAGGGAGATCGTCAGTCAACGTTCATGTGCGAAATTCTGCTAAAAAATGGACACTAAGAATAAGGACCTCTCATGGTCAACGACTACACTATCAATACGACTCGTCTCCGATGCTCTTGGTAGAAGAAACATTATAAGCACAGCGGGGAGAGGGGGGATGAGCGATCGTGCGACTCTGGCATGTATTAGTAAGCAGAGGCATGAAGAAATGTGCGCTCGGCATGGTGCACTGCTAGAGGAAACATATATTGCCAGCCATATTATACACCTATTATTCTATTTGTATTATACATTGTAGCATAAAACGCTAAATAAAATAAAATCTATTAAAATTATGTAATAAGTATAACAAATAAATATATTAACACCAGCTAATACCTATGTCTGGCAGTGTAGAAAAAATGTTTCCTATTACTTTAAATAATACAATTGTTGCCAAAAAACGCAATTAATGAAAAATGTACACGTTTTCGTTTTGTTAAACCGGAAGGGATTGGTTCGAATCAAGTCAGAGACTTTATTTTTATAATGAATATAATAATAGTTCAAAAAAGTTATTTCTTTTAATTATATACAATATCTTTGAAAATATGGAAATTACAGTTAAACTGAGCAAATTTGTAAATTATGTCAGTGTTATGGTAATATATTTTATATTGAACTATTTACAGTTTTTGTTGCGGTTTATAAAAGAAAAAAATAAAATTACACAAAAGAGGATGTGCGTTTACTATATAAAATAGTCTAAATAATGCTTTTAAAAAATAATGCTTAAAAACACTAAAATCTTGAAGTGTAATAAAAATACTATTTGGTGAAACTTCATGCGGAGTTTTGTAGCACTAGTCGTGTTCTTTTTGCATTACCGGGTTTGCAACTGTTTACACTGCTAGCAAATCTCAATGAATTCAATGTTTCGTTATAACATTCGTCTAAAGGAGATACGTTCAGTAACATCAAAGTCTTTGAATTGCCACCCAAAGACGGCATTAATAAATGAGTGAGTTTTGAGTTTCTGTATGGAATATGTTCTTGTTTTTTCAAAAGGGCCAAGATAACGTTGCCCAAGTTTGCTAACGATTTATTAATGTTTTTCGTTTCTGCCAGTCGTACAGATTCTTCCCCTTTTAATCTTTCAGATCCCGCTAGGTCAACTAAATTTAAGTTTCCTATTGAAATCTCCTCTTTTAACTGATGTGTTCCTACAAGCTTTATTCTTGTTACTGAATGCGACCTAGACGACCTAGAAAATTAAATTATGCATTTATTTTTAAGTCTATCATATTTGTACATCCAAGACAGAAAATGCGAATATATGTTTTTATGTGTGTACCGTTCGTTCGATTGAGTAGCCGCAACTGCTCTATTACATTGCGCCGTCAAAAGGCACTCGTGCAATTCTTCGGGGCTATTAATTTCCTGTATTTTCAAATTACTGACATACAAATTGTGTCCCTTACTATCAGCCATTTTGATTTCATGTGTCTTAGCTTGAGAATCAAGCAAGTCAACAATATGCTCATTGTAAATCTCAAGGAAACTAGCTTCTATCCGATATTCCCAACCAAGTAATTGAAATTCTTTCATTTTTTGGAATATATGTCGTACCTGAATCATTAGAAAAGATCATACTATTTTACATTGCAAGTAGTAATAATATATATGGATATATATATACAGGGTGGTTGGTAACTGGTGGTACAAGCGGAAAGGGGGTGATTCTACGCGAAAAAAGAAGTCGAAAATATAGAATAAAAAATTTTTTTTAATTATTTTTTTTTTAATTTTTCCATCGAGACAACGATCTACAGTGAGATCCGTTATAACGTACCGCACGCATACCGAGTGAAAATTCAAAGTCGATTTTCTCGAAAATAAAGCCTCAAACGAAAAATTTTTATTCTATATTTTCGACTTCTTTTTTTGCGTAGAATCACCCCCTTTCCGCTTGTACCACCAGTTACCAACCACCCTGTATATATATATACTGTTCAATGTATACCGTTCTAGGTATCATGCCTTCCATTTCAATACCCGGTAAACCTTCCATAGTATATGTTTTACCAGAACCAGTCTGGCCATATGCAAATACACAGACATTATACCCCTCTAAAGCAGACTCAACTAACAGGGCTAATTCTTCAAAAATATTTTCTTGGCTAGCAGTTGGTGGGAAGACTTTATCGAAAGAGAACTCTTGCCTGGTTCCTCTCGGTCTTCCGCTACAACTAACTGAATCAGACCCATCAAATTTTCCTACTTCGATAGTGCATTCATCTACAAAATTGATATTACACATCCTGGATAAATAAAATAAACATCATTAGAAAACTGTGTTGTATTTGTGAAAATCAAATATTTATATATATATAAAATACATACGCTTTTCCAAGTTCACTTGGAGTTCTAGGTCGGACTCTGCAAAATACCCTGATATTTCCTTTCATTTCTTGTATTGCATTATGGAGGACTCTACGATCTTTGTCCATGGTATGAACCAATGTTTGTAACTCATTTTTAGTTGCATTTAATTCTTTATTCATTTCTTTTTCAACTTCTAAACTAGCTTTTAGATCCTTTATTATAAATTCATGTTGTGATATTAATGACTCTTGAGACGAGCATTTTTGTTTAAATTCTACTAAAGTATTTGAAATGCTTTTACATGACTCCTCTGATTCTTTCAAACATTTTGTCAAATTCTCTTTTTCTTCTTGCAATTTACTCATTTCTGCTTTTAATTCTGTGCATTCATTTACTAATGTCTTATTCAAATTTTCATATTCTTCTGCTTTTAGTTTATGTACATTTTCATTTGTCTTTAATGTGTTCATTTGTTCTTGAAGTTCATTATACTTTGCTGAAGTTTCTGCATATTTCTGTCGTATATTAGATAACTCATTACTGGTGTGGGCCAATCGACCCTTTAAGTCCCATTTGGAAGGCTTAGCTGCATTACTGCTGCATTGTACCTTCTGGGCTATGACATTCTGACTAGACTTATTGGTGGTATTATTTCTTAATGTACTACCAACTTGCTGTGTGCTTATTTTAGTAGGAGGCTTAGCAAATTGTCTCTTGGTCTCGCCATGTGCAATGGCTGCAACAGCTGGTCTTTTCACAGCTCTGGTAGTAATGGAAGACATAGTCTTCGATCTACTTAAAGTTTGTTTAATTGGAGGTTTATTTTCATTTGAACATTTTGCTATATTTACTGTACTTTTGGCTTTTGTCAGTCTTTCAGGAACAGCACTAGAACTTGCATGGGGCACATCATTTCGGCTTTTTACCATTTTTTGATTATCTTTTTCTGTAGCAGTGTTTACTGTGCTGTTAATTACTTTTGATAAATTAATTTTTGGTTTTGGTAAGCGTGATTCCATCTAAACATGAAGATCAATTATTTGGATTAATACAATAATAAAAAAAAGAAACTACATGCTTTAAAACATTTAACTCATACCCATACATGCAAAACCAATATTTCCAGTGTACTGTTTAATTATTACCAAACTACACATCCATTAGCAGACAAGCCCCCTTTTACTGTTTATGCTGCCCCAAGCCACATTTTATTCAAAACAATAAAACAAATGTAGTTAGTTAAATAGTGGATTACGTGAAATTGAAAATATATTATACATGACAAAAAATTGATGTGTACGATTGATATAAACAACTATCTGACAAAACAAACCTCGTTCAACAAAAGAACACAATTAAGTCACTCGTAGTTACACACTTATCAATTAGTTGTTTACTTTTAAATTATATTACCTAATTTGTTATGTTCGTATACACAAAATCACACTAATAGTGTTACTTGTACAGAAAGAAAGAAACGACAGTTTACTTCACTTCACAGCATTCAAGAGTCGGTTAAGCTGTTAAACAACTGCATTTATTTAAACTTGAATTTGCTTGAACGTAGCCAATCAGAGGAGTATAGTAAGAGAGCTGAGAACCAATCATTTGAAGACATAGAAGAGATTTGCCCAATAGTAATCACTGATATATGTATTTATACTTGGTTATATTTTAAAATCGATACACGTATCGATACCTGAATGTGTCGATTCTATTTAATTTTCATTAGAAGTTTGAAACTTAAATAACAATAAATAAAGATTATCAGTTGTTCCGAATCATAATTTTCCGATTATAAAATTATCAATAGTTTATTATTTTTATAGTGTCATTAATTGATATTTAATTAAATATTTTAATCAATAAAAATCACTTTTTCCAGATGAGTTAGTAAAATATACATTCAATAACTTTTTGAATATACTTAATTTATGAAAATAATTTACGATAAGTATATGTATATGTATGTTATGATAAAATATGTATTTCAAAATTAAACGATTAGGCTGTAGCAATGTATTTTATGAATAATTCTAAAAGAAATATTAAATGAGCTTAGGTTTGTAACTATTTTATTAAAAATTTTTTAAAAAGATATTCATCAAGTAGTAAATTTCGATATCTAACACTATATATAAAAAAATAAACGTTGTTTCCTTAATTTTCCTAATTCAGTTGTTGCTTATTTGAAAACATTAAAAGTTATTGTTAATATATTTTCTTTTTTTATATCAGATGGAAAGATCAGTGTTATACTCTAAAACTTTCGTGTTTTCGAGAAAACACTTGTGAAATTATAAATGACTAGAGTTTAATTTTAGTTAAATCAATCTTAACTGTCGCTATGAATCTTCCGGATAACCTAGTACATTTATACACAGCCAGTTTATTTAATTTCGGAATACTTCCTATTTTTTTGAAAAAATGTAAATTATGATAATACAGAATAATTAAGTAAAAAAATATTTCAGTGTGATTTACAAAATTGATATATGCATACGAATATATATATTTATATTTTATTAAACAGTAATCTTAGTTTCTTATAAAGATTTAATGATCTCATAATAAAAATATTATATTTAAATTTGTATACCTAATTAGTGTATATCCGTGTGAAATTAAACTATATATAAATATATATATATAATTAAACTATATGTATATATATAAATATATGTATTTAATCATCACAAGTCTTATATTTATTTTATACAAGTATTATAAATAGATTAGGAATATATTTAGTCTTTGACTATAGATTGAAAATATTTAATTGATCTTTAAATTACTTTTTAATTCATTTAACAAGATTGAACCTATTATCATCTTTTCGCAGGTAACATGGATTTCCAAACATTAGCTATCACTTTTATTATCACCAAGGACTTTGATGCTTAAGTATGCGACGTAAATCTGCAAGAAAACGAATTCTTTTTGAGCAAAATTTCATTTTTATCATGTAATATAAAAGAATCCTGCAATATTTTAAATTTTTATATTACAAATTTGTAAATTTATGACATTTAACAAATTATATCATAAATCTTATCATAAATTAACAAATTTGTAATAAAATTTATAATATTAATTCGTAATATTTTATTTGAAAACATTCTTAAAAATTTTCTAAGTAATTAAGTCTTAATTCAGAATTCTCTTACTTGATTCCTTCATCACTGCAGGATGTCATTACAACATTCATAGTCTCAAACACTTTTTGGCATATAGCTTTCTTATTCCCATAATATTACACATTCACATATTCATCCATATCCGTCAATTTTGCTTTTTCCTTGTGGACATACTTTCTTACCAGAGAATAGCTCTTATTATTTCTCTAATTGGAATTACGATAGTAAATGGACAGGAATGAGTGTTTTTTCAATTGCAAAGTCAGTAAAATTTTCTAATTGTGTGAAATCATTAAAATTAATTTTCAACATAGTGGACAAATTTGAATTTATTTCTAATAGTGATATTTGCATAAAATCATGTATAACCATTCCTTTTGGTAAATCCTATTAATAAAACAAGTTGCATTATAATACTGGTATATAAATATTATATGCCAGTTAATATATGAAACATTAAAAACTAATGATTTAATTGCTATATACCATATAAATTTACCTTCACTCTTATTTATATTTCTTTAACAAAATACGATATCTGTCTATACTATTACTATTTATTGGAACTTTGTATAGTGTTTTGTAGTCATGCTCATAGAATAATAACATTAGTCACGTTCTTTTTCCATTCTGGGATTAGCAATTGTGTACATTGCTAGCAAATCTCAATAAATTCAATGTTTCATTATAATATTCGTCTAAAGGAGATACATTCAGTAATATCAACGTCTTTGAAATGCCAGCTAAAGACACTATTAATAAATGAGTCAGCTACACAGACATTATACTCTTCTAAGTGGACTGATCTAACAGAGCTAACTCTACAAAAATATTTTTCAGGCTAACAGTTGCTGGGAACATTTCATCGAATGAAAATTCTTGTCTGGTTCCCTTTGATTTTCCACTGCAACTAACTGAATCATACCCATTAAATTTTCCTACTACGATAGTGCATTCATGTACAAAGTTGATATTACATATCCTGGAGAAAATAAAATAGATGTCATTAAGAAACTGTGCTGTATTTGTGAAAATCAAATATTTATATATATATATATAAAATACATACACTTTCCCAAGTTCATTTAGAGTTCTAGGTCGGACTCTGCAAAATATCCTGATATTTCCTTTCATTTCTTGTATTGCATTATGGAGAACTCTACGATCTTTGTTCATGGTATGAACCAATGTTTGTAACTCATTTTTAGTTGCATTTAATTCTTTATTCATCTCTCTTTCAACTTTTAAACTAGCTTTTAGATCCTTTATTGTAAATTCATGTTGTGACAGTAACGACTCTTGAGACAAGCAATTTTCTTTAAATTCTACTAAAATATTTGAAATGTTTTTACATGACTCCTCTGATTCTTTCAAACATTTTATCAAATTCTCTTTTTCTTCTTGCAATTTACTCATTTCTGCATTTAATTCCCTGCATTCATTTACTAATGACTTATTCAGATTTTCATATCCTTCTACTTCTAGTTTATGTATATTTTCATTTGCCTTTAATGTGTTCATTTGTTCTTGAGGTTTACTATATTTTGCCAAAGTTTTTATATATGTGTTTTATCAGTTGTATTTTTTCCTTCATCAGTTTTTGAGGAACAGCATTAGAACGTGCAAGGGATGTATTATTTCATATCATTTTTTGATTATTCTTTTCATAGCAATATTTACTGTGCTGTTAGTTAGTTTTGATAAATTAATTTTTGGTTTTGACAAGCATGATTCCATCTAAACATAAAGATCAATTATTTGGATTAATGCAATAACAAAAAGAAACTACATACTTCAGAACATTTAACCAATATCCTTATATGCAAGATCAATATTTCCAGTATTCAAACTACAATATCTATCATTAGACAAGCCCCCTTTTACTGTTCATGGTACCCCAAATCACATTTTATTCAAAACAATAAAACAAACGTAGTTACTTCAGTAGTGCGTTACATAAAATTGAAAATATAACGAGCGATATAAACAAGTATCTGGCAAACAAATCTCGTTGTGCAAAAGAACACAATTAAGTCGCTCGTAGTTACACATTTATCAATTATTTGTTTTGTCATTTATAATTATAATTATAATTATAATTTGTTTTGTTATTGTCATTTATAATTATAATGTGAAATATTAAATAAAAAAAAAATTTTACGAGCTGTCTTTCTTGTATATCTTCTTCTTCTTCTTTATTTTTTAATAAATATTTTGATGGTTCTGGTACGGCATTCCCCTTCAACTTTTTCCTTCTATGCGTATTTTTTGTAGGACTTGGTTTGAACATTTCGGGTAAAAAATGGTCAGCACAGACACCCATGTTCTTAAAGTGGAGCTGGCGTAATATTTTAGGTTGGGAGTGCCTGTTAAAAGAATAGTGCATATAGATAGTTATAAAAAGTAATATAGATAAAAAGAGTAACAAGAGTATAAAAGACAAGGATAGAATGACAATCGAGGCTCGAAACTGAGATAAATTTAGAAGTCAACATATTGGCGTAACATACAGAGCTATCCACTTAATTCGGAATCTACGCTCGTGTCACGTAATTTTTAGGGTTGGTTGGTGAAAATAAAATATAGTTGAGTCGTAACACAACTATTAACTTTGTATCAATAAAACTTTATTATGAATTCAGCAATCACAATGTAACATACACTGAATTAACATAAATCACAATTCACTCCAACCACGCGACTGTTATAAGGGTAGAGACCGGTATAGATGTTGACTATTCTGAGGGTACAGAATAAGTGAAGTCTTACTGACGATACTGTGTCTGAGGAAAGCTAGGGGTGGGTGTGTCTAAGGACACGGGACTATCGGATTCGTTGATGACGATTTTGGCTAAGAGAGTGAGGGAAATAGGCTTCGTTGTTATTAGGAAGCATCGTACGCGGAAAAACCAACTTTCCCTGGTCAAGCCGTAGTAAACAATAGTCTCTCGAAGGTAATTTAGAAAAAGACATTTTTTTTGGGTCTGAAGGACCTTAGCTATTAAATTACTCGGATTTATGACGGGTAGTTAAGGCTATTGAGGGTTAGCCATAAGGACGAGCGGATGTGAATTGACGTTACACTCGCGAAGAATATTGAAAATGGCAACAATGTACATGTACATTTACTATTGCAATCAAATATAGCGAGCCATCTATGAGCTGTCCACTACTGATGTTAAATCTGTCATTTAAAAATACGTTTGGCTTCTTACCGTTCCAACATAAATAAATTCCGCTGTATGTCGACTAGTTCGATAGACTCAGGCACTGCAATACGAGAGTTAAATTAATTTCTCTTTAAACTAGTCTAAATTCTGTGAAGTGTCTTGTTATATCTCAACCGTTTAGCTTGTTCCTTATTCTTACTAATAGAAAATGTTCAATACGTTAGAAATGAAAATTACTAAACGAAATAGAAAAAGAGTCTCGATATTTGTAAGAATGTGAACAATTATTTTCATGCTTCAATATATCTGTCGGAGATAAAAGGACACCGGAGCCTTTCATTTGGAATTTCGGGAAAATCCGTAAAATTGTAATTAAAGTCTACAGCCGTAATTAAACAATTGCCGTCATTCTACCCAATTGTATTTATTTGAGATTTGCGACAATGAGCTTAGGCTCAAGGCGGCAATTAGTCGCCGAACGTAGCCTCGGTCACAGGACGAACGCTTTGTCTAACAAAGGTATGGAGTACCCTCATTAAAAGAAATATTTGTAGAGGTATTCGAAAGTAAACATTCTAACGGTTCCTTCGGGCAAAATGATGCACCTACAGGTTCAGCTAGCCTGAGGACCCGTTAGAAATCTTAGAATTTTGTTAATTAAGGTTCTTCAAACGGACAAGCAGTCTTTGTCCTAACTATGGGAACATCGGAAACAATGCTTCCGCTAGCAACTTTCCCTCAAGGGCGGCTAGCATCTTTTTCTACCCACCAACATGGAAATTGACCAATTAACAGCAACGTCAATTTCCCTCACTTTCCGAACGAAGGCGTTCCTCGACGAATCCGATGATCTCGTGTTCTTAGACACACCCCATCATAGTTTTCCTCTGGAGCATCATCGCGACGGAAGGTCATTCTCTCTCGTGAGGTCGTATTAGGGAGTGACTTGTCGTCTTTACGCTCGGTGGATATTCCACGTTTTAACAAAGAGTTAGTTTAGTAATACTTACACTTACAGTGCCGGTTATAACAGTGCAAGAGCTTACGACCATCGTGCGCGAGTTAATTCAGTCGCTAGTGCAGAAATCGAGTATGGAACCTAACAATTTTTCGCCACCGCGTTTTAACCTTGAAACCGCGGGCTTCGACTCCGCTGCATGGTGCGCAGCTGTCAATCTGATTATGGAGGAAAATCCTTTACAAAGCAGTGCCCTGAATATAATTTCAATAACCAGCGTCGAATCGATTTCTACGTAGTGGAAGCGTCAACTGGTAGATCAAGTCATCCGGGTGAGTCGTTTTCATTTTACTTCGATTTTGGAGCCGAGTGTTCGCTAATTAAAGAATCCGTAGTCTTGAGATTTTTTTTTTTTTTTTTATTTTATTTATTAAAATTACAATCAATTCTCGCGTTGAGAATTTTCAGTAATTTTTCTGGCGTGGCGCAGTGACATGGCTGATTATTTATAATAAGTTAATGCTTATTATAGATAAGTATAATTTATAGTAGGTTTGAGATTTTCTGGCAAAAGAACGATTGATGTAGTAGCAATGCGAGGAATAAGAAATATTTGTACTAAACGTACATCTCAAATCTTGTCCGTTGTAGTGGTTTTACATTAGAGATAAATTTTTCATGTCCTCGCTTATAGTTATTTAAAATATGATATCGTGATTGATCGTTAAATTTTGAGTCAAGGTTTTGACGTAATATTACACAAAATAGCCTCGCTATGTGTAAAACAAAAATAATTCATGCCTGTAATAAAACCGCTGAAAACGAGATCGATGTTAATACTAAGTTGATACTGATGTACGTGGTAGTGATAAAAGTCGATTAATCTTTCTTTTCGAAAATTCAAAGATTCATTCGTTACGGGTTTCCTACGTACTCGCGTAAATACAGGCCAGTTAGAAATACAATTAATTGATCCTAACGTCACTGTGCAAAGAAGCCCTTACAGACTTCGCGAGGAAGAGCGCAGAATAGTACGTGAGAGAATAGGCGAATTGATTAGAGCAAAAATTGTAAGGCCTAGCAATTCGCCGTTCGCGAGCCCTATGTTACTCGTTTTTTTTTTTTTTTTTATTTAAATTTTACAATTTGTCCAGTAGGACATTTGGTAAAATATTATAGCGGTTTAATAATATAACATGTGGGTGGCTACCCCCAGCGGGGTACCATCATCGTGTTTGTTAGGTTATGTCCTTTGTGAGATCTGTTGGGTGTTTCTTTTTTAGTCTCCTTTCTATGGTTGTGTTGATCGTTTCCTCTGCCAGTCGGTTCGGGTGGGTTGCTATTCTTTCACTGTACCTTCTTGCGAATCTGCTAATTTCTTCCTTGACCGTTGGTATTCCAAGGTCTTTCCGTATGTCCTCGTTTCTAACGTACCATGGGGCGTTTACTATTGTTCTAAGTATTTTAGCTTGGATTGTCTCTATTTTGCTTATATGGCTCATTGCTGCTGTTCCCCAAAATGGTATTCCGTACGTCCAGATTGGTTTTACTATCGTTTTGTATATTTTTAGTTTGTTTTCTATGCTTAGTTTGGATTTTCGACCTGTTAACCAATACATTTGTCTCCTTGTTATCTGTATTTTGTCTATTATAGTTTTAATATGCCGTTTCCATGTGAATCGTATATCTAAGTGGAGTCCTAGGTATTTGACTTGCCTTGTTTGTATTATGTGCGTACCGTTCAGCGTGATGTTTGGAGGTATCTCTTTTCTCAGTGTGAATGTAATGTGGTTGCATTTATCGGGGTTTGTTTTAATTTGTTTATCTTGAAGCCACTTTTCTATTTTTGTGATATGTTCTTGTAGTGATGACACTGCTGTTGCAGGGTCAGTGTGCCTGACCAGCACCGCCGTGTCGTCCGTGAATGTCAGTATTTTGCTATTAGTGGTTGTTGGTATGTTGGCCGTGTATAGTGTGTATAGAATTGGTCCTAAGACGCTTCCTTGCGGAACCCCTGCCTTAATGTCTTTAACTTCAGAGTATGTGTCTTTAATTTTTACTACGAAGGTTCTGCTGCTTAAGTAGGATTTAATTAGATGGTATATCTGTTCCGGGAATTGTTTTCTGATTGATTGAAGTAGGCTTTCGTGGTTTATTTTGTCGAATGCTTTCTCGATGTCCATAAAGAGGGCTGTTGTGCAACCGTGACAGCGTATGCGTTAGTTTGGTTGCCGATTGCCGGTCACTTATCTTCTCTTTGAAAACGACGGTCGGGCGAGTTTAAAGGCTTCGTGCACAACGTACACATGCGAGGCTGCAAGAATCTATTGTAACTGGTAACTTATAACTCAATTATAAGTGAATATCATCAATGTATTGGGTTCAAATATTAAATAATTAAATAATTGTTAATACACAGAGGATAAGTGACCGGCGACTGGTAACCAGATCGACGCATACGCTGCCAGAGATGAACATCTATAGGCAGAAATACATTATAATTGAGCCGGTAGTTTCTTGCCAATATATTGAAAACTAAACAAGTTCACTCCTTATATATAGTATAGTATATAAGTAAAAGTTGTTAAAAATATTTCTATAACATATCCAAAAATATGCAAAGTATATTCAAGACGGAGAGTCGTGTCTTAACTTCGCAGTTGCGCGCGTCTGGTCGCGAATGGGAAGAAGAATAAAGAGTAGACTTCATTTAAAGGATCTTGCTACGGAGTGGGGAAAGTAGTGATGCCTTTTAGTAAGCAGATTGTAAGGGGCCGTACGATACTCAGCTCAGAACCTTGGAGGCCCGAAGTACTTAACAAAAAAGAACACAAAAGATTCTTAAGAACCTTCAGTCAAATTTTCTTTTCCTTTCCTGAGATAAATTTAAACAGCTCACCTGGACGAATCTTGATAAGCTTTCGGAAACTATCCTGATAGACTATAAACAAACTACTGGATTTTTGTTTCGATCGATAACACAATACTAAATGGTTATTAATAACTAATAAGCCGATGTGATATTATGTAAATAAAAAAGAAAATTAACAGATCTGTTATGCATAAAAAATGTTTGTAACTATTGAATAAATTTCTTACTTTCAACGGATCAACGCCTGGAGAGAGAATAAAAAATACAGGCGTGATTGAACTGGTTTCTTCAAAGGATTTATGAAAAGGTGGAGATCTGGATTCAACAAATTTTGAACCAAGTTTTTCTTCTACGAAGCACCTAAATAAATTCACGAGATACAATATTTTAAACAATTTAAGGAAAAAGGAAATATTTTAATTTAAAGTAATACCAAATAGTATACAGGGTGTCTCCGATATTCTTAATGCTCTTTTTTATAAATAACAGATTTGTGAGATAGACAGAAAAAAAAAAATTAAGTATTTCTTATACATGCTACGATAGGGTGAATAGATTTTTGAAATGTTATTGTTTCTACAAAAATATTAAGATTATGTATGTTTTTTAAATTTATCAATAACGTAATACTAAAACACTTTCTTTCTCCCATAGAAGTAAGATAATTTATACTAAATGAATTAAATGAATACTCTTAGTTTGAATACTATTTGGTGATTTGCGTTATCGTAGTATAAATGTAATATGGTTGCATATACTGGGGTTTGCTTTTATTTGTTTATCTTGTAGCTATTTTTCTATTTTTGTGATATGTTCTTGTAGTAATGTGACTGCTGTTTCTGGATTAGTATGCCTAACTAGTACAGACGTGTCGTCCGCGAATGTCAGCATTTTGCTGTTGGTAGTTGTTGGTATGTCGGTCGCGTATAGTGTGCATAATATTGATCCTAAGATCCAGGGGTTCTTTGCGGTACCCCTGCCTTGATGTCTTTTACTTCAGAATATACATCCTCTACTTTCACTACACAGGTTCTGTTGCTTAGGTATGATTTGAATTAGTGGTAGATTTGTTCCAGGAAGTTTTTTTGATTGTTTGTAAGAGTCTTTCATGGTTTACTTTGTCAATTGCTTTCACAATGCCCATGGAGGGGCTTGTACAGTATTCTTTTCTATTGCTAGTAAAATTTCGTTGATGAGCCTGTGCATTTGCTCTATCGTGGAGTGTTTGTCTCTGAATCCAAATTGCTGATCTGGTATTAATTTTTCTTCCTCTGTTGGTTTTAGCCGATCGTATATTATTGTCTCTAGTATTTTGGAAAACACAGGAAGTAGTAATATTGGTCTGTAGAATGCAGTTTGGTGTGGGTCTTTGCCTGGCTAGGTAACATTATGACCTGTACTAGCTTCCATAGATTAGGAAAGTATTGGATTCTTAATATTGCGTTGTAAATTATTGTGATTAGTCGTATCGCTTTTGGAGGAAGGTTTTTCAAAATTTTTCTATTGATTAGGTCGATCCCTGGTGCTTTTTTGTTTTTTATTTTCTCGATTTCGTTTCTAATTTCTTGTGCTGTTGTTTTAGGTATGATATAGTATTTGTCAGTTGAGATACTAATGGTCATCGCATCCTCATCGGTATGACCATTGTGGTTGCTATTATTGATGTTATGTGGTGTAAATATGTTGCTTAGGTGGTTGGAAAATTCTTCAGCTTGTTCTTCGTTGCTTCTTGCCCATGTATTATACTGGGACTAGTTTTTTTGGCTTCTTTATTTTTTTTATGGCTTTCCATAGGGAGTAGTTGGTGTTCTCGTGCGCAGATAGTGACTCTATGAATTTTGTGAACTCATTGTTATTGTGTTCTTTTATTTTGTTTTTAATTCCTTTTGCAAGTTTGTTTAGGTGTTTTTTATTTTCTTTTGATCTATGTTTTTGCCATTTTGCTTTCGCTTTTCTTTTTTCTCTAATTGTTTCGAGGATGTCTGGCGGAATTATTTTTGTTTGTCTATTGGTTGGTTCAGGTATAGTGGTTGCCCATGCTGCTTCTTGAATAGTTTCTGTAAGTGTTGTTACTGCTTGTTCAATGTGTTCAGGTGTTTTCAATGGGATGTTACAATTGATTTTGTTCTCAATTATTTCTTTAAATGTTTGCCATTTGGTGGTATTATTGCATAGTGTCACTGAATTGTTATAAAGTATTGGTTTGTTTCTGTATGTAATAATTATGGGTGTATGATCGGAGCTAAGCTCAAGACTGGGTGTTATATGTAGTTTATTTGCATTTAATCCCTTTGTAACTGCAAAGTCGAGTAGGTCAGGTATTTTGCTCGGGTCTGTCGGCCAGTATGTCGGTCTTCCTGTGGATAATATGTTGAGGTTATTGTATCTAATGTATTTTTCCAAGGTTCTACCTCGAGGTGTAGTGATTCTTGATCCCCATAGCGTGTACTTTGAGTCGTAGTCTCCCGCTGCAATATACTTGTCACCTAAATGTTGAAAGTACTCTTTCCACATTTGTGATGTAATTTTGTTTCGCGGTGATACATATACTGCTGACAACTGGAAGTGGTTGCTGCTAGTTTGTACTGTAACGATGGTTGCTTGGGTATATTCCTTTCTTACTTGGGTGTGTAAGTGATGCTTGATATCGTTTCTTATTATCACTGCGGTCCCTCCGTGTGCTTTACCTGAGGGATGCTTGGTATCATAAATGGTGTAGTACGGAATTTTTAAATAGTTTTTTATAGTGAGGTGTGTTTCTGAAACGAGTAGTATATCGATATTATTGTTGTATAGGAATGTTTTAGCTTCTAGGGCCCTTTGTTGCAGGCCGTTAGAGTTCCAGGCTGCTATTTTAAGCGTGTCCGTTTTTATTTTTTTGGTTAGCGTGTTTGTGAGTAGTTGCAGCATGAGTGTGATTTGCTGCGTTTGCTGTTTAAGGATTGCGTTTTGTTCACTTATCATTTTTGCTATCATTTCCGTGTTTTTAATGGATTGCTTTATCATTTCTTTGATTTCTGTAGAGTCGTCGCTGTTATTGTTTTGGCTTTGATTATCTAATGGTGACGACCGGTTGACTACTTGCGCGTAGCTTCGGCTTCTAACGGTGTTGGTGTTAGTGTGGTTGTTGTTCGTTGCCTGCTGTGTATTTGGTGTTGACATAGGTTCTGTGTTGTCCTGTTGCGTGTGGAAATTGTTGTGTGTCCTGTTTCGTATAGGCGGGAATAGTTTGCTTTGTAGTTGCTTCCTGATTGCGCAGCCTTTGTAGCTGGCTGGGTAATTTCCACCGCAATTATGACATTTTACGTCATTTATTTTCCCCGTGTGTGGGCAATTCACTGTTAGGTGATTTCCTGCGCATTTGACACACGCCGGATTTCTGTTGCAGTAGTTTTTTGTGTGTCCATATTGTTGACACCCCATGCATTGTGGTATATCCTTTTTGTGCCTGGGTGGCTCAACTGTGATTAATGTGTTTAAAATTTTTTTGATTTCGTAAAAGTGGGTGGTTTGATTTGGAAAAGTGGGTGCCGATTATATCTAGTTTTTCTGTTGTTTTGGTTATTATGAAGTTGCCCTCGGTGTCTTTAACGGAGTTGTGTAACGTTATCCCTGCTTCTTGGATGAGGGGGGCGTTTTCTGGGGGCAATTTGAGAGATGGGATGGGGTTTTGTCCTTTGGGTCTGAAGATTTGATTTATTTGTGGGTACATGTTGTCTGAGTCGTTTTTGGAGATGTTTTTTATTTTGTCTGCCCAGTAATGGTTTATGGAGTTTGCGAATTCTTGTTTTAGTTGCGCTTTTATTTTGTATAGTAGGTACTTTAGGAATTCTAGTTCTTCTCTTTTGTCGTAAGAGTAGTTGTATTTTATATTGTTTATTTTGGAGAGTATATAGCTTTTGTCTCGGTGAAGGTCTTTTATTTTATTGTTGATATAGGGTTCGCATGAATTTTTTTGTTTTATGGGTGGCACGGATTTTTGGAGAGCGATTTGTGTGTGTTTTTCTATTTCGTCTATGAATGAGTCGATTTGACTGTTTGTTAGGTTTTCATTGTTGTAGATTTTTAGGTCGCAGTTCTGTTCTAGTATGTTTTGGAACTTTTTCCAGTCTGCTTTTTTGTAATTGTACCTGGGTTTCTCGGTCTGCGTTTCGAGTGTTAGGAAATCGGATGTGTTCTTGCTTATGTGAAATGCTAGGGCGTTATGGTCACTGTCATAGGCTAAGGTTTTGAGGGTGTTATTTGGACGTAGGTTTTGGAATTTTAAACGAGCATCTGCTAGGCATATGTCCAGGTAAGAGCCTCCTTTTGGGTAGGAGGGTAGTTCGGAGCTGTATAAGGTTGCTTTGTAGTGAATGCTTTTACTGTCTAGCCATTTCTTAATGAAGTTACCTCTCGTGTTGTTTATTTCGTTTTTCCAGTTGGTATGTTTTGCGTTAAGGTCGCTTGCTATTATGTAGTAGTTTTCCGGTTTGTTGAGCTGTAGGAGTTCGAAAAGTTTATTGAATTCGTCGTTAAATTCTTTCTGGTTTCCAAGGGTTGCGTAGGCTGCCGTGATGTATAGGTTTTCTTTTATTGCTTATTTTTATTTTTATGATCGATGTTTCTAGGATTTTGAAACTTGCTATTTTGTCATTTAGAATTGTTTTGTGTTTTATGGGGTTTTTTATGAGGATTGCTGTTCCTCCTCCTTGGCTGGCGTTCGGTCTGTCGTGTCTTATCATGGAGTAGTTTTTTGAAGTGTACTTTGTATTTTTTATTTAGTTTTGTTTCTGAGATGAGTACTATGTCGGGGGTTTCTTTTATTTATTAGGGTTAGCAGACTGTATCTTTTTTTGGTTTGAGATTAGGGAGTTGACATTTATTGCAATTATTTTCAGATGTTTTACGTTTAGTTTGTATGTTTTTTTATTGTAGTTGTTGGTTTGGTTATTCGTCGTCTGGACTATTGAGGGTGCTGAAGATGGCTTCGAACCTTTCTTCGTGCGTAGATAGTGTTTTTTTAATTCGTTTAGTTGTATCTGCTGTTCTTTTTAGAGCGTGGAGAATATTTTTTTTGAAGTCTTCGATGACGTTTATGATGCTTAGTTGGGGGGTGTTATCGAATGTAGTTGAGCTTTTGGTTTGGGCGCGGATTTTGGCTTGTTATTTGTGGTGTGTCTTCAGTTATTTGATTTGGTTTTATTTGTTGTCGTACTACGTCAGAGAATTTTAGTTCTGGGACGTATTTACGGCTTATCTGGGCAATACGTTTTACTTTTGTCTCTTTATCTTTTTTATTTTTTCGGCTAGCTTTTTGCGCAGCTCTACGAGTTTGGGGCACCCCTTGTACGACGCGGGGTGTCCGTAGTTTTTGCAGTTGACGCAGAATATTTTCTCCTTGGTTACTGCTTCTTTTTTTTTATTTTGCACTCGCCTGGCCCGTGGGGCTCGGTGCATTTTACACAGCGGTAGTTTAGGTTACAGTTTTGCGCTGTGTGGCCTAATCGTTGGCATTTGTGACATTGTGTTATGTCGTCTTTTTTTTTTTATTATTTTCTCCCATTTTATCTTAAAGTAGTTAAAATGGTTGATTTTAAGGAGTTTGCTCACGTTGCTTTCGGGGGATAGTTGTATTATGTATATTGGGAGTACTATATTATTCTCCCTTGATCTTTTCGTCGTGAATCGTGATACTTTCGTGAACTGTATTTCGTCTATCTGTAAGGATTGTAGGTCTGTGAGTATTTCTGTTTCCGTGTAGCTATTGTCTAATCCTTTTAGTAAGTAAGTGTGTGGTTTTTCGGTTTTGGGAGTGTACGTGTAGAAGCTTGTGTTGGCTGCGAGGAGTGTTTCTTTCGTTTTGTGGAAGTCGGGTAAGCTTCGGAGGTAGAGTGCATGCTTTCCTGCGTTGATTCTTTTAATGTGAAATTGCTTGATTTTAGCAATTTTCTCAATTAGCAGTACCGTGTCTTTCGGTTCTTGAAGCGTGATGTTGATGGGTGGTGGCTTGATTACCCTTGCTGCGGGCGGGGGGTCCGTGCTCTCGTCTGCGGTGTGCCTGGTGAGGTGTCCGTCGGGTGCCCGGTTCCCTTGTGGTGATGCTGGAGGATCTGAGCCTCCTGGGTTGTTTGATGGGGCCCGTCGCCCCTGCTGCGATGTTTGACTCGGTACTATGGTGGGACTGTGTTTTCCCATTTTTCCTCGCAACATGTCATTTTTTTTTCTCATGTGTTCCAATGTAGGGTTGATTGGTGGTTCTGGCTGGGCTTGCAGTTGTGGGTCTGCTTGCAGTACGCTGAACCTATTACTCGTTTGGATCGCTGGGGGTGAGGTGGCTTTTATGGGCCTCATGTTTTCGGTTTCGTTGGTCCTTTCGTCTTGGCCGGGGTGGTACTCTCTTTCTGTATTTTTTAGGATGTTTTTCAATCCTATGGTCCTGGCAACCAGGTTTGGTTGTGGGTTGAGTCTCCGTGACTTTTGCGCGGAGAGTCTTACGCTATTGTTGATTTCCTTGGCAGCTTGTTGCAAGTTAATTTTTCTTTTGGTGGTCTTTTTTAGCGGTTTTATGGTGGGTTCCGTTTCTTTGCTTTTTGCTTCATTGTCGATGTCTATTTTTTTATGAACTTTTATTTTGTTTTTATTCTTCTAATTTGTTTTTTTTTTTTTTTTTTTTTATTTTTATCGAAGATGCCACTGCACTACACTTTTTCTTTTCACTTTGTAGACTGTTGCTTACTTCGACGCGCACACTGTGAGGTCCTAGGCCTGATGTTCCTTTTTAGGCTGAGAGGTCCTTCCCGTGCGGGGGCTTACGGTCGACTGTGACGAGAACGAGTGCACTCAGCGCGGTATGAGCGTTGGCTGGAGTAACAGTTTTCCTATTTGTTTTTAACCATTAAAAAATAGACACATAAGTGTGTGCAAAAGTAAGATTGATATAATGTGAGGTAATAGTCGTGTAAAACCAAAACGTTTCTTTTTCTCGATGCTTCGATTATAGATTATTAAAAATAGACTGTCAAGAAAAGTAAAAAATATTGGAGAAAATAAAAAAAAGCCAACACCACACGGAGTTCCCAGGCGGTCACCCATCCAAGTACTATCCGTGCCCGGCGCTGCTTAACTTTCGTGATCGGACGAGAACGAGTGCACTCAGCGCGGTATGAGCGTTGGCTGAAATAGATAGTTTTCTTATTTGATTTTGAAGATCAAAAAATAGACACATAAGTATGTGCAAAAATATGATTGATACAATGTATGGTAATGGTCGCGTAATACTAAAACGTTTCCCTTCTCGATGCTTCGATTATAGATTATTAAAAATAGACTGTCAAGAAAAGTAAAAAATATTGGAAAAAATAAAAAAAAGCCAACACCACACGGAGTTCCCAGGCGGTCACCCATCCAAGTACTATCCGTGCCCGGCGCTGCTTAACTTTCGTGATCGGACGAGAACGAGTGCTTTCAGCGCGGTTTTTTTTAATACGTTTATTTAACCAAGATACAATTTTAAATACATTCATAAATAAATTCATAAATAAACAATGATTTTTAGTAATGATGTACTAGGCAAAGGTACCGTTACGCGACGGCACGACGTAGCCATACTGTATTGTGTGTCGGCGCTTTACAATTTTTTGTGTTTGGTGTGATTTTTGGTTTTTTTTTTTTTAAGCCGCTCTGAGGCGGAGCTTATATGCGATTTCGTTTTTTTTTTTTTTTTTTTTTGTCCTGAAAACTTGGTCGGAAAAACAGGACGCTTCGGTATTCTGATTTTGGGGGGGGATGTGAGGGAGTGGGTGGGAGGGATGTGAGGGAGTGGGTGGGGGGGATGTCGTATGGCGTTTATTTACGTTTATATTATATACAGATTACATCTGTGTTCTCCGGTGACCGAATTGGGTTCTGTCGGATTGCTGGTTTTCTTTCTTCTTTTTTTATGGAGTCTGTATCCACCAGTATTTTTTTGAGTTTCTTCTGTGTTTGTCCTCGGTGTCTTTCCGTGGGAGGGCCATGTTGTATCTCCATCTAGAGTCTGTGGACTGTCCATTTAGATTTTCTTCATATCGTATCGTTTTGATTCCTGTTTTCCTCTTTATGTGGTATATTATCGGGATGTTGTTTTGGTCCTGGAGGTAGTTTTTTCCGTCCAGGTATAGGAACGCTTCTGGGGGGATGTAGCCTGTTGTTAGCGTGCTTTTGAAGTATGCGTCGTTCGGGAGTAAGCAGCTGAAGATTAGGCTGTTTTCTTTTATCTTAGCTGCTTGTGCGTAGTGGTTTCTTATTTGCTTTAGGATGTGGCAGTCTATTCGGTGGATGTTGGCTTTGTCGTAAATTTTTTTTGTTTTTACGAACTTTTTGTATCCGCTGTGTTCGGATCTGTAGGTACTCAGGCAGGCTCTGATGCATTTTCTTTCGAATATGCGGATTTTTTTCCATTTGGGAGGCTGATATGTTGTACCAGATTGGGCAGCCGTAGGTTATGATCGGTCTGATTAGAGATTGATAGCATAGTATTTTAACTTTGCTATCGAGATGTTTGGAGTAGAATAGCTTTTTTTGTTTTCCAAAAGGCTTTGTTGGCCTTTGCAAGTTGGATTTCGGTGTGCTGCTTGAAGTTTAATTTGTGGTCTATGTTGATTCCTAGGTATTTTACGCAGTTTTTGTGAGGTATGTGTGTCCCTTTGTTTTCCTTTTTCTCTTATTTGGAATTTTTTGCGGTGTGCTCTTTCTGCTGGACCGCTTTTACTTGGGTCGGGTGTGAACAGTATGGTTTCGCATTTGATTGTGTTAATTTTTAGTTTCCATGCGTGGTAGTAGTCGTTTATTTTTTCAAACAGTTCTTGTAGTTCTGTTTTTATTGCTTTGGTTTTGTGGCCTGTTACGTAGATGATTAGGTCATCCGCGAAGGCTATGGAGCGTTTGTGGGTTGATGCATTGAGGTTAAAGAGATTTAGTAAGTCACTGTTGTAGATGCTGAAGAGTAACGGGGAATTTACTGTGCCTTGTTGCAGCCCGTTTTTTATGGGGAATTCTTTTGCTTGATGTGTGTGAACCTTCGGTCATTATGAATGTTCTGCTTGTGATCATGACCCAGACTATTTTGATTAGGTATTTTGGAAAATTTTTCTTTATTAATTTGTATATGAGACCTGGGATCCAGACTGTGTCGAACGCTTTTTCGAGGTCTATTAGGCAGGCGGCTACTCGTTGTTTTGCGTTTAGAGCCCAGCAGATGTCCGACGTAAGTTTGTTTATTGCATGAATTGTGGAGTGTTTGTGCCGGAAGCCGAATTGGTTTTCTGGGATTATGTCATTTTTTGTGCAGAAGGAGTTTAAGGGGTTGTTTATGATTATTTCAAATACTTTGCTTATGTTGGGGAGGAGACTTATGGGTCGTAGGTTTGCGGGTAATGAGCCGTCTTTGTCCCTTTTTGTAATGGCTATCAATTTGGCTTTTTTTCCATTTTTGGGGAAATATGTGTTGTTTAGTGCATTGTTGAAGAGTACTGTGTAGTACCATTTTATTTTGTTCGGTAGGTTCTTAAGTAAAATGTTTGGGATGCCGTCGAAGCCGGAGGACTTTTTTGTTGTTTAGTTTGGAGAGGATTGTGTTTAATTGGTTGTAGTTGGTGAAGTAGTTTATTTCTGGGTCTGGTTGTTTGGGATTGTCTGCGGTGTTTTCATTTGAGAATGTGCAGACCGTTTTGTTTAGCGTTATGTCTTGTTCTATTTCGTTTTTTGAGTTTGTTTGTTTCTGCGATGATAATTTTGTTTAGTCGTTCTCGGCCCATGTGTTCGTTTTGTGTGTGTATTTTGGCGAAGTGGGTGCCGATTATATCTAGTTTTTCTGTTGTTTTGGTTATTATGAAGTTACCCTCGGTGTCTTTAACGGAGTTGTGTAACGTTATCCCTGCTTCTTGGATGAGGGGGGGCGTTTTCTGGGGGCAATTTGAGAGATGGGATGGGGTTTTGTCCTTTGGGTCTGAAGATTTGATTTATTTGTGGGAACATGTTGGCTGAGTCGTTTTTGGAGATGTTTTTTTATTTTGTCTGTCCAGTATTGGTTTATGGAGTTTGCGAATTCTTGTTTTAGTTGCGCTTTTATTTTTGTATAGTAGGTACTTTAGGAATTCTAGTTCTTCTCTTTTGTCGTAAGAGTAGTTGTATTTTATATTGTTTATTTTGGAGAGTATATAGCTTTTGTCTCGGTGAAGGTCTTTTTATTTTATTGTTGATATAGGGTTCGCATGAATCTTTTTTGTTTTATGGGTGGCACGGATTTTTGGAGAGCGATTTGTGTGTGTTTTTCTATTTCGTCTATGAATGAGTCGATTTGACTGTTTGTTAGGTTTTCATTGTTGTAGATTTTTAGGTCGCAGTTCTGTTCTAGTATGTTTTGGAACTTTTTCCAGTCTGCTTTTTGTAATTGTACCTGGGTGTCTCGGTCTGCGTTTCGAGTGTTAGGAAATCGGATGTGTTCTTGTTTATGTGAAATGCTAGGGCGTTATGGTCACTGTCATAGGCTAAGGTTTTGAGGGTGTTGTTTGGACGTAGGTTTTGGAATTTTAAACGAGCATCTGCTAGGCATATGTCCAGGTAAGAGCCTCCTTTTGGGTAGGAGGGTAGTTCGGAGCTGTATAAGGTTGCTTTGTAGTGAATGCTTTTACTGTCTAGCCATTTCTTAATGAAGTTACCTCTCGTGTTGTTTATTTCGTTTTTCCAGTTGGTATGTTTTGCGTTAAGGTCGCTTGCTATTATGTAGTAGTTTTCCGGTTTGTTGAGCTGTAGGAGTTCGAAAAGTTTATTGAATTCGTCGTTAAATTCTTTCTGGTTTCCAAGGGTTGCGTAGGCTGCCGTGATGTATAGGTTTTCTTTATTGCTTATTTTTATTTTTATGATCGATGTTTCTAGGATTTTGAAACTTGCTATTTTGTCATTTAGAATTGTTTTGTGTTTTATGGGGTTTTTTATGAGGATTGCTGTTCCTCCTCCTTGGCTGGCGTTCGGTCTGTCGTGTCTTATCATGGAGTAGTTTTTTGAAGTGTACTTTGTATTTTTTATTTAGTTTTGTTTCTGAGATGAGTACTATGTCGGGGGTTTCTTTTATTTATTAGGGTTAGCAGACTGTATCTTTTTTGGTTTGAGATTAGGGAGTTGACATTTATTGCAATTATTTTCAGATGTTTTACGTTTAGTTTGTATGTTTTTTTATTGTAGTTGTTGGTTTGGTTATTCGTCGTCTGGACTATTGAGGGTGCTGAAGATGGCTTCGAACCTTTCTTCGTGCGTAGATAGTGTTTTTTTTAATTCGTTTAGTTGTATCTGCTGTTCTTTTAGAGCGTGGAGAATATTTTTTTTGAAGTCTTCGATGACGTTTATGATGCTTAGTTGGGGGGTGTTATCGAATGTAGTTGAGCTTTGGTTTGGGCGCGGATTTTGGCTTGTTATTTGTGGTGTGTCTTCAGTTATTTGATTTGGTTTTATTTGTTGTCGTACTACGTCAGAGAATTTTAGTTCTGGGACGTATTTACGGCTTATCTGGGCAATACGTTTTACTTTTGTCTCTTTATCTTTTTTTATTTTTTCGGCTAGCTTTTTGCGCAGCTCTACGAGTTTGGGGCACCCCTTGTACGACGCGGGGTGTCCGTAGTTTTTGCAGTTGACGCAGAATATTTTCTCCTTGGTTACTGCTTCTTCTTTTTTTATTTTGCACTCGCCTGGCCCGTGGGGCTCGGTGCATTTTACACAGCGGTAGTTTAGGTTACAGTTTTGCGCTGTGTGGCCTAATCGTTGGCATTTGTGACATTGTGTTATGTCGTCTTTTTTTTTTATTATTTTCTCCCATTTTATCTTAAAGTAGTTAAAATGGTTGATTTTAAGGAGTTTGCTCACGTTGCTTTCGGGGGATAGTTGTATTATGTATATTGGGAGTACTATATTATTCTCCCTTGATCTTTTCGTCGTGAATCGTGATACTTTCGTGAACTGTATTTCGTCTATCTGTAAGGATTGTAGGTCTGTGAGTATTTCTGTTTCCGTGTAGCTATTGTCTAATCCTTTTAGTAAGTAAGTGTGTGGTTTTTCGGTTTTGGGAGTGTACGTGTAGAAGCTTGTGTTGGCTGCGAGGAGTGTTTCTTTCGTTTTGTGGAAGTCGGGTAAGCTTCGGAGGTAGAGTGCATGCTTTCCTGCGTTGATTCTTTTAATGTGAAATTGCTTGATTTTAGCAATTTTCTCAATTAGCAGTACCGTGTCTTTCGGTTCTTGAAGCGTGATGTTGATGGGTGGTGGCTTGATTACCCTTGCTGCGGGCGGGGGGTCCGTGCTCTCGTCTGCGGTGTGCCTGGTGAGGTGTCCGTCGGGTGCCCGGTTCCCTTGTGGTGATGCTGGAGGATCTGAGCCTCCTGGGTTGTTTGATGGGGCCCGTCGCCCCTGCTGCGATGTTTGACTCGGTACTATGGTGGGACTGTGTTTTCCCATTTTTCCTCGCAACATGTCATTTTTTTTCTCATGTGTTCCAATGTAGGGTTGATTGGTGGTTCTGGCTGGGCTTGCAGTTGTGGGTCTGCTTGCAGTACGCTGAACCTATTACTCGTTTGGATCGCTGGGGGTGAGGTGGCTTTTATGGGCCTCATGTTTTCGGTTTCGTTGGTCCTTTCGTCTTGGCCGGGGTGGTACTCTCTTTCTGTATTTTTTAGGATGTTTTTCAATCCTATGGTCCTGGCAACCAGGTTTGGTTGTGGGTTGAGTCTCCGTGACTTTTGCGCGGAGAGTCTTACGCTATTGTTGATTTCCTTGGCAGCTTGTTGCAAGTTAATTTTTCTTTTGGTGGTCTTTTTTAGCGGTTTTATGGTGGGTTCCGTTTCTTTGCTTTTTGCTTCATTGTCGATGTCTATTTTTTTATGAACTTTTATTTTGTTTTTATTCTTCTAATTTGTTTTTGTTTTTTTTTTTTTTTATTTTTATCGAAGATGCCACTGCACTACACTTTTCTTTTCACTTTGTAGACTGTTGCTTACTTCGACGCGCACACTGTGAGGTCCTAGGCCTGATGTTCCTTTTTAGGCTGAGAGGTCCTTCCCGTGCGGGGGCTTACGGTCGACTGACGAGAACGAGTGCACTCAGCGCGGTATGAGCGTTGGCTGGAGTAAGCAGTTTTCCTATTTGTTTTTAACCATTAAAAAATAGACACATAAGTGTGTGCAAAAGTAAGATTGATATAATGTGAGGTAATAGTCGTGTAAAACCAAAACGTTTCTTTTCTCGATGCTTCGATTATAGATTATTAAAAATAGACTGTCAAGAAAAGTAAAAAATATTGGAGAAAATAAAAAAAAGCCAACACCACACGGAGTTCCCAGGCGGTCACCCATCCAAGTACTATCCGTGCCCGGCGCTGCTTAACTTTCGTGATCGGACGAGAACGAGTGCACTCAGCGCGGTATGAGCGTTGGCTGAAATAGATAGTTTTCTTATTTGATTTTGAAGATCAAAAAATAGACACATAAGTATGTGCAAAAATATGATTGATACAATGTATGGTAATGGTCGCGTAATACTAAAACGTTTCCCTTCTCGATGCTTCGATTATAGATTATTAAAAATAGACTGTCAAGAAAAGTAAAAAATATTGGAAAAAAATAAAAAAGCCAACACCACACGGAGTTCCCAGGCGGTCACCCATCCAAGTACTATCCGTGCCCGGCGCTGCTTAACTTTCGTGATCGGACGAGAACGAGTGCACTCAGCGCGGTATGAGCGTTGGCTGAAATAGATAGTTTTCTTATTTGATTTTGAAGATCAAAAAATAGACACATAAGTATGTGCAAAAAATATGATTGATACAATGTATGGTAATGGTCGCGTAATACTAAAACGTTTCCCTTCTCGATGCTTCGATTATAGATTATTAAAAATAGACTGTCAAGAAAAGTAAAAAATATTGGAAAAAATAAAAAAAAGCCAACACCACACGGAGTTCCCAGGCGGTCACCCATCCAAGTACTATCCGTGCCCGGCGCTGCTTAACTTTCGTGATCGGACGAGAACGAGTGCACTCAGCGCGGTATGAGCGTTGGCTGGAGTAACAGTTTTCCTATTTGTTTTTAACCATTAAAAAATAGACACATAAGTGTGTGCAAAAATAAGATTGATATAATGTGAGATAATAGTCGTGTAAAACCAAAACATTTCCTTTCTCGATGCTTCGATTACAGATTATTAAAAATAGATTGTCAAGAAAAGTAAAAAATATTGGAAAAATAAAAGTCGACCGTAAGCCCCCGTACGGGAAGGACCTCTCAGCCTAAAAAGGAACATCAGGCCTAGGACCTCACAGTGTGCGCGTCGAAGTAAGCAACAGTCTACAAAGTGAAAAGAAAAAGTGTCAAAAAGTAAAACAAAAAAAAAAAAAAAAAATAAAAAATATAGTGCAGTGGCATCTTCGATAGAAATAAAAAAATAAAAACAAAAACAAATTCGAAGAATAAAAACAAAATAAAAGTTCATAAAAAAATAGACATCGATAATGAAGCAAAAAGCAAAGAAACGGAACCCACCATAAAACCGGTAAAAAAGACCACCAAAAGAAAAATTAACTTGCAGCAAGCTGCCAAGGAAATCAACAACAGCGTAAGACTCTCCGCGCAAAAGACGCGGAGACTCAACCCACAACCAAACCTGGTTGCCAGGACCATAGGATTGGAAAACATCCTAAAAAATACAGAAAGAGAGTACCACCCCGGCCAAGACGAAAGGACCAACGAAACCGAAAACATGAGGCCCATAAAAGCCACCTCACCCCCAGCGATCCAAACGAGTAATAGGTTCAGCGTACTGCAAGCAGACCCACAACTGCAAGCCCAGCCAGAACCACCAATCAACCCTACATTGGAACACATGAGAAAAAAAATGACATGTTGCGAGGAAAAATGGGAAAACACAGTCCCACCATAGTACCGAGTCAAACATCGCAGCAGGGGCGACAGGCCCCATCAAACAACCCAGGAGGCTCAGATCCTCCAGCCCCACCACGAGGGAACCGGGCACCCGACGGACACCTCATCAGGCACACCGCAGACGAGAGCACGGACTCCCCGCCCGCTACAAGGGAAATCAAGCCACCACCCATCAACATCACGCTTCAAGAACCGAAAGACACGGTACTGCTAATTGAGAAAATTGCTAAAATCAAGCAATTTTACATTAAAAGAATCAACGCAGGTAAGCATGCACTCTACCTCCGAAGCTTACCCGACTTCCACAAAGCGAAAGAAACACTCCTCGCAGCCAACACAAGCTTCTACACGTACACGCCCAAAACCGAAAAACACCACACTTACTTACTAAAAGGATTAGACAATAGCTACACGGAAACAGAAATACTCACAGACCTACAATCCTTACAGATAGACGAAGTACAGTTCACAAAAGTATCACGATTCACGACGAAAAGATCAAGGGAGAACAATATACTACTCCCAATATACATAATACAATTATCCCCCGAAAGCAACGTGAGCGAACGCTGTCAATCCACGACTTTCCCTATGCACTACTTAAGCCTTTAAGACGGACAAGCAGAATTTCTTTCTCCATTTTTAATAAAATCAGAATTTTGAATACTAACTCGTTTTTCTGCTATGCTTAAATTTCTTGCACTTTGATCGGAAACACCTCTATCAAGTTATCAACCCTATACTATATAAAGTATCTAAAATAGCATGTAATACATCTGATAATTGAATAATAGTTTTAATTGCATAAAAATCTTAAATTCTCAAAACCTTCAATAATTTGTCCTCTTTTTTTGTTATTTCATTGTCATTTTGTCGAATAAGAGAATATCGGTTCATGATCAAATCAAAATCATTTAAATTCCTTATTTTAATCATTATTCCTTATTTTTACAAATATGAATTATGTGATGGTCATATATCAATGATTGTGCTAGGACTGGGAAGATTAAATTGAGATATCACTCGTGTTATTATACATAGAGGGCGAAGTGTAATGCAACGTTAAACACAATCGCTGTTTATCCTTATATGAAACGAATAGTCACGCCACGCGATATGAGTTTCTTATCATGTCCTCCCGTAGCCGTTTTGTTTCATGGCGTGGACCAATCGCAGTCTCATGTGAATTGCAACAGAAAGATTTGTCGGATAACATTCTCTTTTAATAAAATCAATTTGATATTTAATATTTATTAAATGTAGAGAAACACACACAAAATGAAATTGGAGGAATTATTTATTCATGTATTTATTTTACTAAATAATCTACCATTTCAATAAATTATTTATAAAGGTAAAATACAAACAAAAAATATCGACAAGCTATAGGTAAATAGATACAGGCTCTCTTTCTTGTACATATTATTATTGAATACATCTGTTGGTACAAGAAATTAATTTATAGCGTTACATCATATTCTTTCTATCAGCGTGACATTGAATATTTGCAACTTTGTCATACAACAGAAACAGAAATAAAAATTGAAGTAAAAATAAAATGACCAAGTTTATCTTTAGAGAATCGTGTCATTCGAAACTGGAAATAAGAATTGAAGCGAAGATGAGACATCAACCTCAGAGTGCTATTAAAAATATGCTTTTTATTATGATTATTATTATCGAGAAAACTTTTGAATGATTCTAAGAAACAGGAAGAAGAAAATGAGGATGCATCGAAAAATTAAATTTCTCTGAGTATATATAGAAAATTAACAAAATTCTTTAATTTATTTATCAATCTCACGCTAAAAATTTTGTTCTCGATGTATTTATGTTGTCTTATTATTTTTTTTTTTTGCAAATCACTAATAAGAGAAAGTAATTTAATGAATAACTCGGAAGAATAAGTAAAATCATCACTCTTATAATGTTAATTCATTTATTATAATAAATGTGTGTATAAAACGTTTACAGATTTAATTTTTTATTTTTTTTTTGCATTGCTTCTTTTTTCTCAATGGGGATTGACTTGAAATCCTCCCATGACATAAAGAACACCATTACAACTATTCTTACTGGCAGCGTATTTTATTCCATATCTAGTTTATATCTATTCAATAGGCAAATATCCATGATTTTCTTTTTTTCCCGTATTCGTTGTCACTTTAAAATATAATCGCTCATTATTATTGACGTTAAGATTTCTTCCCAGATAATTGTCGAAGGTGACATTATTTTGAATAAATCTATGCAATAGCATCTGAATTTCAAGTAATATTAATCGTAGGTCTAAAAAAAAAAATTGAAATTTCATTAAACATCGTGCTAGCCTAACCCGACGTCTAACATATACATACATAGAAAGTGTTCAACTACACATGTAAAAAAATTTAAGAGATGATTCTTGAAGCTAAAATAAGATGAAAATCCAGAATAAAAAAATTGCGTTTTCGGCTTCGTTTTCTATTGACAATTAAAAATTAGCCGAAATATCCCTGTGCGCGAGCAAACCTCCTTACATGAATGAAAGTAGGTCAGCCTAAGCTGCAGGGTGTACAGGGTTTCTCAAATCGGACGATACATGAGCAGTAGCTTCCCTCGTACAAGTCATAAAGAAAAAGATAATGGTCATTCGAAGACATAAACCATCTTGCATGACGCTTTGTAGGAAAAATCGTAGATTAAACATTATACCTACCTACACGTTAAAATCCATAACAGGATGTCGAAAACCGCTTCATGGAACTTTCGAGTAAAGAAGATTAATGTTCCCTTCAATTTTTTGTCTCTATACATAATTAATAAATAATAGCATGTTGAGGAAAATATTAGGTTGGTATGATCACTAGTTCCTACATGTAAAGTTGGTACGACTTCTAACGACGCTTTTTTGTTTTGGCGTCCGCCACGTGTTAATTGTCAGAGAGTATCCGGTGTGTTCATATGACTGTACATGGTGGTGAAATATAGAAAGTTAAAATTGAATCTGTGTGAATCAATTAAATATCGAACTCCAAAACCTATTTAATAATCACACACATATCTTGACGAATTAGTTGGGCATGCAAGTAGGACGTGTATCGCGACAGGAGGAATGTGTTTTGCATAAAATAAAACATTTTCTTGGAAACGATGCCTCTGCATTATTATTTTTAAAAAGCTCGTCTATCTTTGGGACAAACTGTGTACGTACTGTTATATATAAAGTAAAGAAATTATTCAGTTTGGTAATAAATGGCACTTTATTTAGTAGACTACGCCAATGCTGTCGAGTCATCGTTTTATGTCTCTTGGGTTCGATATAGTCGTCGTCGATTTCTATCACCGTAATCGATCAATAGCGACGACGCGTATGCCACGTAAAATTAAGGTTTAGGTTTTAAATACAAGAAGGTTGAGCCGTAACTCCACTTTGTTTCTTTATTAAATAACACAAGTACAGTTTACGCGACTGATCAGAGAGATGTTGACTGATGAGAGTTTGTAGTTTCAGTGTCGAGGTGTTCTCGTATTATTACGGAGGAAAGCTCGGCGTGGATGTGTCTCTTTGCACTAACAACGCGGATTCATTGTTGACACTTTTCGTTAGGAAAAGTGAGGGTAACGATCCGCGATGCCAATTGGTTATAGCCCACGTTAATAAATGAAGATAGGAGGAGGAAGCCTCCTACCAACGTGGCTTTCTGTTAGCCAAATATTCGGTTTTCCCATTAGGTAACTACCAGCTTCCTCCGTAATTTGTAAGAACGTGCAATAAAACCTAAGGACTGTTCAAGGACCATCCATAAATCGATGAAACTTACAGGAATAAACTAAAAGTTTAAGTTTATAGTGGGTCTTTGAGGTTATTGAAGGTACGCGGTGATGGCCCGCACACATCTGGCGTCTAATGTCACAGTGGCCTGGTTTCTGATGTGAATTGACGTTACACGTGCGATGGTAGGAGAGATGGGATAGGATGAAAACGAAATTGTACTTTGCCTATAGTCTCTCCAATAAGATGAGAGAGTAAACATAAGCAACACGTGATTTCTGCGCTTGCGCAGTTGTTAGCTGCCGACTAGTGACACTTGATTGTCTCTCTCGTCTCTTTGAACAGACTATAGAACTGCATATAAATTACATATACAGTATATGTGTGGAACTTCCATGCCACGTGATATAACCACGAGAATAGAGTGGCAGTGGTGGTATAGATAATCGAATGGTCGCGACCGCGATTACGGTCGTATATACAATAAGAAGCTGAGATTTTACTTGGAAGAAATGCGAGCTAAGTGTTGAGCTGCAGTTCTGCCCAAGCAGCCCAGGTAAATAGACGTGCAAAACAGTGTTTCTGACAAAGTGCGGCAAGTGGGGGAAAGGAAGTTACAAACGTCAACGCCCATAGCCAAATGGTGGAAAACCGTGTCTTCTACTAAGAAGACTATTATCAAATCTAAAATGCAAAATCACATCCCACCAATAAAAATATCAAGTAAAGGCGAAATATACTACATAAACAAAACAACAAACATTTGAAAACCAAGCCAATCAATAAACGAAGAACAGGAATGCTCAGCTACAAACGAAGTTGAAATGGAACCAATACAAAACAATGAAGAGAATAAAAGCAGTAACGAACTAATCCACCAGGATGAAAGCTGGAAGATGGCAAGTTACAACAAAAAACGAAAAATAAAACCAAACACAAACGTTGGGAAAACTATAGAAGCAGAAAAACAACAATTCTTTCTTTTTTTTTATGTAATTATTTACATTCACAATTTGTCCGATTTGGACATTTGGTAGAATTTTTTGGCTGTTTGATTATCATGTGGGTTGCAACCCCAGCGGGGTACCATCTTCGTGCTTGTTAGGTTATATCCTTAATGAGATTTGCTGGATGTTTCCTTTTCAGTCTTCTTTCTATGCTTGATGCGCTGATCGTTTCCGCTGCCAGCCGGTTCGGGTGCGTTGCTATTCTTTCTCTGTACCTTCTTGCGCGTCTGCTAATTAAAAAAAAAAAAAAAACAACAATGACTACAAGAAATCACACTCCGAAACTCCTTCAGCGCACTGCCAGAAGAGAAAGAAACAGACCCGGCCGGAAAACCAATAATCCACATCGCCAAACCACCGCCAATTTACATTGAAGCCCAAATAATAGACCCCTTCATTGAACTACTTAACAACACGGCAGGAAAAGAAAATTACAGTATAAAACAATTAAAACAAGATCAGGTAAAAGTACAAACGAACACCCCAGAAATTTTCAGAAAAGTGACGAAAGCACTAAAAGAAAAAACCGCCGGGTATCACACTTACCAGCTCAAAACTGATAAAAGTTACAAAGCAGTAATCAGAGGATTACATCTGAAAACAAATACAAATAACATATGCGAGGATCTAGCTAAAATCAGACACTAGGTAAGAGTAATAAACAACATAACCAGATATGATACTAAACAACCATTACCGCTATTCCTAATAGAACTCGAACCTAAAAACAATAACAAGGAAATTTTCGATGTAAAAAAAGTTCTAAACACAATAGTAACAGTAGAGCCACCTAGACATAAAAAAAGACATACCGCAATGCACACGGTGTCAGTAATATGGACACACAAAAAATTATTGCAACAGAATCCCTGCGTGTGTCAAATGCGCAGAAAAGCACCTAACAACAAACTGTCCATAACACAGGAAAAATAAATGAGGTAAAATGTTACAATTGCGATGGAAACCACCCAGCTAGTTACAAAGGCTGTGTAGTCAGAAAACAACTGCAACGTAAACTGTTTCCGCCGCTTCGAAACAGGACACACAACAACTTTCATGCGCAACAAGATAGCACAGGAACTGTGACAACAACAAATCTACAGCACGTAATGAACAATAACCACAGTAACACCAACACTGTTGGTAGCCGAAGCTGCGCGCAAGTAGTCAAGTAGACACTACAGAAATCAAGGAACTGCTTAAAGAATCCATCAAAAACACCGAAATGCTAACAAAAATGATAAGCGAACAGAACGCAGTTCCCAGACAGCAAACGCAACAAACCACAGTCATGTTACAACTTCATACAAACATGCTAAGCAAAAAATAAAAACGGACACGCTGAAAATAGCAGCCTGGAACTCAAACGGCTTGCAACAACGGGTCCTAGAAACTGAAACATTCCTGTACAACAACAATATAGATATATTACTTGTTTCAGAAACACACTTCACTTCAAAAAGCTACCTGAAAATACCATACTACACCATATATGATACCAAACATCCCTCAGGAAAAGCACACGGAGGGACCGCAGTGATAATAAGAAACGATATCAAGCATCACTTACACACCCAAGTAAGAAAGGAATATACCCAAGCAACCATCGTTACATTACAAACTAGCAGCAACCATTTCCAGTTGTCAGCAGTAAATGTATCACCGCGACACAAAATTACATCACAAATGTGGAAAGAGTACTTTCAACATTTAGGTGACAAGTATATTGCAGCGGGAGACTACAACTCAAAGCACACACTATGGGGATCAAGAATCACTACACCTCGAGGTAGAACCTTGGAAAAATACATTAGAAACAATAAACTCAATATATTATCCACAGGTAGACCGACATACTGGCCGACAGATCTGAGCAAAATTCCTGACCTACTCGATTTTGCAGTTACAAAGGGACTAAACGCAAATAAACTAAAAATAACACCCAACCTCGAGCTTAGTTCCGATCATACACTCATAATAATTACATACAGAAACAAACCAATACTTTATAGCAATCCAGAGACAGTATGCAACAAAACCAGCAAATGGCAAACTTTTAAAGAAATAATCGAGAGCAAAACCAACTGCAACATCCCATTGAAAACACCGGAAGATGCGCTAATCACTAATACATTAACTGACAAACACTATACCATAGCTAAAACAACAGCACAAGAAATTAGAAACATAATCGAGAAAACAAAAAATAATAAAGCACCAGGAATCGACCTAATCAATGGCAAAATCTTGAAAAACCTTCCGCCAAAAGCGATAAGACAAATCACAATAATATTTAACGCAACACTAAGAATCCAATACTTTCCAAAGACTTGGAAACTGGCACAGATCATAATGTTACCTAAACCAGGCAAAGACCCACACCAAACTGCATCTTACAGACTAATATCACTACTTTCTGTGTTTTCCAAAATACTAGAGAAAATAATATACGACCGCATAAAACCAATAATAGGTAATGATTTTAATCAGAAAAAGCTCATTGTAACATTGTAACATTGACAAAACTTTTACTCAACAAATATTAAAAATAATATTAACATTGTCTTACCTTACACTACTCAGCTGTCGAGTTTCGCGCTATGTTAAAGAGTACACTAAGACCACGGCCTCTTGAGGGAAACTCCTTCATCAGTGAGCGATGATTTTCATGTAATTAGGAGGACCATCGTGACCGGCACGCAAGTATCTTAGCATTACTGTATATGTAATCCATCTACGTTACTCATTGTTACGTCGCGTGATTGGAACCATGCGACGTCCCTCGGTATTGGGTCGCCAAGGGTTCGCTGACCGTTATGTGCACCCTCAACAAACCTAAGGCCCCGCCATGCCTGAATCTTATTAGCTTGTAGAAACCATTAATCCTGCAAATATTTTCGGTTTATAGACGATACTTAAAAGGCCCTTAGGTTTATGGTTCGCTCTTAGAAATTACAGAACAGCTGGTGGTTATATAATGGGAAAAATCGGTCATTTACCTAATGGAAATGTCTGGATTTTCTCATAAACAAGGTCACCCACGAGCCACGTGGGTAGGATGCTTATTCCTCCTATCTTCACTCATCAATCAATGGGAATCACACTTTTCATAACGAAAAGTGTGAACAACGAATCAGCTTCCTTCGTTCAATACTTATACACATACCGAGCTTTCCTCCGTAAGTATATAAGAGCGGACAGTTCGAATCCTAAAACAGTACGAAAACAATTCACTTCCAGACTAGTACATATCCAGTTCTCAGTACGAGACATTCAGTACAGTAGATTACCAGTACGAGTACAGTTCAGCCCGAATACGCTTAGATGTTAAGACTCCTTCGAAGACCACATAATTACCCGTACTCAATCTCGGTCTTCAGATCAGACTACATATCTATTCGGATTCTCTAATGTCAGAGCAATCCATTTCTTCGTCACCTATATCTTAAGCAGCGGAATTACTAGCTTGTGTTATTGTACAAAGTTGTTGAAAATATATATTTTATAACACTGTTAATCGCAGCGTTATACCACAACAACCATCCCTATTATCTGGGAATTTACGACTCCTATTGACGCGCTTCCTCGCGATCGCGTCTCCCCACGATCGGTCGAAAATACACTCATTTTAACAATATTCACGTGGATTTAGAGAACGAAAGAAAGAATGTGAAATAAAATGGTAAAGGTTTGCCAATAATTGAAACAAAAGTTATGTAAAAATAAGTTTAAAAAAAATAATAATCAATAATAATAATAGCCAAATAATCTAAAAAATCTCAAGATTAGTTGTGGTTGGAATTAAAGTTAAATTTTACTATGAAATTGTGAAGAATACAATTGCAATATGTATATGCAACTCTACCATAATTGTTCATCCTAGAACAGAATTAAACGTAGGATTTAATATATCGTAGGTTAAACTTGAAAAAATATAGTGATAACTTTTAAAATTTTTGAACATGATACCTTATTAAAATAACTACGAGATAAAAATCTATCCTTATACAGAGATCAATGAAACTAGCTGATAAATACTCTAACTATGTAATACAACCGCGATCGCAACAAATCAGCTCATAACGTTATTTATAATACAACTCATAACTCTATCATGTACGATGCTACAATTAGTAATTGTATGTGACATAATACCAAGTATCTACTAAAAGTACCTATTAAGTGCATTAATTTTCACTGTATGGAAGTTGCTGTGAGTGAAGATTCTGCCTGTCCACGGTCTGATCCACTCTCCTTTTACGCAAAAATATGCTAGTTCCGAATTAAAAATTTCAAGCAAATTCTTTTCTTCATGTACGTTTACAAAATGTTCATTCTTGTGATTATTGCCCGAAAAAAAAAATCGGAAGGAAGAAAGCCGACATGAAGAGCTAAACCAACGCTAATGGCTTAAAGTAAAAGATGAATTAAATCTTAAACTAAATTATGCTTATTTATGATACGGTATTTCGAATGTGCATCAATATTTCATAAAAATGTGAAATATTTGATACCATTTACCTGCGTTACTTCATGTATTCAAATACCAGCCTCAATCTTTGACTGATCACGTGCCTTAGAATCGCATGGTCGGTCATGTGAGGTTTATCAGACCCCATATGATAAACATGGTATGTGACAAACTGTAATCTACATTACATTATTAATATTTATTTTTATCAAGAACGTCCATTATGACTAGTATGTTATGTTTTTTAAATTAAGAATATAACGTAATGTATATTAGTTTTATTGTTATATTCCAAAAGAAAGGTTAATCTAAAGCTCTCACGAGTCCTAACTGCCATATGTAAATATAATAAAGGAAAGGGAAAAGATGGTATTTTATGAAATGATGCCTTCAAAGTTTTGCATCGTGAAATACCTCTTTCTAAGTATCTCGAAATACTTCGAGTATCTCTTCCCATTTTTTCCCAGTTTTGCAGTAATTTTTGAAACAAACTTGTATTCAAATCAATTTAAACAAAATTAAAAATTTTCTTATAAGTTCTACCTATCAGAGATCTGGAGAGGTCTCTAATTTTGTAGATCCTCTTTTTCTTTTTCTTCGCCAGAATGTGCTTTACGTATACAACTAGTATACGGCTATACGGCTAGTGGCAATATCATAAAAATCCTTCTTCATATCCTAGCCCTAGTATGATGCAGGAGGAACTAACCTCGATTGCCATGTTATTTATCTGTACCGCTGTATCTACAAACATCTGTGTCAGCCATTTTTCTAGCTTTCCCACCGACCAATCAATGAACGTTTACCACAGGCCAATCAGCGCAGGCCACTAAATTGGCTGCGTTGCAGCGCAAAGCAGCGCCATTGGCGCCACACAGTGCGCATGCTCTGATCAGCCTCAACAATATGGTCGCCGCGTCATGTCAACGTCGCTCTCGTTAAACTTCGTTGATCCAAATGATATACATAAACAAATAATTCGATAATCGCTAAATAAAACATGTTATTTCAGCATCTTACTAAATGGATTCGTTCTTTGCTACATCACCCGTTTCTTCAGTGCCAGGAAAACACTTGCGGCGGGTAGTTGCACAACGTTGCCATTTGTAGGCGTGGGCATATTTCGATATGGTAAACAGTCGTGTTATGAGATTTAAGACTAAAGTTACCGCGTTTCCTACATACAACGTTATTGCACAACCATTTAGCCTCACAACTTTTTTGTGATTCTAGTCTCTCGATATAGCAAAGGTAATAACAATAAGACAATATTTGTCTTTGAAAATATTGGATCGCCGATGAAGTTCACTCGAATTTACATTTCGATTCGATATACATTTATTGAATTATATGGGTGCCACTCTGTTCCACAACCTCTCCCCATCTTTCACGCAACTTGAATATTTCATTTTTGCAGAATCTCTCGGGTCTTTCCCCAAAAAACTTTTCGTAATAATACATAATATCAATACATAATATTACAGAGGCGGAACGATACGAAAAGTTAAAAGATGAGATCGTTCGAGAGTTGGCTGATACAGCCGGCACGAGGTCACGCAGGCTGCTGACCTCCGGAGATAGGCGACCGAAAGCCGTCCCAATTCCCTCAGCATCTGAGGAGACTAGCCGGCCCCTCCATGCCGGACGATTTCCTCCTCACGCTCTGGAGGGAGCGGCTTCCGGAATACCTCGACAACGCCCTGGCCGCGGTGGATAAAACCGACGTAGAGAAATTGACGCGGACGGCTGACCGGATCTACGAAACACATTCGTTGAGAAGACAGAAGGTCGCCGTTATCGAGACCGGTGAGATTGCTCCCCATAATCGTCGGACGACAGGCTCTCCAGAATATAGACACAAATCGAGGCACTGCGCCTCGACCGGCGCCGCTATCAACGTCCAAACACGAGACGGCACAGACCGGGTCCGAGAGAAGACTCACAGAACTACGGTCTTTGGCATTATCATGCGACGTTCCGAGCACACGCGAAGAAGTGCCGTTTACCATGCAACTGGAATCAGGGAAACGAGACTGGCCGTCCGTAAACGTCAAAAATCTCCTTCTTAGTGGGCACCGGCGCCGACGTATGTGTATTTCCGCGCAACAAAATACATGGGCCCGCGAACAAAGATACGTACGAATTGTTCGCGGCTAACGGGTCACGCGTCGCGACCTACGGCACCACCCTAGTGTCCCTCGACTTGGCATTGCGTCGAGCGATGAAATGGCGTTTCATACTAGTGGACGTTGACACACCTATCATCGGTGTGTGTGGGTGGACGCGAGGAATAAACGCCTCACAGATTCTACTTCGAATCGGTCGACGAGAGGATACACGGCCACGACTCAGACGGCGTCGATTAAGACAATCATCGAAGAGTCGACGTATCACCGACTCCTCGCCGAATATCCGAATCTAACCCGCCCACCGACTTTCGGACAAGAGAAAACTCAGCACGGTGTGGTACATCACATCGAAACCACACCAGGCCCGCCTGTCTACAGCAAACTTCGCCGACTCGCACCTGACGGAAATAAACAGGTTAAGGCATTAGAGTTAGAAGTCATGATCGAGCAATGTGTGATGCAGGCATCGAGAAGCCTATGAGCATCGCCCTTGCACGTCGTTCCAAAAAGGACGGAAGGATTCGACCGTGTGGCGACTACCGGGCATTGAACGCCCGCACCATCCCGGTCAGATACACACCGCCGTGCATCGAGGATTTTGCACAGAACTTACATGATAAGAGCATTTTTCTAAAAACAACCCAGATCGCGTTTACCAACAAATTCCGATTGCGCCGAAAGACGTCAAGAAAACAGCAATAACAACAGCGTTCAGTCTGTTTGAAGCGACCAACATGTTTGAACAACGGAACGCCGCGCAAACGTGTCAGAGATTCGTAGACGAAATCGTACGAGGCCTTGATTTCGTCTACGCATATGTAGACGATTTCCTCGTAGCTTCCGAGAATGATGAGCAGTACCGCGAACACTTGCGGCTGCTGTTTAAACGCCTCAACGACTCGTTATTAATATCGCAAAGTGCGAATTCGGCGTCCGCGAAATTCAATTCCTCGGTTATACTGTAAACGTTGAGGGGATAAAGCCGCTGGCTGAACACGTGGAAAATACCGCTACCCGCGACCGTTAAAGATCTTCGAAGATACCGCGGTAAGATTAACCTTTACAGACGTTTCATACCAAGGGCCGCGCACACCCTTCGACCACTCAACGACTTATTGAAAAGCACAACGAAGCGCAACGCGTCTATTGAGTGGTCCGAGCATGCCAAAAAGCTTGCGCGATTCGAAACGCGCCTTAGCCGACGCGACAATGTTAGCGCACCCGATTCCCGGCGCGCCCGTTAGCCTCGCGGTTGACGCATCCGACTACGCTATTGGAGCGGTATTTCAGCAGCGCGTCAACGATTCTTGGCAACCACTAGGCTTTATGACGAAAATGCTCTCCCCCGCGCAACGAAAATACAGCGCGTATGATCGGGGAATTGCTGGCGATGTACTACGCGGTTAAACGCTTCCGACACGTCGTCGAAGGTAGAGAATTCGCGATATATACAGATCACAAACCCCTAATTTACGCGTTCAACCAGAGCCTCGACAAGTGTTCGTCAAGACTGATTCGACATCTGGACTACGTTGGACAGTTTACGACGGATATCCGACATATAAAAGGGGTAGAGAACAGCGTAGCCGATACTCTATCTCGCATCGCAGCGATCGGGAAATCAGTAGACCACCATACGCTAGCCGCAGCGCAAGAGAAGAATAGCGAGATGCGCGAAATTATCAACGCTGGTTCGAGCGCACTGCATTTGAAAAAGGTACAATTTCCCGATCAAGGCGTCGAGTTACATTGCGATGTTACAAACGAGACTGTGCGACTGTACGTACCGGAACCGTTACGACGCAACGCATTCCAATCGCTACATGGACTTTCCCATCCGGGGATGCATGCTACGCAAAAATTGGTGACGACGCGCTTCATCTGACCGTCCGTAAATAAAGATTGCCGAACGTGGGCGCAAAAAATAGCTCCAATTGCTTCTTATTAAAGGTTAAATGCTTCGGAACACTCAAATAATGGAATGGATTTATTTATGATTGCAACAGCAAACTATCATTTTTTTTAACCTAGAGCTACTTTTTAATGTAATAATATAATGCATATAAAATAACTAAATTGGTGATAACTAGTAAACTACTGAGTGACAACTCACGACTCGTGACTAATTCCCAATTAACTCGCAACTAACTGACTTTCTCTATCATCCCTTTATCATCAGTTTTTATACTCCCACCACACATAAGTGTTCCGTAGCCACCAACGATGTTCACGATACGTCGTTTCCAAGTAATTACTTTTCTTACAGGCCGCGGACACATCGATGGGCCATGTGGTCCATTGTCACGTCTCTTCTGGCCTGTTTACATTTCCACTTCCTATGTACATTGTAATTCGTACTCCTACAGAGTTCTTTTCTTATGATTATTCCACAATACTACAGCATATAAATATAATAGCAAGCAGCTCACAAAAAGGATATTTCGGGGCGGAGACAGGACATACATGTCCCCGGTTCATCGGTGAGATGATACAACTGCTTCGAGGCACTGCAATGGTTTGGATCTTTACCAATCTTCTTATCTTCGGATCTTATTTTCGCGAATATCTTCCGTGTCAGTTTCTTATTGTAACTGTCCCATTCACTTTGCCAGTTCTCATAAGCTTTCTTACCAATTACATCCAGCACTTCTTTCAACGTGTTACTACCGTGACACGCATCGCCTTCGACAACCGTGCTTTTAGAGATCCTAATTTTCTCATACACAGGGCTGTTCTTCGTGCCCTTTTCAAAGTCTTCCTATTCTTCGTTCAAAATCTTTTAAGGGGCCATGGGTCACTACGTACAGTCAGTCTGAGAGTAACTGGCGAATTGTCCACAATCCATAACACTCACTTATATTTTAAATACATTTGATTCTGTAATTTTGTTTAATAAATATCACAATATTATTTCAACATAAACATTGTGTCTTCCACAGATTACTAATCTTAACTTTAAGATTAAATTCTGACAGTGTCTATTGTGACTCCTAAATATTATATACTTTCAACCGAGTTGGCAATTGAGTCACTCAGGCTGACTCCAATAACTCGCGGCACACGCATACCAGTTATGAACAATATCTCTGTCTTGCCTCTGGGCAACGCAAGACCGACACTCGCGCAACAAACCATTCACCTTCGCGTTCACACACTCATTTTTCTTGACCGCACACGTTATCGTCATGTCGTCCGCGAAAGCTGTTGCCTTAACCAACACCATATTGTCCGGTCTTTCCAGAAACTGGCCATACACCAAGTTCCACAAGAATGGCCCAAAAACCGATCCCTGCGGTACACCAGCCGAAATCTCGTACTCCACCGTACCAAACTGGTTACTAACCATAATCCTCCTCTCTGTCAAACAGTCGTTCACCAGTCCTCTAACCTTCCAAGGCAGCTTTCTTCTGGCCACTTCATTAAATGATGCTGTCCCAACTAAGGATGTTGAACGCTTTCTTAACGTCCAAAGCGACCATCGTGCAGATCAGCCTTTTCCTCTTGCACATATCCGTAAACTTTAACACCAGATTAATGGCATCCACCATGCTCCTTTTCTTCCTAAATCCATACTGCCTCCTGTGAAACGGGTCCGCTCCCGTACATCTCTCTATAATTTTTTTCAGCCATTTCTCCCATACCTTACTCAGCATCGGGAGTATGCTTATTGGCCTGTAAGCATTAGGAAGCCTGGGGTCCTTACCCGGCTTCCTAAGCAGTATCACTTTGGCTGTTTTCCAGCGTCTGGGAATCCGTTCTATATTCGTGATATTTTCCATCACATCGGTTACAAGCTGTATCCTATGTGCGCTAACCAACTTGACAATATCGCCAGGTACACCATCTATTCCCACAGTCTTCTTTATATTCATAATATCTACTATTTCCTTTACATCGTCCTCCACTAGAGTAATATTCTCGGCGTGAGAACGATTTCCGGTGATATCCCCCATCGTGTCCCCTTCTAAGACCTCGTGTTGCGACGGTCTGAGTCCAATAATAAATAAATTACTAAGAATATCCTTCACCGTATTAATCGGCATGTCAATCACAGGCCCTCTACTCTTGCATCTATTCATAACCGTACGATATGGTTTACCACACGGGTCACTTTCTAAAATCATGCAAAGTTCTCCTTTTACTTTCCGCGATTTCTTTCTTCAGCTGCCTTCTTATCCCTTTATAAGCACCGTTAAAAACATCAATACCACTGGACTCCCTTTCCCTCTCTCTTGTTACCTTCCTCTGCGCTTTAAGGGCCTGTGCTCTTAATTCTGCAACCGTATTCCACCAGTAATTGCAGAATTTCCTTTTCGCCGTACAGCCCACCTTCCTTAGCGTACACTCACACGTTCTTCCAAAATACTTTTGTAGGTAAGCCGCCTTGTATCCTTCGTCTATCATGTTAAAATCGTCCGCATTCAAAATGTCGTCAAATCTGGCTAAAAAATTTTCAGACGCCTAGGCCCTTCGTTACATATTTAAAAAATTTGTTTCTACAGTTTCCTGTGTTGAGATATGTATAATTTTCTATGCTGGACTGGGTTAAATGCGTAGTAGAGATACTTGTATGTGGGTATCAGTGTGTGGAGGTGGTACGTGTGTCGCGGCGTCTCGAAGACAGATGAATGTAAATTATTCAGACGGTTAACAGTCAGGCATAGAAGAAAGTGCTAAGACGCGTGCAAGTGTGTATCGATGAATATATAAGAAATCGTCCATAAAACAAATATAACTATTCTAATATTAATTCTAAGTATAAATTTAGTGTTCCTGTAACATTATTTCGGCTTCAAAGATCCACAATTCTCAACATACTGTCTTCGTTTTAAAATCATATACGATGTGCAAATGATCTGAAGTCATCCCATTTCTATGAAATGTGTACTTCTGGCGTACTCATCCCAGAATTTCCATCAAGACTCCCCCTCTTTTATCCGTAGTTACTCTTCCCCAGCTGGTGGACTTTGCGTTAAAATCTCGCGCTACTATAACATTCTTATTTCTCCTTGTTCCCTCTTTAATCACGGATTCTATAATATTTATAAATTTCAGAAACTCCTGCTTCTTGAGGTTAGGAGAGCAATAGCCACTAAATCACAGGATATCACCTACACCTATACGCACCACACCATCCTTTCTAATTACCACACTTTCGGAGCTCTGCCATTAAATTGAGCGATCCATACCTTTTGCGTCATTGTACCATAATGCAATCCCGTAGATTCAAATTGGCTTGATTAACGTTTTATAGATAAGAAGCTTATTGCTTGCGCTTAGTACAGAGTTTCCGTTAGAGAATTTTAGTTTGAGGTATCCTAACACTGTTGAGAGCAACAGGAGAAAGAGTTTCTTTTTTCAATGTAAATGTAATGTGGTTACAGCTCTCAAAGTTCATTTTTGTTCTCCATTCACTTAACCATTGTTTACTTTATAGCAGCTGTTGTTGCAAAAAATTTCCTGCGATATTTGGCTTTTCGTGCGTGGCCATAATTCCAGTATCATCTGCAGATCTCAATATTGGGGCCCTAGTAATAGTAGTAATATCTTCAGTATATAGCGTGTATATTACAGGCCCCACAACGATGCTATGAGGTATACCTGCTTCAATATGTTCAAAAGTTCAGTAAGTTGTATGTGTATCATCCGCAGATCCAAATATTGGGGTCTTAGTAATAGTAGTAATATCTTCAGTGTATAGCGTGTATATTACTGGCCCCACAACGATGCTATGACGTATACCTGCTTCAATAGGTTCAATAAGTTGTGTGACTGGGTTGGTTGGTTGAAACCATGTGGATTGTCGTATTTCCAATGTGATCCAGTCTTGTGTTTTCAGTCTTCTAATAATTCTGGCAATACATATTCTAAGATTCTTTCATCCTTTTTTTTTTTAACTGACAACTATTTAGCTTGCCATCCATGAAATATGGAGCAATTATTTTACTATGACCAGTAGTGAATGTTGTAACGCTTAATTGCTCCATAGTTTGTAAATGTGGCCTCATCCGGAGACAAAATTTTACTCACAAACACTTCGGCGTCTTGTAATTTTCGTAAACCCCTTTTGCAGAATTGTAAATGTTTTTGATATCGAAGGGTTCATAATCTGATATTACTAATTTTTCTATAGATGGAGCCGTTAAGTTGATATGAAGGTCAACTGCACCTTTTTAAATGAAACGATATGGTTTTTATTTATAATCTGGTAGAGTATTTCAAGGCGAAAAGTTAGCCAGGATCAACTGCAATAGAAAATAAATTCTCTCAGAGCACTCTTCCAATACTTCGAAGATTTACATGCAACATGTTATGTATATACTCACTGTTGGTTCAAGTCTTCAAAATCACGACTGTACAAGAATACATTTCTTTTTTAATAACTCCAATGCACTACAATTTGTCCAGGAAAGACATTTGGTAAATTATTTTAAGTGTTTGAAATATTTATCACGTAGATGTTCGCTCAGGATACATCTCTAACGCACATACTCTTTATGCCGAGGACAGGAGGTCATTTGAATGCGTCCAGCGTAGTCTTCTGGCAAGGTTTTCTGAATGTAGATTATTTGCTACATTACTAGGATAGTTTTCAAGCACTATCATGTATCCGTTGTTTAGATATTTTATTTCCTCTTCTACTGCTTTGATCATAAGATCGCTTCGTATTTGCTTGTTCCGCATGTGTCAAGGAGCGTTGGCAATAATCCTTAGAATGACGGGCTGCAGCGCTCCATCAGTGTTATATGGCTTTCAGTAGCCGTAATCCATAATGCAATCCCGTAGATTCAAATCGGCTTGATTAACGTTTTATAGATAAGAAGCTTATTGCTTGTGCTTAGCTCAGAGTTTCCGCTAGAGAATTTTAGTTTGAGGTATCCTAACACTGTTGAGAGCAACAGGAGAAAGAGTTTCTTTTTTCAATGTAAATGTAATGTGGTTACAGCTCTCAAAGTTCATTTTTGTTCTCCATTCACTCAACCATTGTTTACTTTATAGCAGCTGTTGTTGCAAAAAATTTCCTGCGACATTTGGTATATTTTCGTGCGTAATAAGGCCATAATTCAATTGTCAAAATCAGTAAGTATGTGTATCATGGGATCCAAATATTGGGGCCCAGTAATAGTAGTAATTATCTTCAGTCTAGTGTAGCGTGTATATTACTGGCCCCACAACGATGCTATGAAGTATACCTGCTTCAATACGTTCAAAGCTGCAATAAGTTGTGTGCTTATCATCCGCAGATCTAAATATTGGGCCTCAGTAATAGTACTAATTAATACCTTTGATGTTTATGTGTTTATATTTAAAATTAAAATATAAAAATGTTTATTAATATATAATTTTTTTAAATAAAAAAAAAAAATTATATATATTATAAAAAAAAAACAAAAATATAAAAACGCACCCCCCCTAAACCTAAAAAAAAAAAAAAAAAAAAAAAAATTTGTATTTTTCAAAAATAAAAAAAAAAATAAAAAATTATTTTTTTCTTTTTTGTTTCCCTTTTTTATTTTTACTTGTTTCATTAATATATATATAAAAATAAATATAAATAATAAAATAAATATAAAAATAATAAAAATATTTTTATTAAGAATACTCTTTTTTTTGTTTTTTTTTGTTTTTTTTATAAAATAAATTACATAAAACACTTATTTTTTTTTTTAAATTTTGATTAATGTTATTTTATTTATTTTTTTTTATTTTTTTTATTTTTTTAAGGTCAACTCCACCTTTTTAAATGAAACGATAGGTTTTTTGTTTATAATCTGGTAGAGTATTTCAAGGCGAAAAGTTAGCCAGGATCAACTGCAATAGAAAATAAATTCTCTCAGAGCACTCTTCCAATACTTCGAAGATTTACATGCAACATGTTATGTATATACTCACTGTTGGTTCAAGTCTTCAAAATCACGACTGTACAAGAATACATTTTTCTCTAATAACTCCAATGCACTACAATTTGTCCAGGAAAGACATTTGGTAAATTATTTTAAGTGTTTGAAATATTTATCACGTAGATGTTCGCTCAGGATACATCTCTAACGCACATACTCTTTATGCCGAGGACAGGAGGTCATTTGAATGCGTCCAGCGTAGTCTTCTGGCAAGGTTTTCTGAATGTAGATTATTTGCTACATTACTAGGATAGTTTTCAAGCACTATCATGTATCCGTTGTATAGATATTTTATTTCCTCTTCTACTGATTTGATCATAAGATCGCTTCGTATTTGCTTGTTCCGTATGTGTCAAGGAGCGTTGGCAATAATCCTTAGAATGACGGGCTGCAGCGCTCCATCAGTGTTATATGGCTTTCAGTAGCCCATAATGCAATCCCGTAGATTCAAATTGGCTTGATTAACGTTTTATAGATAAGAAGCTTATTGCTTGTGCTTAGCTCAGAGTTTCCGCTAGAGAATTTTAGTTTGAGGTATCCTAACACTGTTGAGAGCAACAGGAGAAAGAGTTTCTTTTTTCAATGTAAATGTAATGTGGTTACAGTTCTCAAAGTTCATTTTTATTCTCCATTCACTTAACCATTGTTTACTTTGTAGCAGCTGTTCTTGCAAAAAATTTCCTGCGATATTTGGCTTTTCGTGCGTGGCCATAATTCCAGTATTATCTGCAGATCTAAATATTGGGGCCTTAGTAATGGTAGTAATATCTTCAGTATATACCGTGTATATTACAAGCCCCACAACGATGCTATGAGGTATACCTGCTTCAATATGTTCAATAGTTCAGTAAGTTGTATGTGTATCATCCGCAGATCCAAATATTGGGGTCTTAGTAATAGTAGTAATATCTTCAGTGTATAGCGTGTATATTACTGGTCCCACAACGCTGCTGTGTGGTATACGTGCTTCAAGAAGTTCAATAAGTTGTGTGACTTGGTTGGTTGGTTGAAACCATGTGGATTTTCGTATTTCCAATGTAATCCAGTCTTGTTTGTTTTCAGTCTTCTAATAATTCTGGCAATACATCTTCTAAGATTCTTTCATCCTTTTTTTTTTTAACTTACAACTATTTAGCTTGCCATGAATGAAATATGGAGCAATTATTTTACTATAATCAGTAGTGAATGTTGTAATGCTTAATTGCTCCATAGTTTGTAAATGTGGCCTCACCCGGGGACAAAATTTTACTCAAAAACACTTCGGCGTCTTGTAGTTTTCGTAAACCCCTTTTGCAGAATTGTAAACGTTTCTGAAAATTATTTTCACTTAATTAAAGTGAAACAGAAAGTAAGGAAGAAGTAAAACGTGAAATTTCTTTGACCTGTTTTAAATGGCCCACTCTGTATACTATAGAATATATCTGCCTGAATTGCAGGTTGCGCAGTTCTTAGATTGAAATTATTTTTCAAATAGTAGTATCCAGAAATATTAATATTTATACTCGTATCGCATCCCAAATATGCAATAATATTTCGGGATATTAATATTTGAAAACGCAATTTCAATTACTCATAACGTCTCTTTTCCTTTTTTTATTACTCATATTTATATATTTATTATATATAAATACATATATTTATTACTCATACTCAACACGTCATAACTTAATACTACTTATCGATAAGATACGTACACTGCTAAAAAGTGTTCCGTTTTTATTATAACACAATACGCAATTTATTAGAAGAAATTAAACAACATACATAAAAAGTCCAAATTTTTCATGGATTATGAAATTTTGTACGAGAATAAGTATGAAGAAATTTAGTTAAAAGGGAAATTTAGAACTTAATGCGATTTATACAGTATAGTTTTATAATAAATAAATAGATACAGCTTCCGGAATTGTTTCAGTTATAGAATGTGCAATACGTAAACATAAGTCTGTTAGATATAAACATTTTACTTTTCGCCGAACATTTTCACCGAATTTCTATTTGCAAAAAAAGAAATTGTACAGCATTCAAAATGACAGAATTTTTTTATAACCTAAAATTGACGAACGAAGAGAGGTGTTACGTCGCGTGGGACAGTCCGTGCGCCGTCCTTCATTGTCTGACCGTCAAAGGCCCACGCAACGTTATTCAGATTCTCAATAAACCTAGGGAACCACCATAAACAGAATCTTTTTTAACGAAATCTTTAATCCTGCAAGTATTTTCTATTTATGGCTGGTCCTAAAACAGTCCTTAGGTTTATTATTCGCTCTTAAAAATCACAGAGAAAGCGGGTAGTTATCTAACGGGAAAAGAATATTTGTCTAACGCAAAAGCAGGTTTTTCCCATAAACAATGACACCCACGACCCACGTTGGCAGGTTGGTCTTATTAGGTCGTCAATAAAAAATATCTTTAAAAAAAAACCAAAAACTGATCAACGCTTGAGGATACCTGTGCCCTGCCGGTTTTTCCCCGGCTATGAATTATATTCTCGGTGGTACTTCGCTAGATTCTTCATAAGGTGTTCAATCTAGATTAGAATCTTGCGAGGGTCATCAATAATTCCTTCATAAATACAATCGATCCTGTTTCTAAACAGTTCAAAATCAAGCTTTTTTCCATTTGAGCTAATTTCATTTCCGAAATCAGCCATTTCCGGAACACGCAGTGGACTAAACCGTGTGAACGGCTAACACTAGAAATACTGACGGTTAAGACTAAATTATTTCTACCAAGAGCAGTCAAAATGATTGGTTTTTAAAATATTCGTAATAATCGAAACTGTTTATATTTATCGATTTAACACAACATACAAAAGCAATTCCATGTTATGTGAAGTGCATTTTTGGTAACATTAATACATTTGGCACCATGCTCGCCAAAGTAGGGTTTATATTTATTGGTTTAATACATTCTGACAAAATTTGACAATACAGAAGGACAGTGCATTTTTGCTGTTATTAATCCATCTGAGACCACGATCGCTAAAAAATGGTGTTACGTTGCGTGAAATGGTCCGTCCGACGTCCTTCATTGTCCGACCGTCAAGGCCCAAGAACAATTAGACAGACCCTCAGTAAACCTGTAGCGGCACAGGAATCAAAGGATGACACGAGGGGGGCATTGACTTAGCATGACTTAACATGACTTTACGCATGAAAAAAATAATGACAAATAAACTCCGGGAAAAAACAACGTCACCGTTACATGCAACCGTCGAATCAAGACGAATTTCAATTTTCCGACTCTCCCCCGACGAAAACGAGCAAATAGGCAATAGAACACCTTCCCAATTTTACCGGGACTTGAGGAGCCTCGCCACCCTCGCAACATCGGATGATTTCATTCTCACCGTCTGGGAAGGCCGGCTGCCGGTTCACGCGTAGTATGTCCTGGCCTCCGTGCAGGATAAGAGGCCCGAAACACTGACCCGAATCGCCGACAGCATCCACGGCAAACGCCCGGACCCAGGACAAATTGCCGCGGTCAGCACAGATCGGACAACTGAGATAAACAATCCATCTGTACGAAACGTCGGAACGAGCGATTTGATCGCCGCCACAATCAGCGCGTTAAGAGAGCAGATGAATCACATGCAAGCTCAAATGAACGCGTTGTGCATGGATAACCGTCGATAACTGCGACCACGATCACGCTGTCGTACAATATACCGCCGCCTTTCGAGATCCCGAGACCCGCAGCGGCAAGATGGGTTCTATTTCTACCACGCGACGTTTCCGGGAACGCGCGAGAAGATGCAATTTACCATGCAATTGGAATTCGGGAAACGCGGACCGGCCGTCCGTAAACGCGGCGAACGACGACGGCGAAAACACGCGCGTTTCGCGTCGAAGCGATCATCAACATCCCGGAGCCCGTGGACGTAAGACCAATTAGCCAGGTACCCCAGTATGATAACTAACTTCTACCGAGATTTCACACACCGGGGGCAGCAAAAATTTTGCAACCTCTTAAGATAGAGCAACGCGCCCACTGAATGGTCCAAAAACGTCGCAAATTTCGAAGAATCTAAATCTAATCTTTTGGCTCTCGCGGACGCTACGATGCTAAGCGCATCCGGATACCCGGTGCGCCCGTCAGCCTTTACGGTAGATTGCGCGTAGGAGCCGTTTTACAGCAATGCGCGAATGACAAATGGCAACCGCTAGGGTTTGCCGCAAAATCCGTAACACCAACACAACAAAAAGTATAGTGCCTACGATCGCGAACTGCTCGCGATTTACACCGCTGTAAAATGCTTTCGATACGCCGTTGAGGGTAGAGACATCATAGTCTATGCCAACCACAAACTCCTCATTTACGCGTTTCTACAAAAACTGGGAAAAAGTTCGCCGGGACAATTCCGCACTTAGATTATGTAGCACAATTCTACGACTTTCGGTTTGGTTCGGGGCGAAGGTGACACGCGGACGGAGTAAGAGGTTAGGAAGGCAAAAAGCGCGGCAAATAGAGTAAAGTAGGGAAACAAAAGATGGCGTTAAACAGAGGAAGACCAAGGAACGCGGGTAAAGCTGGAGATCAGGAAGATTTCAAAAACACATTGGATAGTTACAGCTTGTCAGAAAAGAGAGACACCAGCCAGGAAGAAAGCAATTGAGGGAATTTGTAGCACAATTTACAAACCGACATCCGATACGTAAAAGGCCTAGGAAACGAGGTAGCTGACACGCTACCCCGTATCGAGACAGCCGAAAATTCGGTATATCACAGAACGTTAGCAAGCAATAGCGCAGGAAGAGACAATGAACTGCGCCAAATCCTCAACTCCGGCTCTCGCGCGCTGCGACTTGAGAAAATTCGATTTTCCGACGAGGAAACATATTGCGCGACATCTCGACCGGAACCTTGCGGCCGTTCGTACCAGAAACCGTTACGACGCAACAGTCGTTACATGGACTCTCCCATCTGGGGATACGAGCCACGCAAACACTGGTGACCACACATTTTGTCTGGCCGTCTGTAAACAAAGATTGCCGTACGTGGACGCGACAATGCATACCGTGCCAACGTAATAAAGTCGCCAGGCACGTATCTTCACCAGTCGGAACGTTTAAAACATTAGCAGGTCGATTTGAGCATATACACGTAGAAACATTATCGTAATGCAATATTCGCAAGACTATCGATATTGTCTAACGTCTATCGATCGTTTTCGCGTTGGCCCGAAGCCATTCCTATCGCTGACATGGAAGCGCCAACCGTTGCCTCGGCCCCTCCTTTCGACCTGGATCTCTCGTTTCGGCGTTCCCTTAAAATTTAACAACCGACCAGGGACGCCAATTCAAATCGCGTCTGTTCGAAGAGTTATGCCGGTTGCTCGGAGTCACGCATCTACGCACGTCGGTCTATCATCCCGCGTCAATGGGATGGTAGAGCGCTTACATAGACAGCTCAAAGCGGCAATCAAGTGCCACGTCATGAGCAACTGGAGCCGAATAGTACCAATCGTACTATTAGGGCGTGAAGCGCGATAAAAGGAGGACCTTAACGCAACGGCAGCCGGAAATGATCTAGGGGAGCATGAGGGTAAGGTATGAGTTGCCAGGGGCGTAGGTCCACGCCCTGGAGAAACCCCCGATGTATCTTGATGTTCCCCTATAGTCGGATGCCGGCGACTGGTCGGTACCTCGAGACCTGTCAGTTCGCCCGATCCGGTGCGGGAACTTCGGAGAAAGTTGGTGGCCCATACCTTGCCAAAGACCACTCCACCTCACCTTCTCGTGGGGCTCCCCGTCATCCCTGCATCGGCCCTGACCGGGGTAGGGTGCGAAAGAGTAGGCACCAGGATGGAAACTGGATGACAACGCGGCGAACATATAATAAATATAACAAATATGGATTGTACGAAACAGAGAAATAAAGTTTGCGGTGCAGGGGAGGGGATACCCCAGTACCGGCGCAGAGGGTGGGTAATAAAATTACCCCCATGTGTCGTCAGCAAAGCGACCACGGCCATCCGAGGGTGGAGCACCAGGCTCTCGGATGTGTTATTGTTAGTGGTCCCAAGATTGCAGCGGTAGAATACAAGGACCGCACAAGGGAACAAGAGAAGACAAGGAGAGGAAGAAGGGGATAGGATCCCTACCGGGGGATATGGACGTAGACCCCTTAAGAGAGATAACAGTAGGAAGCCCCCAGAAGTCACAAAGAAGAGGGCCGGGATCCCTCTGGGATCCCGATAACGAATGAAGCGAGGAGACGCAAACATAAGAAGAAAGCGCAAGGGGTCTCCTGCGGAAGAAGAGGTCGAACGCCTCAGTGGCATCTGGGGCGTCATCCCCCAGATCAATCAGGGGAAAGAAGAGAAAGTTAGCTGAGACAACTGGGCAGTGATCCCTGATAAATCACCGTAAGAAATCGGCTCCAGCTCGCAGGCGGATATAGGTGCCGAAACATGTGCCCGACAGGTGGAACGGGCGTATTGTGGGTGGCGAGAAACTCGTCCCATCTGAAAGGCACCTCTATTAGAGACCTGAAGATGGCGGCAACATATTTCGCGGCGGTCTGAAGGACCAAAATAGGAAAACACAGAGAAAGCCGATGCAAGGACGACAGGTCGGGGGAAATAGACCGTTGAAGGTGGAACTTGCAAGGTTAAGGGAAGGAGAACGAAGAACTGCGATCCCAGCTGGCCGAGGATAGGGCCGAGAGGATAAGCGGGCTTCGTGAAGCGAAAGGGGCGGGGAGCCCAGGACGAGGACCGCCGTCTGGGAGCGTTGAGAGAGAAAGGTAGACACATGATCGTCCCGCAAATAACAAAGGAGATCATGTCGCAAGTAAGAGGAATGCTGGGGCGAAAGGGAACTCCTCAGCCCGCTCCTAGAGCTAGGCAACAGGGGAAAAAGTTAACGAAATGGAGACGGCAGAACAAAGCCTCCCCAGGACCGGCGGAGGAAGAATGGGTGCTGGTAAAAGGAGGCCCAGAAGAGAAAGAAGAAAAGGCCAGCTACGCAGCCATAGCGGCCACCCCCAGCCACGACCTAGCATCAACCGGGGCGCCAAGTGGCGATGCCGAGACGCCTATGGGCAGCAAACAAGGAGAGTTTTTCCCCGCTGGCGGCACACGCCCGAGAAGAAAAAGGAAGCGCAAAGAAGGACAACCGAGAACGTCTGGAGTACTGCCACGCAACCCGCGGTCTTCTGCGGTCACGGTGACGCTGCAGGACGCACCAAGACCTCATACGCAGAGGTCATTGCAAAGCCCGTGAACGCATCCCCTAAAAGAGCCAAGGGTACCAAAGTGGAAATGAGAAGAGGGGTGACAGGGTCGGTAATAATACGGCTACCTGGCGATAGAGACAGAGAAAAAGCGACTATGCTGGCGGTCCAGGCCAGCCAACGTACCAGACCCCTATGGCAGTAAGAGGCAGCCCCGGTTAAGAAGGCAGAAATTAAGGTGGAAGGTACTGACATCTCAATGGAGAAAGAAGAATTGAGGCAGGTGCGTCCATTGAAGCCAAAATGCTACAAGAATACATTTCTTTTTAATAACCCAACGCACTACAATTTGTCCATGAAAAGACATTTGGTAAATTATTTTAAGTGTTTGAAATATTTATCACGTAGATGTTCGCCCAGGATACATCTCTAATGCACATACTCTTTATGCCGAGGACAGGAGGTCATTTGAATGCGTCCAGCGTAGTCTTCTGGCAAGGTTTTCTTGAATGTAGATTATTTGCTACATTACTAGGATAGTTTTCAAGCACTATCATGTATCCGTTGTTTAGATATTTTATTTCCCCCTCGCCTGCTTTGGTATAAAATATCTTCTTCTTTGGTTGTTCCAAACACATGTGTCAAGGAATGATCCCAAAACCCAAAGAAGGACCGCCCCCACCCCCCCGAGTTTTAGGACGGCTTTCAGTAGCCGTAATCCATAATGCAATCCCGTAGATTCAAATTGGCTTGATTAACGTTTTATAGATAAGAAGCTTATTGCTTGCGCTTAGTACAGAGTTTCCGCTAGAGAATTTTAGTTTGAGGTATCCTAACACTGTTGAGAGCAACAGGAGAAAGAGTTTCCTTTTTCAATGTAAATGTAATGTGGTTACAGCTCTCAAAGTTCATTTTTGTTCTCCATTCACTTAACCATTGTTTACTTTATAGCAGCTGTTGTTGCAAAAAATTTCCTGCGATATTTGGCTTTTCGTGCGTGGCCATAATTCCAGTATCATCTGCAGATCTAAATATTGGGGCCCTAGTAATAGTAGTAATATCTTCAGTATATAGCGTGTATATTACAGGCCCCACAACGATGCTATGAGGTATACCTGCTTCAATATGTTCAAAACTTCAGTAAGTTGTATGTGTATCATCCGCAGATCCAAATATTGGGGCCTCAGTAATAGTAGTAATTAATATCTTCAGTGTATAGCGTGTATATTACTGGCCCCACAACGATGCTATGAAGTATACCTGCTTCAATAAGTTCAATAAGTTGTGTGACTTGGTTGGTTGGTTGAAACCATGTGGATTGTCGTATTTCCAATGTAATCCAATCTTGTGTTTTCAGTCTTCTAATAATTCTGGCAATACATATTCTAAGATTCTTTCATCCTTTTTTTTTTAACTGACAACTATTTAGCTTGCCATCCATGAAATATGGAGCAATTATTTTACTATGACCAGTAGTGAATGTTGTAACGCTTAATTGCTCCATAGTTTGTAAATGTGGCCTCATCCGGAGAAAAAATTTTACTCACAAACACTTCGGCGTCTTGTAATTTTCGTAAACCCCTTTTGCAGAATTGTAAATTTTTTTGATATCGAAGGGTTCATAATCTGATATTACTAATTTTTCTAAATTGGAGCCGTTAAGTTGATATGAAGGTCAACTCCACCTTTTTAAATGAAACGATAGGTTTTTTGTTTATAATCTGGTAGAGTATTTCAAGGCGAAAAGTTAGCCAGGATCAACTGCAATAGAAAATAAATTCTCTCAGAGCACTCTTCCAATACTTCGAAGATTTACATGCAACATGTTATGTATATACTCACTGTTGGTTCAAGTCTTCAAAATCACGACTGTACAAGAATACATTTTTTTTTAATAACTCCAATGCACTACAATTTGTCCAGGAAAGACATTTGGTAAATTATTTTAAGTGTTTGAAATATTTATCACGTAGATGTTCGCTCAGGATACATCTCTAACGCACATACTCTTTATGCCGAGGACAGGAGGTCATTTGAATGCGTCCAGCGTAGTCTTCTGGCAAGGTTTTCTGAATGTAGATTATTTGCTACATTACTAGGATAGTTTTCAAGCACTATCATGTATCCGTTGTATAGATATTTTATTTCCTCTTCTACTGATTTGATCATAAGATCGCTTCGTATTTGCTTGTTCCGTATGTGTCAAGGAGCGTTGGCAATAATCCTTAGAATGACGGGCTGCAGCGCTCCATCAGTGTTATATGGCTTTCAGTAGCCGTAATCCATAATGCAATCCCGTAGATTCAAATCGGCTTGATTAACGTTTTATAGATAAGAAGCTTATTGCTTGTGCTTAGCTCAGAGTTTCCGCTAGAGAATTTTAGTTTGAGGTATCCTAACACTGTTGAGAGCAACAGGAGAAAGAGTTTCTTTTTTCAATGTAAATGTAATGTGGTTACAGCTCTCAAAGTTCATTTTTGTTCTCCATTCACTTAACCATTGTTTACTTTATAGCAGCTGTTGTTGCAAAAAATTTCCTGCGATATTTGGCTTTTCGTGCGTGGCCATAATTCCAGTATTATCTGCAGATCTAAATATTGAGGGCCTAGTAATGGTAGTAATATCTTCAGTATATACCGTGTATATTACAGCCCCACAACGATCTATGAGGTATACCTGCTTCAATATGTTCAATAGTTCAGTAAGTTGTATGTGTATCATCCGCAGATCCAAATATTGGGGTCTTAGTAATAGTAGTAATATCTTCAGTGTATAGCGTGTATATTACTGGCCCCACAACGATGCTATGACGTATACCTGCTTCAATAGGTTCAATAAGTTGTGTGACTTGGTTGGTTGGTTGAAACCATGTGGATTTTCGTATTTCCAATGTAATCCAGTCTTGTTTGTTTTCAGTCTTCTAATAATTCTGGCAATACATCTTCTAAGATTCTTTCATCCTTTTTTTTTAACTTACAACTATTTAGCTTGCCATGAATGAAATATGGAGCAATTATTTTACTATAATCAGTAGTGAATGTTGTAATGCTTAATTGCTCCATAGTTTGTAAATGTGGCCTCACCCGGGGACAAAATTTTACTCAAAAACACTTCGGCGTCTTGTAGTTTTCGTAAACCCCTTTTGCAGAATTGTAAACGTTTCTGAAAATTATTTTCACTTAATTAAAGTGAAACAGAAAGTAAGGAAGAAGTAAAACGTGAAATTTCTTTGACCTGTTTTAAATGGCCCACTCTGTATACTATAGAATATATCTGCCTGAATTGCAGGTTGCGCAGTTCTTAGATTGAAATTATTTTTCAAATAGTAGTATCCAGAAATATTAATATTTATACTCGTATCGCATCCCAAATATGCAATAATATTTCGGGATATTAATATTTGAAAACGCAATTTCAATTACTCATAACGTCTCTTTCCTTTTTTATTACTCATATTTATATATTTATTATATATAAATACATATATTTATTACTCATACTCAACACGTCATAACTTAATACTACTTATCGATAAGATACGTACACTGCTAAAAAGTGTTCCGTTTTATTATAACACAATACGCAATTTATTAGAAGAAATTAAACAACATACATAAAAAGTCCAAATTTTTCATGGATTATGAAATTTTGTACGAGAATAAGTATGAAGAAATTTAGTTAAAAGGAAATTTAGAACTTAATGCGATTTATACAGTATAGTTTTATAATAAATAAATAGATACAGCTTCCGAATTGTTTCAGTTATAGAATGTGCAATACGTAAACATAAGTCTGTTAGATATAAACATTTTACTTTTCGCCGAACATTTTCACCGAATTTCTATTTGCAAAAAAAAGAAATTGTACAGCATTCAAAATGACAGAATTTTTTATAACCTAAAATTGACGAACGAAGAGAGGTGTTACGTCGCGTGGGACAGTCCGTGCGCCGTCCTTCATTGTCTGACCGTCAAAGGCCCACGCAACGTTATTCAGATTCTCAATAAACCTAGGGAACCACCATAAACAGAATCTTTTTAACGAAATCTTTAATCCTGCAAGTATTTTCTATTTATGGCTGGTCCTTAAAACAGTCCTTAGGTTTATTATTCGCTCTTAAAAATCACAGAGAAAGCGGGTAGTTATCTAACGGGAAAAGAATATTTGTCTAACGCAAAAGCAGGTTTTTCCCATAAACAATGACACCCACGACCCACGTTGGCAGGTTGGTCTTATTAGGTCGTCAATAAAAAATATCTTTAAAAAAAAACCAAAAACTGATCAACGCTTGAGGATACCTGTGCCCTGCCGGTTTTTCCCCGGCTATGAATTATATTCTCGGTGGTACTTCGCTAGATTCTTCATAAGGTGTTCAATCTAGATTAGAATCTTGCGAGGGTCATCAATAATTCCTTCATAAATACAATCGATCCTGTTTCTAAACAGTTCAAAATCAAGCTTTTTTCCATTTGAGCTAATTTCATTTCCGAAATCAGCCATTTCCGGAACACGCAGTGGACTAAACCGTGTGAACGGCTAACACTAGAAATACTGACGGTTAAGACTAAATTATTTCTACCAAGAGCAGTCAAAATGATTGGTTTTTAAAATATTCGTAATAATCGAAACTGTTTATATTTATCGATTTAACACAACATACAAAAGCAATTCCATGTTATGTGAAGTGCATTTTTGGTAACATTAATACATTTGGCACCATGCTCGCCAAAGTAGGGTTTATATTTATTGGTTTAATACATTCTGACAAAATTTGACAATACAGAAGGACAGTGCATTTTTGCTGTTATTAATCCATCTGAGACCACGATCGCTAAAAAATGGTGTTACGTTGCGTGAAATGGTCCGTCCGACGTCCTTCATTGTCCGACCGTCAAGGCCCAAGAACAATTAGACAGACCCTCAGTAAACCTGTAGCGGCACAGGAATCAAAGGATGACACGAGGGGGCATTGACTTAGCATGACTTAACATGACTTTACGCATGAAAAAATAATGACAAATAAACTCCGGGAAAAAACAACGTCACCGTTACATGCAACCGTCGAATCAAGACGAATTTCAATTTTCCGACTCTCCCCCGACGAAAACGAGCAAATAGGCAATAGAACACCTTCCCAATTTTACCGGGACTTGAGGAGCCTCGCCACCCTCGCAACATCGGATGATTTCATTCTCACCGTCTGGGAAGGCCGGCTGCCGGTTCACGCGTAGTATGTCCTGGCCTCCGTGCAGGATAAGAGGCCCGAAACACTGACCCGAATCGCCGACAGCATCCACGGCAAACGCCCGGACCCAGGACAAATTGCCGCGGTCAGCACAGATCGGACAACTGAGATAAACAATCCATCTGTACGAAACGTCGGAACGAGCGATTTGATCGCCGCCACAATCAGCGCGTTAAGAGAGCAGATGAATCACATGCAAGCTCAAATGAACGCGTTGTGCATGGATAACCGTCGATAACTGCGACCACGATCACGCTGTCGTACAATATACCGCCGCCTTTCGAGATCCCGAGACCCGCAGCGGCAAGATGGGTTCTATTTCTACCACGCGACGTTTCGGGAACGCGCGAGAAGATGCAATTTACCATGCAATTGGAATTCGGGAAACGCGGACCGGCCGTCCGTAAACGCGGCGAACGACGACGGCGAAAACACGCGCGTTTCGCGTCGAAGCGATCATCAACATCCCGGAGCCCGTGGACGTAAGACAATTAGCCAGGTACCTCAGTATGATAACTAACTTCTACCGAGATTTCACACCGGGGGCAGCAAAAATTTTGCAACCTCTTAAGATAGAGCAACGCGCCCACTGAATGGTCCAAAAACGCGCAAATTTCGAAGAATCTAAATCTAATCTTTGGCTCTCGCGGACGCCACGATGCTAGCGCATCCGATACCCGGTGCGCCCGTCAGCCTTACGGTAGATTGCGCAGTAGGAGCCGTTTTACAGCAATGCGCGAATGACAAATGGCAACCGCTAGGGTTTGCCGCAAAATCCGTAACACCAACACAACAAAAGTATAGTGCCTACGATCGCGAACTGCTCGCGATTTACACCGCTGTAAAATGCTTTCGATACGCCGTTGAGGGTAGAGACATCATAGTCTATGCCAACCACAAACTCCTCATTTACGCGTTTCTACAAAAACTGGAAAAAAGTTCGCCGGGACAATTCCGCTACTTAGATTATGTAGCACAATTTACGACTTTCGGTTTGGTTCGGGGCGAAGGTGACACGCGGACGGAGAAGAGGTTAGGAAGGCAAAAGCGCGGCAAATAGAGTAAAGTAGGGAAACAAAAGATGGCGTTAAACAGAGGAAGACCAAGGAACGCGGGTAAAGCTGGAGATCAGGAAGATTTCAAAAACACATTGGATAGTTACAGCTTGTCAGAAAAAGAGACACCAGCCAGGAAGAAAGCAATTGAGGGAATTTGTAGCACAATTTACAACCGACATCCGATACGTAAAAGGCCTAGAAAACGAGGTAGCCGACACGCTACCCCGTATCGAGACAGCCGAAAATTCGGTATATCACAGAACGTTAGCAGCAATAGCGCAGGGAAGAGACAATGAACTGCGCCAAATCCTCAACTCCGGCTCTCGCGCGCTGCGACTTGAGAAAATTCGATTTTCCGACGAGGAAACATATTGCGCGACATCTCGACCGGAACCTTGCGGCCGTTCGTACCGAAACCGTTACGACGCAACAGTCGTTACATGGACTCTCCCATCTGGGGATACGAGCCACGCAAACACTGGTGACCACACATTTTGTCTGGCCGTCTGTAAACAAAGATTGCCGTACGTGGACGCGACAATGCATACCGTGCCAACGTAATAAAGTCGCCAGGCACGTATCTTCACCAGTCGGAACGTTTAAAACATTAGCAGGTCGATTTGAGCATATACACGTAGAAAACATTATCGTAATGCAATATTCGCAAGACTATCGATATTGTCTAACGTCTATCGATCGTTTTTCGCGTTGGCCCGAAGCCATTCCTATCGCTGACATGGAAGCGCCAACCGTTGCCTCGGCCCTCCTTTCGACCTGGATCTCTCGTTTCGGCGTTCCCTTAAAAATAACAACCGACCAGGGACGCCAATTCAAATCGCGTCTGTTCGAAGAGTTATGCCGGTTGCTCGGAGTCACGCATCTACGCACGTCGGTCTATCATCCCGCGTCCAATGGGATGGTAGAGCGCTTACATAGACAGCTCAAAGCAGCAATCAAGTGCCACGTCATGAGCAACTGAGTCGAATAGTACCAATCGTACTATTAGGCATTAGAAGCGCGATAAAGGAGGACCTTAACGCAACGGCAGCCGAAATGATCTAGGGGAGCATGAGGTGGGTATGGGTTCCCAGGGCGTAGGTCCACGCCCTGAGAAACCCCGATGTATCTGATGTTCCCCTATAGTCGGATGGCGACTGGTCGGTACCTCCGAGACCTGTCAGTTCGCCGATCCGGTGCGGGGAACTTCGGAGAAGTTGGTGGGCCCATACCTGCCAAAGACCACTCACCTCACCTTCTCGTGGGGCTCCCCGTCACCCTGCATCGGCCTTGACCGGGGTAGGGTGCGAAAGAGTGAGTGGCACCAGGATGGGAAACTGGATGACAACGCGGCGAACATATAGTAAATATAACAAATATGGATTGTACGAAACAGAGAAATAAAGTTTGCGGTGCAGGGGAGGGATACCCCAGTACCGGCGCAGAGGGTGGTAATAAAGTGGGCCCCCATGCGTCGTCAGCAAGCGACCACGGCCATCCGAGGGTGGAGCACCAGGCTCTCGGATGTGTTAATATGTCTGGTACCAAGATTGCAGCGGTAGAATACAAGGACCGCAGCAAAGGGGAACAAGAGAAGACAAAGGGGAGGAAGAAAGGGGATAGGATCCCTACCGGGGATATGGACGTAGACCCCTTAAGAGAGATAACAGTAGGAAGCCCCCAGAAGTCACAAGAAGAGGGCCGGGATCCCTTTAGGATCCCGTTAACGGATGAAGCAAGAAGACGCAAACATAAGAAGAAAGCGCAAGGGTCTCCTACGGAAGAAGAGGAGTCGGACGCCTCAGTGGCATCTGGGGCGTCATCCTCCAGATCAATCAGGGGAAAGAAGAGAAAGTTGGCTCCGGAGACAACTGGGCCAGTGATCCCTGATAAATTACTGCAAGAAATCGGCTCCAGCTCGCAGGCGGATATAAGTGCCGAACATGCCCGACAGGTGGAACGGGTATTGTGGGTGGCGAGAAACTCGTCCCATCTGAAAGGCACCTCTATTAGAGACCTGAAGATGGCGGCAACATATTTCGCGGCGGTCTGGAAGGACCAAAATAGGAAAACACATAGAGAAAGCCGATGCAAGGACGACAGGTCGGGGGAAATAGACCTGTTAAAGGTGGAACTTGCAAGGTTAAGGAAGGAGAACGAAGAACTGCGATCCCAGCTGGCCGAGGATAGGGCCGAGAGGATAAGCGGGCTTCGTGAAGGAAAGGGGCGGGGAGCCCAGGACGAGGACCGCCGTCTGGGAGCGTTGGAGAGAAAGGTAGACATGATCGTCCCGCAAATAACAAAGGAGATCATGTCACAAGTAAGAGGAATGCTGGGGCAGGGAACTCCTCAGCCCGCTCCTAGAGCTAGGCAACAGGGGAAAAGTTATCAAATGGAGACGGCAGAAACAAAGCCTCCCCCAGGACCGGCGGAGGAAGAATGGGTGCTGGTGAGGCCCAGAAGAGAAAGAAGAAAGGCCAGCTACGCAGCCATAGCGGCCACCCCAGCCACGATACCATCAACCGGGGCGCCAAGGGCGATGCCGAGGACCTATAAGCAGCAAACAAGGAGAGGTTTTCCCCCGCTGGCGGCACACGCCCGAGAAGAAAAAGGAAGGCATGAAGGACAACCGAGAACGGCTGGAGTACTGCCACGCAACCCGCGGTCTTCTGCGGTCACGGTGACGCTGCAGGACGCAGCCAAGACCTCATACGCAGAGGTCATTGCAAAAGCCCGTGAACGCATCCCCCTAAAAGAGCTAGGGGTGACCAAAGTGGAAATGAGAAGAGGGGTGACAGGGTCGGTAATAATACGGCTACCTGGCGATAGAGACAGAGAAAAAGCGACTATGCTGGCGTCCAGGTTAGCCAACGTACTAGACCCTATGGCAGTAAGAGTGGCAGCCCCGGTTAAGAAGGCAGAAATTAAGGTGGAAGGCATTGACATCTCAATGGAGAAAGAAGAATTGAGGCAGGCAGTGTCCATTGAAGCCAAATGCAAAGAAGAAGATATTACAGTTGGAGATATCATCGTCATGAGAGGTGGATTGGGCACAGCCTGGGTCAAATGCCCAGTGGCTGGGGCTAGAAGATTAGCTGCAATGGGGAAGCTGGCGGTGGGCTGGTCCTACGCCAGCGTAACAGCAGTCCCCAAAAGACCGCTGCAGTGCTTCAGATGCCTGGAGATCGGGCATGTAAGAGCCACCTGCCCGTCAGCTGTGGACAGGAGTAGCCTGTGCCACAGATGCGGAAAAGAGGGACATATGGCTCGAACATGCACAGCGGTTAGACCTAACTGTCCGCTCTGCGAGGCGCTGGGGGCGCCAGCCGAGCACAGAATGGGGGGAAGAGCATGTGCTCCTCCCAAGACCAGTAAAAAGATAAGAAAAAGTAGGAGAGATGGCGGGGAAATCCCGGCCAAGAGAACGGCTCCTGGCCAGGGGGAGGCCATGGTGATGGATTAAAATTCCCCCTCAAAATTCTACAATGTAACCTGGGGCATGCGAGGCGAGCTCAAGACTTGCTTTCCCAGACCATCCGGGAGAACAGGATAACCCTCGCAGTCATCGCCGAACCGTACCGTGTCCCAGCCGATGCAAACTGGGCGCAGGATAACAGCGGAATGGTGGCGATCACCTGGAACCTAAGCACAGGCCCAAGCGGTAAGGTGCTCGACCAAGGAGAAGGATATACGGCGGTCGAGTGGGCAGGAATCGCGGTGGTGGGAGTCTATGTCTCCCCGAACAGCGGGATGGAGGCCTTCGAGGACTTCCTGGACAGGGTAGGTAGCTGCATCAGGCGATGCCTACCGCGGCAAGCGTTGGTCCTCGGAGACTTCAATGCACACTCCGTGCTCTGGGGGAACTCGAGAACCACTGCGAGAGGAAGGCGGCTGTTGTACTGGGCGGCAAGCTCGGGCCTGGTATTAGTCAACACGGGCAGCGTCCAGACTTGTGTGGCATGGAGGGGTACATCAGTGGTGGACCTCACATGGGTCACACCAGGACTACACCCTAAGATCAAGGAATGGAGGGTGGCTGAAGAGGCCGAGACGCTGTCCGACCACCTTTATGTGTACATGGAGGTAGAACCTCAACAAAAGGACAGGACCCGAGGAAGAAGACCAAAGCCGACCCAACACAGGTGGAGCCTGAAAGGGCTAGACAAAGATATGCTGGGGGCGACAGCCGCTGGACTGGCCTGGAGCTGGGATGCCCGTGACGCCACGACTGAAAAAACGGTAGACGGTGAGGCGGAGGAGCTCATAAGGGATATGAGAAGCGTATGTGACGCAGCGATGCCACGCGTCTCCAGGAAGAACGGGGAACGACGACCGGTATATTGGTGGAATCCGGACATCGCCGAAGCCAGAGAACTATGTTGCCGAGCCAGGAGGGCATATACCAGGGCACAACGTCGCAGGCGAACGAGGAACGAGGAGGAGATCTTCAGGCTCTATACACATTATAGCCATCTGAAGAAAGAGCTGAAGAAGATCAAATCCTCGAAAGAGAAGTCTTGGAAGGAGCTGGTGCAATCGGTCGATTCAGACCCATGGGGAAGGCCGTACAAAGTAGTAATGGGAAAGATTAGAGCAACGGCCCCCCCACTGACCGATAGCATGGACCCGGAGTTGCTGGATGAGGTGATAGACACCCTATTCCCCAAACAGGAGGCTGTGGCAAAAATCAAAGAAAGCTTCCCCTCCCTCTCGTTCCTGGATGAGGAAGAGCGAATACCATCATCACCATCGCCTTCCTCAGACGGGAGCGAGGGGGGGCTAGAGTTAGAAGGGGAAATCACCGAAGAAGAGCTTCGGGAGGCGGTCAAGAAAATGGCTTCCCGAAACGTAGCTCCGGGACCAGACGGCATTCCAGGACGGATATGGGCCTTAACGTTCCACCTAATGGCCCCCCGCCTGCGATATCTCTTCAACATATGCCTGGCCGAGGGAAAGTACCCCAAGATTTGGAAGACGGCAAGGCTTGTGTTCCTGAGGAAAGAAGGAAGACCTCCGGACTCTCCATCGGGATACAGACCCATCTGTCTCCTGGATGAAGTGGGCAAACTACTGGAAAGAGTGATTGCCGCTCGTCTAGAGAGACACATGAGGAGGGTGTCTGGCTGGCATGATCGGCAATATGGATTCCGCCGGAGTCGGTGCACCGTGGATGCAGTCACAAGAATGAGGGAGACAACGACGGACTTCACGTCCGGCCGGGGGGTGGCATTGGCGGTCTCGCTTGACATCACCAATGCATTCCGAGAAAGTCAGGCCACAGCCTGTTACACGACACGGCCAAAAGAAAATATTCATTTTCAGCGAGTTGGAGTCTTCACCGCACGTATTCTTACGATATGACGCGATTAGAGACCTTCTACAGCCGCCTTAGGACGGGCCGTTTAAAGTAACGCGAAGATACGAAGAAACATACACAATTAGAGTCAACAATCGCGACGTAACGGTTTCCGTAGACCGATTAAAGCCAGCCTTTGTAGTACCAGAGGACCTCGAAGCGAAACCCGCCGAAACCCGTGACGTGCTTATTCCGGTAGAACAGACAAACGCCCGCAACGAAAGCGGCTCAATTATCAATAATCAAAAGAATGAGGGAAACACCAGCAATAGGTACATTACGCGGTCTGGGCGAAGAGTCCGTTTCCGGATTGGTTACAGGCAGGTTTCGGTTAAGCATTGGAATTATTTGACACGGGATATACTACGAAAATTAAAAAAAAACAGCGACGTTCAAGTAAATGTAATAAAAATGTTCGATAAAAATGTTGTTTTGTCTCAGGACAGTGACTTAGACTTGAAGCATGAGAAACATAATGACAAATAAACTCCGGGCAAAAACAACGTCACCGCTACATGCAACCGTCGAATCGAGACGAATTTCAATTTTCAATCTTCACTCCGATAATGACACAAACTTCATCAGCGCAAACAATGAATTAAAAGAGCTCCACGATCTACTAAAATCGGATGATCATAATGAAAAGGTAAATGCATTCCTAGCCGACAAGCAAATCGAATGGCGCTTCATACCCCCTCATTCCCCGCATTTCGGTGGGTTATGGGAAACAGCTGTGAAGTCATTCAAACAAAACTTTAAACGCGTCGTCGGCAATGAATTACTTTCCAACAATTCAACACACTCATCATTGAAATAGAATCAGTTCTTAACTCCCGACCACTAACTCCCATATCCACGGATCACAAAGATCTCCTCGTCCCCACTCCGGGCCATTTCCTCATTGGCGACTCATTAAGGAGTTTGCGGGAGTGAGGTTTTAGGGACATTCCATCCAACCGGCTCTACAGATGGAAGCATGTCTAACAAATGAAACAACATTTTTGGAACCGCTGACATAAGAAATGTCTCAATAAACTGATAAACTGCAATAAATGGAACAAGGGCAGACACAACATCCAAAGAAGGCACAATCGTCATCCTCAGAGAGGACAACGCAATCCATCAATGAGTTGAATCAATTCAGTTCCATCAATACAATTGCCCTTGAGCCGCGTAATTAAGGTCCATCCCGGAGCCGATGGAATAATACAAACAGCTACTGCGCAGACATCATCGAGCCTCCTGGACCACGGCGTCAAGCGACTGGTCCCCCTACCATGCCATCAGATCCAGATGAGTCCGGATAGCTACGAAGGTGGTAAGACAGGCATCTAACCCGCATTTAGAATTTGATCGGTGTCCTCTCAACGGGAGGAGGATGTTACGTCGTGTGAAGTGGCCTCAATAAACCTAAGGCCCCACCATAAACCTTAACTTTTTACTTAATTGTTAACATATGTTTTCAAGTCAATGTTGTCTTACTTTTCTTACTTTCTTCGACTTTGACACGAATTCGGTTCAGTAACAAAATTATTGAGTGGGAAATTATAACGTATAATGTAATATAATAGATATATAGGCATTATATAGAGAACATAACTGCAACATAGAATAGTAACGTTATGTTACTTTTACTTTACTTTTACGTTACCTTACTTTTACTTTTACTTTACATGTCCTCCAGGAAGCAAATTAGCCTGTGTGGAAGAAGGGCCCTCCTCTAAAGAGAGGCAATGGCGTGGGATGGCACTGTGTTGCCTATCAGAGTTCTCGGAGTCCCCCGTCACGCCCGAAGAAGGTCACCGTGACGGTTTTAGTCAGTAAAAATCCCGCATTCCGATATTCCGTCTCCGTCTCCGTCTCCGAGGTGTCTTTGAAGATTTATCTTACGTAATAAAAAAAAGGATAGTAACAAGAAGAAAAAGAGAGAAGAGTAGAAGATAGTAAAATATATAAGGGTCTAGCACCTGATATATTTTTATCGAAATTTGACGAGATGACTAACGTAGAGAATTTTAGTACGATTGACGATGCGGACAAGGCGGGGCTTTTACAGAAGTGTATGGTGGGAACATGCGAAAATACACTAAAGAAGATGAGCTGTACGGCGAATAGGAAGCTCTAAGCTCCCCAACGCATACCGCCCAATAACCATACTCCCAGCCCTGAGTAAGGTATGGGAGAAGTGCCTAAAGGAGATTATGGAAAGATGTATGGGAGTGGACCCGTTCCATAGGAGACAATACGGGTTCAGGCTCTCCTGAGCAAATCCACAATTGCTCCGCGCTACCTCCTCCGTGGCAAAAGTGCCAAAAAAGTACCAACACCTTTGGTAGCCGAAGCTACGAGCAAGTAACCAAACAAGCAACACCCTTAGCAACCAAAATCAGAACAACAGCATAAATGAAGCTACAGAAATCAAAGAACTACTAAAGCAATCCATCGAAAACGCCGAAATAGTCTAGTGCTCTGTGAAGTTCGTAAAACAACACGTGACGCCCATCCGTCGAAAGTGAACACAACCAAGTGTTTCCTATTCCTTCAAGAAAAAAATCCTACGCTCCTAACCTCTACCCGAATACTAGCCACATAGCCTCACGACTAGTTATTCATTTTGAATTAACTAGCTCGATGATGGCCCAGGAATCGCGACCAGGCTCTCCTGAGCAAACTCATAACTACCCCGCGCTACCTCCTCCGTGGCAAAAGTGCAGCAGATCCCCCCGCGACAGTGAAGAAACGAAGAATAGAACCAGCAAAAACAAACACAAACGACACCCGAACAAACAACAATTCCAGTAAACACTCACAACAGGTTCGCCGCATTGGAATCCTCAAACGACGCCATGGAAATCGTAGACCCGCCATCAAACCAACACACACAGAGAAGCCCCCCCCCCCCACCAATATTTGTTGATGATCTCATCGACATACAAACGATGATCAAGTCCATAGAGAGAGATATCTCCAAAGAAGACTACAACCTTAAAATCAACAATAAAAAAGTCAAAATCCTGCCGACAAACCCAGACTCCTATAGAAAACTAACAAAGTTACTAAAAACCTTGAACGCAAACTTCCACATATATCAACTCATAGAAGAAACACCTTTTCGTGTGGTACTACGCAACATCCACCACTCAGCTAACGTAGATGAACTGAAGTTAGAACTCTTCAATCAAGGTCATTAAGTAAGCAACATCAGCAATATAAGGCACAGAATAAAAAAAAATACGCTATCCTTATTCTTTATTGACTTAAAGCAAAAGCCAAGTAACAAAGAAGCCTATAATACCAATCGTTTAATGAATTCTGTAGTAAAGATTGAACCATCTTCTGTAAAGAAAGAGATAGTTCAATGTAAAAGATGCCTAAGGTACGGCCACGCGCAGAAATATTGCAACTGCAATCACCGCTGCGTTAAGTGTGCAGGTATTCACCCTACAGGTCAGTGCATTAAATCTTCAGAAACTCCTGCGAAATGCATCCTCTGTCAAGGAGAGCATCCTGCCAACTATAAAGGTTGCACAGCCTACAAGACATTGTATAAAAATAAGTACCCCAAACCCAGAGTTAAGGACCTAACCAACCAAGCACTTAGTCCACAAAAATTCACTACTCCTCCAACCTACTATGCACAGGCAGTTCAAGGAAATCAAAACAGACCGAAAACCTACAGTGATCAATCACAAACCAATGTTCCCAGTTCACAAAACACGGATATAACTTCAATAGGCATGAAAAATTAATCGTGAAACAAATAGAGCAAATTAATAACTTGCTATCATTGCTTACAATCATTGTGGACAAATTAACACGCATAGCTCTTTGGAATACTAACGGTCTAGTTCAGCATAAATACAAACTAGAACTCTTCCTAAAACAACAAGAAATTGACGTAATGCTTATATCTGAAACTCATTTCACCGATAAAAATGACCTCAAAATAAATGGTTATAACTTTTACCATACCCAACATCCCAGTGGAAAAGCCTTCCAGAATTATCATCAAAACCAACATAAAACATAATGAACTTCCATCATTCCAGAAGGACTACCTTCAAGCTGCAAACGTAGCGATAGAAGATTGGCATGGTCCAATCGCCACATCAGCAGAATATTGTCCTCCTAGACATCCTATTTCGAAAGAAGACTTCGATAAATTCCTCGAAGACCTGGGAAATAGATTCGTAGCTGGAGGAGACTATAACGCTAAACATACGCAATGGGGCAGCAGACGTATCACAGTAAGAGGTAAAAATCTTTTGAATTGCATTAACGCCAACAGACTTAATTACCTCAGTACAAACGAACCCACTTACTGGCCCACTGACACTAACAAACTACCTGACTTATTAGACTTCTTTATAAGTAAAAACATCTCGCCAAGATATATCCAAATCAACTCTTCTGTGGAACTCTTTTCAGATCACTCACCCGTCATAGCAATTAACTCAACAATTATCGAAAATCAACTTAATGGCTTTATTCATAACCAACTCACAAACTGGCAGCTCTTTAGGGTATTCAATCATTCAACATCAGCCTCAATATCTCTAAAAACAGACGAAGATATAGAAGCAGCCACGAAAAGCCCCAAAGTTGTCATAGTTTTAGAGACAGAATATATAATGGAGTGCAATATAATAGAGAGAATAAGAGGGGAGGTAGATATATAAGAAGAAAGAGATAGACAAGGAATAATATAAGGAAGGAGATGTAGCGGCACGCGTGTAGGACGAATTCGAACCTTATTGTTGTTTTGTTTCGGAGTACAATGCCCGCTAGGTTACAGGTATTGCAAAGAGTAATGAACTCCGAGCAAAACAATGTCGCCGCTAGGTCAACCGTCAATCCAAGTTGAATTCAAACTTTTTGATTGTCCCCCGACCAGTATAAATAAACAAACGTTTTGACGAGCGATAATTTGAGTAATCGCAGAGCTAGCATACGGACGCATTAGAAGTATATACGGAGTTTCTCGAGATAACGCGTATTTATTTCGTGAGATTTATCATAGTTGGACTTGTGCTTTGTACTGAATTAATTTCCATACACAAAATATATATTTAACAAATTGCTCACAAAACAGTTAGTCTTTATTATTTTGTGATATCCTAAAAGACTAATCCGCTACATTGGTGACCCCGACGTGATCACGATGTCTAAGGCAAATTCATCGCATATGCCCCCGCAACCAATCCGCGTGCCCCCGATGAAGCCGCACAAGGTATCTTTTTGGTTTACTATTTTCGAGAGACAGCTTAAGGCGGCGGGTATCGAGCAAGATGCGGACAAGGTCGCCACCCTGTTGGGTTGCCTTGATTCAGAGTATCTGGAGCGACTTGAGGATGTAGACTGGGACTCCTCGGCCTATTATCCATGGTGGGCAAGTTGCTTGAAAGGATGATGGCTACAAGAATGTCGACAATTTTTAATAATCATGAGAGGTCCTCGGATCGCCAATACGGCTTTCGCCCTGGAAGATCGACGGTGGACGCGATCATAAAAATGAGAGAAAAAGTCGAGCAAATGAGCGACAGGAAGTATGTCCTCGCTATAGCACTCGACATAGCAGGAGCCTTTGACAACGTCTGGTGGCCGAATGTGATGCACGAACTGAAGAGAAGAGGCTGCCCCAACAACCTGTATCGGCTGACGAGAAGCTACTTCTCAGACAGGGCCGTGCAAATCATTGGGAAGAATGAAACAGTCGGCAAGCCCGTCACGAAAGGATGCCCGCAGGGATCGGTACTGGGCCCGAGTTTTTGGAACCTGGTATTCGACGACCTGCTGGCAGAACTAGCGACAAGCGAGATGGAATGCGAACCCATCGCGTACGCCGACGACTTAGTCATCCTAGTCGCCGGAAACGCAAGGACGGAGCTAGAGAGGAGCGGACAGGAAGTAGTCGCACGCGTTTCTACCTGGTGCGAAAGGAAGAAACTCTCTCTGTCTGCGGAGAAAACCGAGATGTTACTAGTCAAAGGCAAGCTGGACACCGAAAGACCACCGATTATCAAGATCAGGGGCAAGAACATCAAGATGGGACAGGTGATCAAGTACCTGGGAGTGCACATTGAAAGAGGCCTGAAGATCAATCGGCATGTATATGAAACAACGCAAAAGTGCCAAAAACTGTTTAACAGCCTCGCAAGAGTGGCTAAGACGAAATGGGGACTTGGACACGCGGCCATGAGTATCCTGTACAAAGGGTTGTTCGAGCCGATAACCACCTACGCCGCTGCCGGCTGGAGCGACCTGTTAAATAGAAAAACGACAGGCATGCTGATAAGGTCACAGAGAATGGCACTCCTTCAAGTGACGAAGGCCTACAGGACCACATCAACGGAGGCACTACAGGTCATCGCAGGAGCGATACCCATCGACCTGCTAATTGAGATCAGGGCAAGAGCCCACAGAATGAAACGAGGATTGGATGAAGCATCCAACCACAGAGCCATCGTCAGGGAAGCCATCGAAAAGTGGCAAGAGCGATGGCAGACAACACACAAGGGAAGGACCACGTATGAGTACTTCGACAGTGTCAAGGATAGGCTTGAGTGCCGTTGGGTAAGACCGGACCACTACATGACACAGTTCATAAGCGGTCACGGGGATTTCAACGGTAAACTCAAGACATTCCGACTGACTGAAGTGGACACGTGTGACTGTGGAGAGATAGAAACCCCCATCACATCCTGGAGGACTGTCCAATCTTCAATGAAGACAGACAGAAGCTGCGAGACGCAATAGGAGAACTGGACCTGCAATGGCCGGAGCAAAAGTGGGAATTTGTATCTAAGGATATATACCCACATTTCCGCCAGTTCGCGAGGAGCGTCCTGCAAGCTAAGGAGCAGAAGAGAAGGAGGGTCCAAAGAGAGACGGATGGCACCCTGCTACAAGGACGACCTTCAGAGAGGACAATGCAATCTGGCGAATTGACAAGCCGGCCTCCAAGACGAAGTCTAAGGCTGGCACGACAACCAGCCGGTCAGAACAGAAGAGAAGAATAAGAAGAAGAAGAGGAACCCGCAACACTGGGCAGCGGAGAGAAAAGCGAAGACGAAGATATTAACAACAATAACAACAACAATATTGATATAGTCAGAAATTAAAAAAAAAAGGGGAAAAATGAAACGAAGAGCGATAAGTGGGAGCTAGGGAAGACTCCCTGCGACCGTCCGTGCAGGCGGCATTCATGCAAATGAATGCTGGGACGGTGTAGGGAAATAATCGGCTAGACAGCCAACCTGCTGGAACCGAGCTATATGCTGGCAGCTCCGCCTTCTCGTGGCCCCCGCTGGTAACGGCGCGGCACGATGCGCACTAAGCGAGCTGCCGCCCGAAAGGGCAGGTTCAACTTGTCCAATGACCCGAAAGGGGAGGGCAGGGTTTTTCCAGGTCGCGCGCCGACCATCTGCGCGCCGTTCCCTTGGCATTGGGCGCCTGAGGGTGGATGATTGTTAACGAACACCTATTTAGCAAAGCCAGTATGAGTTTTATACTCGAGGTATGGCGCGGTCGGCGCCAGGCCCGGCCCTTGAACGCTCAAACTATTGTCCTCGGCCGGCAGTGAGTATGACCGGTTGAAGGAAGAACTGATACGGAGTCTTGCTGAGTCCGACAGCGAGCGGGTTCGAAGACTGGTCGAAAAAGAAGTGATGGGCGACCGTAAGCCGTCCCAATTCTATCATGACCTGAAGAAGCTGCCAGTCCCTTAGCGTCGGATCATCATCCTCACATCCTCACATCCTGGGTTCATCCTCACATTATGGAAGAATCGTCTGCCAGATCGCATACGGCGAGTGTTGGCGGTCATTGATGACACCAACATCGATAAAATAATCCAGGCCGCAGATAGAGTAGAGGAGGCCTGCTCAGGAAAGGATCAGCGGGAGGTAGGAGTAGCAGCGGTGAGCAAACGCGAGGCACAGGACGACGCAGCGCCCAGGAGTCCGAAGGAGCCAACTACATCGGTGGACAGGAGAATGATGGAGCTGCGTGAGGAAATGCGCGACGGATTGTTGCAGCTCACTCGGAGGCTAGACGCGCTTAGTATCAACGGTTGTCGACACGCGCGTTCGCGTTCGCGTTCGCCCGGGAGGCGTCGTCATCGTTCGACCTCCCGAAACGGGTTATGTTACTACCATGATTTGTACCGCGAGCGGGCGCGAAAGTGTCAATCTCCGTGTCGATGGAAGTCGGGAAACGAGTCCAGCCGTCCGTAACCGCGGCAAACGACGACGGTTTGGAGACTCGCCGCATTTTCATACGTGACTGGCGAACTAACGTCGTTTTTCTAATCGATACGGGTGCGGACACGTGCGTTTTTCCGCGCAACAAGGTGCGTGGTCATGCGAGTAAAAGCGCGTACGAACTGTTCGCGGCGAACGGAACCCGTATCGCGACGTATGGGACTATCACTCTGTCCCTCGACCTGGCTTTGCGCCGAGATTTCAAGTGGCGTTTTGTGATAGCCGACGTGAAAACGCCCACCATCGGCGTCGACTTTCTGAGCCATTATGGGTTACTCGTCGACCCACGAAACAGGCGACTACTGGACAAAACCACACAGCTGTTTTCTAGGGGATCCGCAGCTGAGACCGACGTGGGATCCATTAGGACCATCGACAAGGAATCCCCTTACCATCGACTTCTAGCAGAATTCCCGGCGTTGACTCGACCACCCGTCTTCAGGCGAAGTACGATCAAGCATGGAGTGCAGCATCATATCTGCACGACACCTGGAACCCCCGTCCACGCGAAACCTCGCCGCCTAGCCCCCGATCGTCTCAAGCAGGCAAAGGCGGAATTCGAAGTTATGATAGACCAAGGCGTGATGCGTCCATCGCGAAGCCCGTGGGCATCACCCTTGCATATTGTCCCGAAAAAGGACGGAAGTATACGACCGTGTGGCGACTATCGGGCATTGAACGCCCGTACCATTCCGGATAGGTACACACCACCACACATCGAAGACTTCGCCCAGAATTTGTATGGTAAGCAAATCTGGAGGACGTAAGAGGACGTACCGAAAACGGCAATCACCACCCCTTTCGGTCTATTTGACACGTTTAGGCGGCGTTACGAAGCCCAAACATCATAGAAGTCGCTTCAAAGATTCGTAGACGAAATCACGAGAGGTCTCGATTTCGTCTACGCGTACATCGACGATTTTTTAATTGCGTCAGAAAACGAGGAGCAACACCGTGAACATTTACGAGTTCTGTTCAAACGCCTCGACGAATATGGGGTCGTCATCAATCCCGCGAAATGTGAATTCGGCGTGCGCGAAATTCAATTTCTCGGTTATACCGTCACCGCGGAAGGGATCAAACCTCTGGCTGAACGCGTTAAGGCGATTATGAAAGTACCGCGCCCTTCTAACATCAAGGAATTACGAAGATACCTCGGTATGATAAATTTTTATCGACGTTTCATACCGAGGGCCGCGCAAATTATGCAACCACTCAACGATTTATTGAAAGGCACGACGAAGTGCAACGCGACTATTGAGTGGTCCGAGCAATCTGAGAAAAGCTTCCACGAGTCGAAGCGCGCTTTAGCTAACGCGACAATGTTAGCGCATCCGATTCCCGGCGCGCCCGTTAGCCTCGTGGTCGATGCTTCCGAGTTTGCAATAGGAGCGGTACTCCAACAACGCGTCGATAATACCTGGCAGCCGTTGGGTTTTATGACCAAATCCTTATCCCTCGCGCAACGAAAGTACAGCGCGTACGACCGCGAATTGCTCGCGATGTATACGGCGGTAAAGCGATTTAGGCACGCTGTCGAAGGGAGAGATTTCGTCATCTACACGGACCATAAACCCCTCATATACGCGTTTGAGCAGAACCCGGATAAATGTTCACCACGACAATTCCGACAGCTCGACTTTGTGAGTCAGTTTACGACCAAGATTCGGCATATTAAGGGAATTGATAACACCGTAGCCGATACCTTATCTCGAATAGAAGCGATCGGAAAATCCGTCGATCATCAAACGTTAGCAGCAGCGCAAGCGGATGACGCCGAGCTACGTCAAATAATTGAATCAGGTTCTAGCGCGCTGAAACTGAAAAAGATACGGTTTCCCGATCAGGACGTCGGAATATATTGTGACCTCAAGAACGAAACCCCGCAACCGTATGTACCGGAGCCGTTGCGTCGCGCGGTATTTCAGTCCTTGCATAGTCTTTCCCATCCCGGAATACGTGCTACGCAGAAGCTGGTGAGAAAACGTTTCGTCTGGCCGTCCATTAATAAAGACTGTCGAAATTGGACGCGCCAGTGTATTCCATGTCAACGATGCAAAGTCACCAGGCACGTATCCTCGCCGGTCGGAACGTTCAAAACGGTAGCGGGCCGGTTCCAGCACATACATTTAGACATTATCGTTATGCCATATTCACAGGGGTATCGATATTGTCTAACGTGTATCGATCGTTTCACGCGTTGGCCCGAAGCCATTCCTATCGTCGACATAGAAGCGGAAACCGTTGCTTCAGCCCTCTTTAATACTTGGATAGCACGTTTTGGCGTACCCTTGAAAATCACCACTGATCAGGGACGCCAATTTGAATCGCGGGTGTTCGAAGAGTTGTGCCAGTTGCTCGGCGTTCAACATATACGCACGACCGCCTATCATCCCGCGGCTAACGGGATGGTAGAGCGGCTACACAGACAGTTAAAAGCGGCGATAAAGTGCCACGACACGAGCAACTGGGTCGACGTATTACCAGTAGTATTATTAGGCATCCGTACCGCGATAAAGGAGGATTTGAACGCAACGGCCGCCGAAATGGTCTATGGCTCCGATATCCGATTGCCAGCGGAGTTCTTCATGTCAACGAAACAGCAAGCCAATACAAGGTATGCGAACCGGCTTAAGGAACGGATGGGGAAGTTCAGGCCGATTCAGCCTGTGCCTCATGGCGAAAGAAAGAATTTTGTTTTTAAAGAATTGGAAACGTCGCCTTATGTTTTCTTGCGTCAGGATGCCATAGGAGGCCCTTTACAGCCTCAGTTCGACGGACCATACAAGGTCAAAACACATGAGTTGTATTGTAACAATGTTAACTTCTAGTCAAACAAAAACTCAACAAGATAGACAATAAATGGCATGAGAACATAATTTTACAAGTTTGATAATTAGTTACGTCTAGCGCAGTTAGGAAGTCTGGCCAAGCAGGAACACTGTCAACACTGGTCAAGTTTCGATCGTTAAAGAGTAGTCGACTAACAGTAAGAAAAGGTGAACACGAAATTGAAACTCTTCTGAATTTTCGAACCTGGACTAATTAACAGGCAATGACAGGAGCCGAGTGTAGCAAACCGATTTCTATCCCTGCGTGCTCCTTCAGCCATTTCCGGAACACGCAGTGGTCTAACGGCTAACACTAGAAATACTGACGGTTAAGACTAAATTATTTCTACCAAGAGCAGTCAAAATGATTGGTTTTTAAAATATTCGTAATAATCGAAACTGTTTATATTTATCGATTTAACACAACATACAAAAGCAATTCCATGTTATGTGAAGTGCATTTTTGGTAACATTAATACATTTGGCACCATGCTCGCCAAAGTAGGGTTTATATTTAATGGTTTAATACATTCTGACAAAATTTGACAATACAGAAGGACAGTGCATTTTTGCTGTTATTAATCCATCTGAGACCACGATCGCTAAAAAATGGTGTTACGTCGCGTGAAATGGTCCGTGCGACGTCCTTCATTGTCTGACCGTCAAGGCCCAAGAACAATTAGACAGACCCTCAGTAAACCTGTAGCGGCACAGGAATCAAAGGACGACACGAGGGGGCATTGACTTAGCATGACTTAGCATGACTTTACGCATGAAAAAATAATGACAAATAAACTCCGGGAAAAAACAACGTCACCGTTACATGCAACCGTCGAATCAAGACGAATTTCAATTTTCCGACTCTCCCCCGACGAAAACGAGCAAATAGGCGATAGAACACCTTCCCAATTTTACCGGGACTTGAGGAGCCTCGCCACCCTCGCAACATCGGATGATTTCATTCTCACCGTCTGGGAAGGCCGGCTGCCGGTTCACGCGTAGCATGTCCTGGCCTCCGTGCAGGATAAGAGGCCCCAAACACTGAGCCGAATCGGACAGCACAGATCGGACAACTGAGATAAACAATCCATCTGTACGAAACGTCGGAACGAGCGATTTGATCGCCGCCACAATCAGCGCGTTAAGAGAGCAGATGAATCACATGCAAGCCCAAATGACCGCGTTGTGCATGGAAAACCGTCGATAACTGCGACCACGATCACGCTGTCGTACAATATACCGCCGCCGTTCGAGATCCCGAGACCCGCAGCGGCAAGATGGGTTCTATTTCTACCACGCGACGTTTCGGGAACGCGCGAGAAGATGCAATTTACCATGCAATTGGAATTCGGGAAACGTGGACCCGCCGTCCGTAAACGCGGCGAACGACGACGGCGAAAACACGCGCGTTTCGCGTCGAAGCAATTGTCACAGGTGAAATTCGAGCAGCCACATGATAAACCAAAATTCCGAGCGCCTTATCACGTGTGACCGTCCGGTCAGCACCCGTTCTCAGCCGCCTGGGTGGCATTCGGTCACTCCAGTCGTTCTCCGAAATATATGATAAGTACAAGCAAAGCCTTCTCCCACTCCAACGAATAAAAGAATATAAATGCTCCCTTCAAAATCATCCAGTCAGTCTAAAAATTTCTTAACTAACCCAAGTGTCGAAAGTGTATCACTGCGAACCGAAAATAATATTGTACAAATTGAGTAAAAATAAAAAGAACTCGATCTCCTGTTCGGAAATTGACAAATTTCTTATTTTTACCATAATTTTACGCGACACGATCATCAACATCCCGGAGCCCGTGGACGTAAGACAATTAGCCAGGTACCTCAATATGATAACTAACTTCTACCGAGATTTCACACCGGGGGCAGCAAAAATTTTGCAACCTCTTAAGATAGAGCAACGCGCCCACTGAATGGTCCAAAAACGCGCAAATTTCGAAGAATCTAAATCTAATCTTTGGCTCTCGCGGACGCCACGATGCTAGCGCATCCGATACCCAGTGCGCCCGTCAGCCTTACGGTAGATTGCGCAGTAGGAGCCGTTTTACAGCAATGCGCGAATGACAAATGGCAACCGCTAGGGTTTGCCGCAAAATCCGTAACACCAACACAACAAAAGTATAGTGCCTACGATCGCGAACTGCTCGCGATTTACACCGCTGTAAAATGCTTTCGATACGCCGTTGAGGGTAGAGACATCATAGTCTATGCCAACCACAAACTCCTCATTTACGCGTTTCTACAAAAACTGGAAAAAAGTTCGCCGGGACAATTCCGCTACTTAGATTATGTAGCACAATTTACGACTTTCGGTTTGGTTCGGGGCGAAGGTGACACGCGGACGGAGAAGAGGTTAGGAAGGCAAAAGCGGGGCAAATAGAGTAAAGTAGGGAAACAAAAGATGGCGTTAAACAGAGGAAGACCAAGGAACGGGGGTAAAGCTAGAGATCAGAAAGATTTCAAAAACACATTGGATAGTTACATCTTGTCAGAAAAAGAGACACCAGCCAGGAAGAAAGCAATTGAGGGAATTTGTAGCACAATTTACAACCGACATCCGATACGTAAAAGGCCTAGAAAACGAGGTAGCCGACACGCTATCCCGTATCGAGACAGCCGAAAATTCGGTATATCACAGAACGTTAGCAGCAATAGCGCAGGGAAGAGACAATGAACTGCGCCAAATCCTCAACTCCGGCTCTCGCGCGCTGCGACTTGAGAAAATTCGATTTTCCGACGAGGAAACATATTGCGACATTTCGACCGGAACCTTGCGGCCGTTCGTACCGAAACCGTTACGACGCAACAGTCGTTACACGGACTCTCCCATCTGGGGATACGAGCCACGCAAACACTGGTGACCACACGTTTTGTCTGGCCGTCTGTAAACAAAGATTGCCGTACGTGGACGCGACAATGCATACCGTGCCAACGTAATAAAGTCGCCAGGCACGTATCTTCACCAGTCGGAACGTTTAAAACATTAGCAGGTCGATTTGAGCATATACACGTAGACATTATCGTAATACAATATTCGCAAGACTATCGATATTGTCTAACGTCTATCGATCGTTTTTCGCGTTGGCCCGAAGCCATTCCTATCGCTGACATGGAAGCGCCAACCGTTGCCTCGGCCCTCCTTTCGACCTGGATCTCTCGTTTCGGCGTTCCCTTAAAAATAACAACCGATCAGGGACGCCAATTCAAATCGCGTCTGTTCGAAGAGTTATGCCGGTTGCTCGGAGTCACGCATCTACGCACGCCGGTCTATCATCCCGCGTCTAATAGAATGGTAGAGCGCTTACATAGACAGCTCAAAGCGACAATCAAGTGCCACGTCATGAGCAACTGAGTCGAATAGTACCAATCGTACTATTAGACATTAGAAGCGCGATAAAGGAGGACCTTAATGCAACGGCAGCTGAAATGATCTACGGCATCGGCATACAATTACCGGCACAATTCTTTTTACCAACCAATCAGTGGGCCAACTGGGAATTCGCCAACCAGCTAAAAGAACGAATAGAAAAAGTCAGGCCACAGCCTGTTACACGACACGGCCAAAAGAAAATATTCATTTTCAGCGAGTTGGAGTCTTCGCCGTACGTATTCTTAAGATATGACGCGATTAGAGACCTTCTACAGCCGCCTTAGGACGGGCCGTTTAAAGTAACGCGAAGATACGAAGAAACATACACAATTAGAGTCAACAATCGCGACGTAACGGTTTCCGTAGACCGATTAAAGCCAGCCTTTGTAGTACCAGAGGACCTCGAAGCGAAACCCGCCGAAACCCGTGACGTGCTTATTCCGGTAGAACAGACAAACGCCCGCAACGAAAGCGGCTCAATTATCAATAATCAAAAGAATGAGGGAAACACCAGCAATAGGTACATTACGCGGTCTGGGCGAAGAGTCCGTTTCCGGATTGGTTACAGGCAGGTTTCGGTTAAGCATTGGAATTATTTGACACGGGATATACTACGAAAATTAAAAAAAAACAGCGACGTTCAAGTAAATGTAATAAAAATGTTCGATAAAAATGTTGTTTTGTCTCAGGACAGTGACTTAGACTTGAAGCATGAGAAACATAATGACAAATAAACTCCGGGCAAAAACAACGTCACCGCTACATGCAACCGTCGAATCGAGACGAATTTCAATTTTCAATCTTCCGAGCGTCTATCAAGTTACGCGACAAGCCTTTACGAGTATTTATTCCGCGATTCTATTCTGCGATTTATACTTCGCACCAATGACTCGCGTTTACGACCATGTATTAATTTATCGATTTAAATATATTCGACGGTTACAACAACAAGTAATCTCGTCATTAATTCTCACGCACCTACAACCTCTTCACATAACCTCTACAAAATTTTGTACGAGAATAAGTATGAAGAAATTTAGTTAAAAGGAAATTTAGAACTTAATGCGATTTATACAGTATAGTTTTATAATAAATAAATAGATACAGCTTCCGAATTGTTTCAGTTATAGAATGTGCAATACGTAAACATAAGTCTGTTACATATAAACATTGTACTTTTCACCGAATATTTTCATCGAATGTCTATTTGCAAAAAAAAAAAATTGTACGACATTCAAAATGGCAGGATTTTTTATAACCTAAAATTGACGAATGAAGAGAGGTGTTACGTCGCGTGGGACAGACTGTGCCCCGTCCTCCATTGTCTGACCGTCAAAGGCCCACGCAACGTTATTCAGATTCTCAATAAACCTAGGGAACCACCATAAACAGAATTTTTTTAACGAAATCTTTAATCCTTTAAGTATTTTCTATTTATGGCTGCTCCTAAAACAGTCCTTAGGTTTACTATTCGCTCTTAAAAATCACAGAGAAAGCGGGTAGTTACCTAACGGGAAAAGAATATTTGTCTAACGGAAAAGCAGGTTTTTCCCATAAACAATGACACCCACGACCCACGTTGGCAGGAGACTTACTCCTAGTTTCATTTGTTAACGTTGGCTATAACCAATGGGCATCGCGTATCCTAATGAATAGTGTGAATAACGAATCCGCATTCTTCGTTCAAAGGGCACACTCATACCCGAAATTTCCTCCGTAATAACATAAGAGAGAATAGTTAGTTAAAAAACAGTTCAAGTAACAGAATGACTAAGATGTCAAGTCATCAGAGTCGCCAAGTCGAAGACAGTCAATCGACAGAGTAACATACAGTGAATCGAGTCAAAATCATTCATCACAGTCGCCAACACAAAACTAATCTCAGGTCGTACTCACTCGTAGTTTGGCAGTCAACATACGCACAATTGTATCAAATATTGAATTGTTACTGCATTGTTGAAAATATATATATTGTAACCTGTTAATATCAACGTTATACTCATTCAACCACACACTAGATACACCCAGAAATATCAAGCGCCGATCGATGTTTTATTAAGCTCGGGTGCAACACTTGCGTCGATGTGCGTCGGACAAATTAATCTGACGCAACCGGACGAGCCGGATCTGCGTTTACAAAAAACAGGATTCGGCTGGGTAATCGGGAGGAGTCCAACTTTCCAAACAACGACAAGTATGATACATTCCACGCATCCACAACGGACAAACAGACCTCACGCAGTTATGAGAAGGACGTCCGATTCAACATATCTCGACGATGTGAGGAACACTTCAGAACTCACGTCCGACGCACCAGCGAAGGACGATACATCGTCGCCCTCCCATTTACCGACCAGCTCCCATCGCTTGGATCCTCCAAAATGCTAGCGATGAAACGACTTGCATCACTCAACCGTCAATTCCAACTCGACAAACGCTTTGAAGTCCAATATCGAGCGGTATTACAAGACTACCAGGATCGGGGACACGTGTCAAGGATCATTACCGACAACGCCGACGATGGTGGGTATTACCTACCACACCACAGAGTAATCAAAGCATTGAGCGCAACAACCAAACTCTGTGTCGTTTCGTTTCGTTAAACGATACGCTCTGTACAGGTCTCAAACTGCAAGAGGATCTGTTCGATATACTTCTTAGATTCTGCCTTCACCAGTATGTACTCACTGGGGGCATTGAGAAAATGTACAGGCAATTCCTAGTGCGACCAGAAGACCGACACTACCAAAAAATCGTATGGCGCAACAAGAATGGAGAAATCAAAACCTACCAGCTTAACACCATGAGGGACATCGGTTCCCATGAGCGTCATCGGTGTTACAATGAGACTTCTACGTCAATGACGCCCTCACCGGAATGGTCACGAAGGCAGAGGTACTGTCTCTCAGAAAGGAAACCCACCTTCTCCACACCCCCGCCCAAAAAATAGAGGGGCCCCCCCCCCCCCCCTTTTTCCCCAAAAAAAAAAAACTTTTTTTTTAACCCCCTTTACTTCTTCCCCCCCCCCCCCCCCCCCCCCCCCCCCCCCCCCCCCCCCTTTTCCCCCCCCCCCCCCCTTCCCTCCTTTTTCCCCCCGGGGGCGGGTCGTTGAAGCTCGACTGGGATGAGCCCCTCCCAGCAGACTTGCATTCCTAGTGGTACTGATGTTATGCCAAATTGCCATTACTCAATAATATTCGGTTCCCACGCAAAACAATAATAAAATCAGCCTTTGAGATTGAGCTCTACGGGTAACCGTCGCCAGGTCAAGGTATAGGTAGCCATCTTCGTATGCCTGGCAGTCAAGGCGGTTCACATTAAACTCGTTGGCGATCTCACGAGCGAAACCTTCATCTTCACAGATTCATCGCTCGGCGAAGGTTTTCCTCTACCATTCACTCCGATAATGGCACAAACTTCATCAGCGCAAACAATGAATTAAAAGAGCTCCACGATCTACTAAAATCGGATGATTATAATGAAAAGGTAAATGCATTCCTAGCCGACAAGCAAATCGAATGGCGCTTCATACCCCCTCATTCCCCGCATTTCGGTGGGTTATGGGAAACAGCTGTGAAGTCATTCAAACAAAACTTTAAACGCGTCGTCGGCAATGAATTACTTTCCAACAATTCAACACACTCATCATTGAAATAGAATCAGTTCTTAACTCCCGACCACTAACTCCCATATCCACGGATCACAAAGATCTCCTCGTCCCCACTCCGGGCCATTTCCTCATTGGCGACTCATTAAGGAGTTTGCGGGAGTGAGGTTTTAGGGACATTCCATCCAACCGGCTCTACAGATGGAAGCATGTCTAACAAATGAAACGACATTTTTGGAACCGCTGACACAAGAAATGTCTCAATAAACTGATAAACTGCAATAAATGGAACAAGGGCAGACACAACATCCAAAGAAGGCACAATCGTCATCCTCAGAGAGGACAACGCAATCCATCAATGAGTTGAATCAATTCAGTTCCATCAATACAATGGCCCTTGAGCCGCGTAATTAAGGTCCATCCCGGAGCCGATGGAATAATACAAACAGCTACTGCGCAGACATCATCAAGCCTCCTGGACCACGGCGTCAAGCGACTGGTCCCCCTACCATGCCATCAGATCCAGATGAGTCCGGATAGCTACGAAGGTGGTAAGACAGGCATCTAACCCGCATTTAGAATTTGATCGGTTTCCTCTCAACGGGAGGAGGATGTTAGGTCGTGTGAAGTGGCCTCAATAAACCTAAGGCCCCACCATAAACCTTAACTTTTTACTTAATTGTTAACATATGTTTTCAAGTCAATGTTCTCTTACTTTTCTTACTTTCTTCGACTTTGACACGTATTCGGTTCAGTAACAAAATTATTGAGTGGGAAATTATAACGTATAATGTAATATAATAGATATATAGGCATTATATAGAGAACATAACTGCAACATAGAATAGTAACGTTATGTTACTTTTACTTTACTTTTACGTTACCTTACTTTTACTTTTATTTTACATGTCCTCCAGGAAGCAAATTAGGCTGTGTGGAAGAAGGGCCCTCCTCTAAAGAGAGGCAATGGCGTGGGATGGCACCGTGGTGCCTATCAGAATTCTCGGAGTCCCCCGTCACGCCCGAAGAAGGTCACCGTGACGGTTTTAGTCAGTAAAAATCCCGCATTCCGATATTCCGTCTCCGTCTCCGAGGTGTCTTTGAAGATTTATCTTACGTAATAAAAAAAAGGATAGTAACAAGAAGAAAAAGAGAGAAGAGTAGAAGATAGTAAAATATATAAGGGTCTAGCACCTGATATATTTTTATCGAAATTTGACGAGATCACTAACGCAGAGAATTTTAGTACAATTGACGATGCAGAGAAGGCGGAGCTTTTACAGAAGTGTATGGTGGGAACATGCGAAAATACGCTAAAGAAGATGAGCTGTACGGCCAATAGGAAGCTCTAAGCTCCCCAATGCATACCGCCCAATAAGCATACTCCCAGCCCTGAGTAAGGTATGGGAGAAGTGCCTAAAGGAGATTATGGAAAGATGTATGGGAGTGGACACGTTCCATAGGAGACAATACGGGTTCAGGCTCTCCTGAGCAAATCCACAATTGCTCCGCGCTACCTCCTCCGTGGCAAAAGTGCCAAAAAAGTACCAACACCTTTGGTAGTCGAAGCTACGAGCAAGTAACCAAACAAGCAACACCCTTAGCAACCAAAATCAGAACAACAACATAAATGAAGCTACAGGAATCAAAGAACTACTAAAGCAATCCATCGAAAACGCCGAAATAGTCTAGTGCTCTGTGAAGTTCGTAAAACAACACGTGACGCCCATCCGTCGAAAGTGAACACAACCAAGTGTTTCCTATTCCTTCAAGAAAAAAATCCTACGCTCCTAACCTCTACCCGAATACTAGCCTCATAGCCTCACGACTAGTTATTCATTTTGAATTAACTAGCTCGATGATGGCCCAGGAATCGCGACTAGGCTCTCCTGAGCAAACTCATAACTGCCCCGCGCTACCTCCTCCGTGGCAAAAGTGCAGCAGATCCCCCCGCGACAGTGAAGAAACGAAGAATAGAACCACCAAAAACAAACACAAACGACACCCGAACAAACAATTCCAGTAAACACTCACAACAGGTTCGCCGCATTGGAATCCTCAAACGACGCCATGGAAATCGTAGACCCGCCATCAAACCAACACACACAGAGAAGCCCCCCTCCCCCACCAATATTTGTTGATGATCTCATCGACATACAAACGATGATCAAGTCCATAGAGAGAGATATCTCCAAAGAAGACTACAACCTTAAAATTAACAACAACAAAGTCAAAATCCTGCCGACAAACCCAGACTCTTATAGAAAACTAACAAAGTTACTAAAAGCCTTGAAAGCAAACTTCCACATATATCAACTCATAGAAGAAACACCTTTCCGTATGGTACTACGCAACATCCACCACTCAGCTAACTTAGATGAACTGAAGTTAGAACTCTTCAATCATGGCTATGAAGTAAACAACATCAGCAATATAAGGCACAGAATCAAAAAAATACGCTATCCTTATTCTTTATTGACCTAAAGCAAAAGCCAAATAACAAAGAAGCCTATAATACCAATCGTTTAATGAATTCTGTAGTAAAGATTGAACCATCTTCTGTAAAGAAAGAGATAGTTCAATGTAAAAGATGCCAAAGGTACGGCCACGCGCAGAAATATTGCAACCGCAATCACCGCTGCGTTAAGTGTGCAGGTATTCACCCTACAGGTCAGTGCATTAAATCTTCAGAAACTCCTGCGAAATGCATCCTCTGTCAAGGAGAGCATCCTGCCAACTATAAAGGTTGCACAGCCTACTAGATATTGTATAAAAATAAGTACCCCAAACCCAGAGTTAAGGACCTAACCAACCAAGCACTTAGTCCACAAAAATTCACTACTCCTCCAACCTACTATGCACAGGCAGTTCAAGGAAATTAAAACAGACCGAAAACCTACAGTGATCAATCACAAACCAATGTTCCCAGTTCACAAAACACGGATATAACTTCAATAGGCATGAAAAATTAATCGTGAAACAAACAGAGCAAATTAATAACTTGCTATCATTGCTTACAATCATTGTGGACAAATTAACACGCTCCGACGTAAAATACAGCCAATACGCATAGCTCTTTTGAGCTATTAATTTGTAAGAATACAAATATAGTTCAGAGGACAAATGAGAACAACAACACAGAAGAGTTTTGGACAGTGAAGGAAGTGAGACAAGGGTGCCCGCTGAGCCCGACACTATTTAACATCTATGTGGCAGGGCTGGAAGAGGAAATGAAGAAAGGGCAAGTAGGAGGCATAGTGGTAGGAGACAGGAAGGCATGGTCACTATCATACGCGGATGACATTGTATTGATAGCGGGCAGAGAAGAGGAGTTAAAGGAAATGATGAAGAGATTTAAGGGGGGGAAGGTTAATTCGTACAAAAAAAGACATGTTTTTGTGAATTTTTTCTGACGATACAGCTAATTTCTTTTTTAAAGCCAATAGTGCATTAAAATATGCCATTCGAAGAATATTGTATAAAATTTTCACGGAGAAATATTAAAAAATACGGTAATGGCAGCAATTATTCGGACGTGTCTCGGAAAAAAGTATAATTGCGGTGCCCCTCATAACTTGTCGCTGGATCATCAGAAATCAAAAAGTTAAAGTTCATTCGTTAGGTAATAGTTTCCCCAGGTACCGCTGGCAGGGGTTTTTCGAAATTTCAATTTTTCACTTTTTTGGAACACTTTGAAGGGAAAAACGCGATTTTGTGCGAAAATTTGCGGCTAATTTGTTATTTTAAAATAAAAATAATTAACAAATTTGAAAAAAAAAACTCTACAGCGTTACCTCGCAAATTATGTACAGAAATAGTCTTCAAAATTTCAACAGAATCGGTGTAGTAGTTTTGAAGTAATTGGGGGCACCGACTTTGAAAGCGTGAGTTGTGGGGAAAACGCTTTAAAGTTTTGAACACTAAAAAAGCAGGTACAAAACGTTCATAAGCGAATTTTATCGGCTCACCTCTTCACTAACGAGGCAATTGTTGAAAAGACTAATAAGCAATCAATTACCCTATAATATTTTTCACGATCCTTCGTAACTTGATTCAACGGTCATTTTTATTTTTTTTAAGCTGACGCGCTACTTGTTGAAGTGCCTTCGTATTTACGTTTATGCAAGGAGGGGAGAATTAAAATAAGAAGAGGCCTTGCAATTGCCACTATGCGGACCCCTTCCCAATATAATCAGATGCGATAGGTGCCATGAGATGGGGCACATGACGAATAGGTGTTCGTTCAGTCCTGGCAAGGAGCGTTGCCGGAAATGTGACGAGATGGGGCACTCAATATCGAATTGTGTTAACGACTCGAAGTGCACGCTGTGTAGCAGGAGGTCCGAGATTCAGACTAATCATGTTATGGGGTCGTTAGCGTGCCCTACACTCAGGAAATTAATACAGAAAGGGGCAGTTAGAGGGAGAGCACCCTAAAAGTAGTGCAGATAAATTTGAAAAGGAGCAGGTTTGCCCAGGACCTGATGCAGCAGCTTGCCTGGGAGCGGCGCGTCGGTGATTATATCTGAACCGAATCGACAGCTCTTCTTTTGGTACAATGATACGAAGAGGGATGCATCTATTTGGGCAACCATATCTAATGACCTCCATATCTCAGCGAAGATACGTTGTTCGAAGGGGGGGGGGGGTATTGGGTTCAGTAACAAAATTATTGAGTGGGAAAATGTAAAATTATTGTATTATTTAATACTATTATATATAGAATATAACTGCAACATAGAATAGTAACGTTATGTTACTTTGCTTAATATATATGTCGGAGACGGAAAGGACCCCAGAGCCCCGGCGGAACCTGGGAAAAAGAAGTCATAAACGTGTAAATGAAGTAATCGAATAAAGTACCGTTACTATACCCAGTCGTACTTATTTGCGAACTGCGATAATAAAACCTAGACCCAAGGCGACCATCCGTCGCCGAACGTAGCCGCGGTCAACGGGACGGGCGTGCGATTTAAAAAAAGGTATGGAGCGATAGTATGACCCTCAGTAAAAAGGAGACTCATAGAGGTACCCGGCAGTAAAACACGCCAACGGTTCCTTCGGACAAAGAATACGAGATATAGAGGCACTTACACTGCACAAGTCCCGTTAGCCTAGGACCTGCTATAAAGCCTGGGCTTTTTGGCAATTAAGATGCTTCTAACGGACAAGTAGCCTTTGTCTCAAGTTGACCAATTGACAGCGACGTCAACTCCCCTCACTTTGAGAACGAGGGCTATACTCGACGAATCCGATGATCTCGTGTCCTTAGACACACCTCATCCGAGTTGCCCTCGGTGGCATGATCGGGACGAAATTCATTCTTTCTGGAGAGCTCGCCGACGAAGGGAGCAGCGCCTGCCGATCCGAGTAAATGTAGCCCGTTGGCCGCGGATTCGTTAGGGACTTAGTAATCTCAACCCGATTACCGCGAGTGTAGTCATTGTCGTTGATCGTCGTGTCCGGAGTACTCGTTTACGGAATTCCAGTGCGGGTACGCGAGATTAGTTAGTGATGGCCACCTCTGAAAGAGGCTCACCAAACGCCCACGGCCCTAGCGAGGGCCCATCTCCGACATATAGATATCTGTGGATCCAAGTTTCTTTACATGACCGTAAATGATTTGTATGCAAATATAGTAAAAATAGGCTGGTATAGCTGTTTTTAATATATAGTGTAATTCTAACGTTAAAGACAGAACATTCTATAGATTATCTAGAAAAAGAGATGATCCACAAGTTGTAGAGTCACTAGAGAGAGGACGCTACCATGCACACCGAAGCCTGAAGTCTTTTCAGCTTAAAAGTAAAATGCGTCGCCAATCCAACCTATCCGAAATTAATATTGCAAAGTTATTCATTCGCTGTTGTATGCGAACACAAAACGGACAACGCTAAGTTAAACAAGATAAAATAGTTACTTTGTCTGATAAACAACATTAATGATGTTGACCTGGATGATAACGGCAATACAAAACTACATATCATCGTAAGCATGTCGTTAAACTTCTGCTAGAAGAAGAAGGACAAAGGGTTTTTAGTGGGTATGGCGATGTCATCTGCCGAGTCCTACATAACCCAGAGACGCGGGTCTCTCTGGGCATGCGTAATAGCATTTCTCCTTCCTCACGCAAAAAAAAACAAAAAAAAGGTTGAGGTTAAGTCCCGTTTTGGTATTACGGCCACTCTCGACCGGGATCCGTGGGGTTTGCCATATAAGAAGGTCATAGCTAGGCTGAGAAGGAGTTCCTATCCAATCCAGCAACGCTAAAAATATATATATATCCGGCTAATAAATATATATATAAAGGTAATAATCTAAGCAATTCTACATTCAAATAAAATCCGTTCAACGAGGATAAATAATTATTAATCCTAGCTTTAATCCTCTCCCGTGCCAGTATTCCTGCACATCGCAGGTTAGCCGAAAAGTGAAATTCGTTTACCAGTTGCATTAAGCATCAGTTAACGCTACCCATTAAACGGAAAATTAATAAAAATAAAATATTTTGAAATAGTCCTTAGACTACTTCTGGTGGCAGCAACTACCGTATTAATTAGAAATCTAAACCAGTATTACATACACAATAATATCATTTCAATTTATCTTCCTTCAGACTAAATTCAAACTCAACAACAAAAAAAAATTTTCCGTAAACTCTAAATTTAAAAATTTGATCGATGTCAATAAACTAATACGTAACATTAATAGATATATAGTAAATATTTTGGTAAACGCGAATCTTGGGAGGAAACAGGCCGTAAGCATCATTGCGAACCTCTTTTCATTAGAGGACACGGGCGTTTCAGATGAAGAGGAAATAGAGGACAACAAGGACAAGTAGCACGAGTATCATCGATGCCATATCGCAGGTCTGCAAGTTTGCCGATACTTGCAGAAGGAAGGTCCTAGTCTACGTTATGAAGTGCATTGATGTTAAAAATGTGTTTAATACCTCGTGGTGGGAGGTCATTTTGCAGGAGGTGAGGCGCAGGAGTCTCTTTTACAAATTGACGAGGGTTCTCGCGAACTATCTGAAGAATCGTTTCGTAGTTTTCGACAACCCGAGTGGACCGATCGTAAGAAAAATCTTTGCTGGAGTTCCTCAGGACTCAATGATGCGCCCGCTACTATGCAACTTAGTTTACGATAGCCTCGGCAGCTTCGATGATTATGTTAATTTGAGAGCTATTGCATTTGCGCACGACCTTGCTATCATGGTGAGCCTGTGTTGCGACGCACAACTTACTAACGACCAGTCTGGTGGCAACTGATCGGTTGCCTGAATAAAAAGGAAAGTGTGAAGGACTCCCTGAACCTCCACATTCAGACGATCATCAATTAGTATGTAAATTCGGGTCTACAGATAGCAAGAGAAAAAACCGAAATCTTACTATTGACGAGAATGAGAGTTCCCAGAAGTTTTAACATAACTTTGGCAAGGAAGACCAAGTACCTAGGCGTGGTGTTGGACTCCAAAAAAAATTTTTTCGACCATATAGAGCTAGTTTGTGCTAGAGCGGTTGCTATTGTAGGGGTCACCAGAAGGCTCCTGCCGAATGTAAACGGCCCCTACAACGCCTGTAGGATGCTGTATTACCAGGTATGAGTCGGTCGTGCTATACGCCTCCCCAGTGTGGGTGGGTGCGCTAAGTAAGGCTAAGAACTCTGTAAGGCTCAGAGAAGTGCCTTGATTTTTTCATTCATATCAGGGCGCGGTGGCGTGGGAAAATCTACGAGGTTAGGAATAAATTAGCTCGACAAGACCTCGGTGATCCTGATGTGTTTGTAGCGACATATGAGTCAGAGGACATTTCAAATCATGTTCTCGTTTTGCCTCGGAGTATCGAGACCGTTAGATTACAAGTAATATAAGGACAAATAAACTCTGGGCAAAACAATGTCGCCGCAACATGCAACCGTCGAATGAAGACGAGTTTGAATTTTCCGACTCTGTCCCGACCAGTATAAATAAACGAACTCTTTCAAACGAAGCCGACTGAGCGAATAAGAATAGCAAATGATGGATATAACGGCGATGACGGCGAAGATAATACGTTAATCACGGAGGATGATCTGCTAGTAGCTATTAAAAAGATAAATCCCAATAAAGCTGAGGGAGTGGACGGCTGGGACCGTACCACCCTACCATACCAGGGACTGTAATAAAATTAATAGCGTAAAGGGGAGAACGGAGAAATTACTAAGAGTATTAATCGCAGTTAGCAGACGAGGAAAGATGCCAGCGATATGGAAAGTGGCGAGGGTGGTTCTCATTCCGAAACCGGGAAAATATCCTGCACTCCCATCCTCATTCTACGTCCTCATTCATCCGTAAAGTCTGGAAGCACACGTTTAAGGCCCTGATCGAGAGGAGTATAGGCCTCGACCGCTCCCAAATCAATCAGTATGAATTTAGAGGAAAAAAGAATACTGTCGACGCTTCGTGCCGGGTCGACGAGCTCGCGGAAACTTGTGGAAGAAAAAATATGATATGCGTGCTCGTAGCAAACGACATTAAAAACGCGTTTAGTACTCTTAGTTGGAATAAGAACCTCCAGGAGGCTGGAGAAAGAGAAAAGACTCCGGGTACTTCTCAATTGCTATTTAGAAGATAGAAAAATATTTATACTAAATAAAAGTGGAACGATAAAGAGAAGTGTATTTGCTAGAGTCCCACAGGGATCTATTTTCGGACCATTCCTCTGGAACATCGTCTATAACGGCTTGTTGAAAGAGCTGCAGACTATTCCAAGCCTTTGCCAACGACCTAGCAATAATAATAACAACAAAGAAACAGTATACGATACAGCAAAGCAGATAGTCAACGAGAAAGTTCCTAGACAAAACAGACAAAGAAGTTTAAAATGTAAGCGATAGACCGATGTATAGGGAAGGACATATGTCTGTGATAAGGTTTGATACGAGGAAAACGCGTACAAAACCGAGAATCTGCATATTTATATATACACGTTTAATGTTTTGGTCAAGGCAATATATGTGCAGGATGACTAATAACTAGGAGAAATAGGGGAAGACAAGGAAGACAGAGATACGAGGGAAAAGTGGGAGAAAAAAATAGAAGCAAAAATTAGTGAAGTTTGAGTTAGAAGATGCTAGATGTACGTCTATGGTAATGTAACACTATATGGTGGGCTTGTAGAGCCATTTCATCCTCTCCGATTTCGATGATTTGTGAATGTTACAAAAATCACTATTTTGAACAACTTTCTCCTGCACATATAACTCTCAATCTCGCTTAGCTTCTGAGATATTTTTCCAAAAAGCTGTAGGTATCACCGCAGTGTATTTCTGCCTATAGTTGTGCGTCTATGACAGCATATGCATCGGTATTGGTTGCCAATCGACACGTAGTATTTCGAACAATGGCAAAAATTCAGAAAACTGAAGTGCACGATCCATAAATTCATACATCGTAAAATGTTATTTAAAAGGACGCAGATTTTAATACTATTCGTAATTTTTGCTGAATTTTCGAATTTGTTATAAAAAATGATGCTAGAAATTTATTGCAATTTTCGGTGAACTTCACGTGCCATTACATAAATATTTATGTATTTCATTTGATTTTTATAAATTGTGTATAGTATTATTATGCCTTTGAAAATGATAAATAATTTTTGTATAATATTAACAATTTGTCCCACTTGTTTATCATACATGTTTATCGGCTTTGAATTGAATTTTAAGAAAGGTACTAAAAGATATCCCCGAAATTCTGTGTATATTAATTTGTGGCACATTAAACTTTGTAGTAATGTTAAATTTAAGTGCACAAATCTGCATAAATTGAAAAAGAATATATCGAAATCGTTCGCGTTCTCAGCGTCGAGATCTTTGGCGTAGTCTTTTAAAGCTGCCACCCATGCTTTTACGAAGCGATAAGGCGCATGTTACTCTAAACATTTATTCTTTATTCTTAAACCTTTATTCTTAATTGCTGATACGATATCTCTCATCGCTTCCACCGCAAATATACCTGTTTCGACCGTTCGCGGAGAGACGCGATCGCGAGATAGCACGTCAACGAGAGTTGTAAGTTCCCGATACGATTAAATAATCGACGCCACGAACTGATCGATCCCCTTATTTCGATTATGATAATAAGGGTAGTTCAATTAAATTCCATAGAATTAACACAAATAAATTAATGTTTATTTCAACAACTTATTAACTAGAGAGATATAAATGTAACAAAAACAAAATGTAACTGCGTTTGGTTGATGTGTAATGCGCGACGTGTGATATGTGTTGACGGTTCGACTTCTCGAAAAGTTCTGCTCGCCTTTCGATTTTTTTCGTTTTTTCTGGAAGGCGACCTCCACTACGTTCGGAACACGCCACATTCTTTTACGCGAGGTAAACTAACGGCTACGAGTCGACGTTTCTGGAAGTCGCCGTGCTTAATGAACCAAGCGCTTGCCATTACAATGTTTGTTTGCCGGGCAGACGCGACGATCCGTCTGCGACATTATAGTGCCGCGATCGACGGTTAAGAATATGACCTATGGTAAGCCGCATGGCGTAACAATACCCTTCAGTTTTAGAAGAATAGTCAAACACGTTATTTTTCCTAAATTCATTTTTGCTAGAGTATTTATATTTATTCCGTCGTATTTATTGTACAGTACTTATAATATAGTATTTTTGAATATTCTCTGTTATTGTATATTCTGATACATGTATTATATATTAATTTTTAGTTTGTACGTATGATTATAAAAAAAAAACATAAGTTGTCAATCTATAAGTTGTAAGTATTACTGTGAAATAAACATCGACGAAATGACTGGAAAAAAAACTGAAAAAAATATATTTATTTTTATCTATCTATCTTTTTCTATCCTTTAAATGTAATTATCGTAGGCCAGTGTCACTCTAGTACATATAGGCAATGCTTTGAAAACTACCTCCAGGACCAAAACAATAATATACCACATAAAAAGAAAAATAGGGATCAAAACCACATATTACGAAGAAAACATAAATGGACAGACCGCAGACACCAGATGGAGATACAACAACAATCCACTACACAGTAGTTGTTTTTCTAACAACAATCCACTTTACAATCCACTTCTGAACTCTAGGCGTGACTTTCCAAGACTGGAACTCTTACAATTTGACTTTCGATCGGATCCGATTACTTTCTTTTGTCATCCCTCAACATCCCCACCGTCCATGCATTTACTAGGCGTCCGCGACCGTTGCCACGTGTTCTTTCTTCTAGAATCTTCGATGGAAGGACCGTTGGGATGTTGATGGTTCATTAGGCACTTCAGCGATATACATTGTCGCCGAGTGCCGCCACATCTTTATCTCTATCGTCAGTCCATCGGATTTGAAGTATGCCGGTCGTAACACAGACCTACAACAGCGAGCCGAGATGCGCAATTTGTGCCAAGGAGGGAGGTACGTATATAAAGCACGTGACAGGTTCGTTGGCCTGCCCGTTTATAAGATCACTAATGAGAGATACAAAAGGATAAAAGCTCTACAGATAAATCTAAATAGATGTAGGCTAGCACAAGACTGCTATATGAGTATACCTGCGAAAGTAGGGTGGACGTTGTGTTCATCTCGGAACCGTATAGGCAGCAGACGTATAGCAGGATGATAAAGGTGATGCCTTGGGTCACATTATTCAACGGAAGTCACGCGGATGAGGTGACTAAGGAGGTTAAATCCCAAATAGCAAACTACCGAAGCGTTCTGTTTTGCGACCAAGTTTTTCAGGACAGAAAAAAATAAAAAAAAAAAATACATAAAAAAGCTCCGCTCCCCGGAGGCTTAAACCCAAAAACCGCATCATAAAACGAAAAATGTAAAGCGCCGACACATAATACTGCATGGCTACGTCGTACCGCCGCGTATCGGTACCTTGGCCTAACATACCATTACAAAAATTCATGTTTATTGTGAATATTGTACTTAAAACTGTATTTTCTGGGCTCAATAAACTCCTTTGTAAAAAAAAAAAAAGGCAATGCTTTGAAGTATGGAAATGTTCCACAAACAAAATTATTGCCATACGAACATTTATTGAAGAAAGCTTAAATTTGACCGAGTCTCTTGATCGGATTAAAAAGAATATTAAAGAAACATCGAATTTTATTCATTCCAAAATTAAGAAAAGATACGACGAAATTCAACGTGGTTTCCATCAAAAATTGTATTAAGCGAATTTGTTATAATATATCTTAACATAATTCAAGCTAGACCAAGTAAGGATGCAATATCAACAAAAGCTTTTCGCAGAATGTGGCAATAAATCTAAAAAATTTAAAATAGAGTACTATAGAGTTAATAATATTGTATTTTAAGTTTTCTGAATTTGCTCCCAATAACTTTGATTCGTCGAAGAATTGAATTTTGCAACTAAATTAGCAAATGGAGTGAAAAGCCCTACGACTAAAAGCGTTTCTCCCGTGCAAACGAAATTTTACGTAACGCAGTTAATTCGCTGCATTCTTAAACTTTTCCTGCCTACTACGCCACCAAAAAACATAAACAATCTCTTTTGCCGAGTGAATCTCAGATAACTGGAATAAATAACGAGATAAACATGCAGAATTTATTAGATAAAACTGTTTCCTCAATTATTGATTTAATACGGAATATTAAATTTAACAATGTCTTGTTGTTGATCAAGTGTAGCTTTAATAGAACTTCAGGTATAAGCAAAAGTTCACAGATAGTTCTGCAAGTGATGAATTTATGTCTATATCCACTATTCTTCCGCTACATATGATAAATAATGATAATAAAAATATTATCTAAGTAAATGAAATACTTTACATATGAAATATCTCTACATTATTATGTAGACCAATCAAACTTATATTTGTTAAAGAATTACCAGAATTAGTAAAATAAGAATATAACAACGTATTGTACGTACAATGCCTATGTATGCTACGTGTCGCCCTGCGCGACCAGTCAATTTATGGAAGAAACTCGCTCAAAACGAGGAACACAAATTCAGCAACTGGTCCCCATTACCCAATAACTTAGTGCCAGTTGAAGCTATCCCGATACGCAATCTTTTAGGATATAGAACTAAAGTTGAAAGGTTAAATGCGGAGGGGGTGCAGGTTATTTCAGACATGGCATTTCCGAATCTCGACAATATGTCATCACGTATTAAGTGGTGTCCAGAGCTCGTAGTACGCGTCAAACCCGGAACAAATTTGTCCGTGGTAAGATGGGTAACTGTGCTAGCCACAGAAAAAAAAAAATGTAAATGCCAGCAGCTCAAGAATCAACACGGTGTTTGTTATGTAGGGCCAAATAATGAGGTCAGTCAATATCAAATTTGACTCTCAGCAATGTTGACCCTCAAAAAGTACGTTACATAAATGTTAAATAAAGCTACTGTTGCTAACAAGACACAAGATAAAAAATATGTACAAATACGGGCCATCGTCTCTTTACCCTTGGGTAAAATGTTTTGAAAACATACTTCGCATACCCTTCAGGTTACCGTGTCAAGTGAGACGTGACGACCACAAAAAGTCTTCGTCAAAACAAAAAAAGAATACAAATATAGTTCAGAGGACAAATGAGCTTACTAGTCGGCATGCCAAAACAAGGATTTAAATGTACAAATGTACAAATAATAATCTTTTAATAACCCTACAATAAATTCACCCATAATAAGTATAAATTACGAGCTGATATTTAAACTGAGCATTATTTCAAAATTATATCATCTAGAAAAAGAATAAATAATATCGAATAAAGAAAAATAATGAAAAAACAAACAGCTTATATGCATTACATTATAGTTGATATATTATGCCGATAACAATGCATAAATTATTATCTCAATGGGCATTGTATCGAATTCAGTAGTTTCTATTACAGAAAATTATCAGTAGAAGCCCTGAAAACACAGCATAGAAACATAAAATATATTCGTAAGCATCATACCCGTAAGATGCCCAGGAAAAATTATAATAAAGATTTATTAAATTGGCTCATTATTAAGATGCAATTATAGTAAAATATAAAGATACCACAGAAAAATGAAAGAAACAAGAATACGAAAATATATCATTTTTCAATACAATTAATTCCTGAAAATGAGACTAAACACATTATTATTATAAAATTCGAGTTATGTTGATTGTGCTTATGAATTTTCCATGATTATACTTATCCTTGTGCAATATCTAGCAACCGTGCAAAAATTCTTCTAATTGAAAAGACAAAACAGTTACATCACGTAACATACATTATTCGCAGCCTATCAACTATTAAAATTATTCTTAAAATGAAATTTAGGTTTTATTATAACAAAAATATTATTCCAGAGAAAGTAAATTTAATATTAAATCTAAAAAGCTATTATATATAGAGAATAAATTGCATCATTTCACTAATCCATTATCATTTCAAACGGAAGATAATGGCTTCCTTCTCTTAAATAAAGTATAATAAGCAATCAATGTCTTGTTTTCAGGCAATTAAGTTTAATTATTGCGCAATTTTGTTTTTCTCATATTTGTTTATCTTGTATAGAAAAGTATGAACTTGCTCGTTGAAGCATACAATGAAATAGGTTCTATCCTACGGTAAAAGCACCGTTTTTCGATGAATCATTTATTGTGTTCTGGCAAAGTGAAACAGTGTAAATTTGTCCTAAGTACATATATTCGTCTTTTGCGAGAGCATACCGCCGCCATGTACGTTCCAAAATCGCTAAGAATTAGCTTGGCAATCAAAATCAGTAGAGGGAACAACAACATTATAGAAGACCACTTTTCGTAATGCAAATCAGAATGCTCTTACCTGTAGCTGTATGGTGTGTGCATGTCTTCAAACGTACCTCAGGTAACTTCTTTCATCTTTTTAGCCGGTGTTCACACGACGTTCAATAGTCTATTATAATGTACGCTAAGCACTGGTAAAGCACATCACTGACGAATAATTTTATTCCTCGAGAGAGACATACTTTTGACTGTTCGGCGGCTGCCTGACATAGTGCGCGTCCGCAACTGAAACAAGTGTATTATCTCTAGTGCCCCCTCCCATCGCGTTCCTTCGGTCCCCATCCGAAAATCAACGAGAATCAACGATTTTCCGTCTAATTTTGGGCCGCAGAGGAAGCGCGTCCGGTGTCCCACTCTAGTGGCGCCCGCTGACATTTTCGAACCTCATCAAGCGCCCGTGATACTTCGTTACAAGAATAAGCTTATAGCACAGAACATAGAGCATAGATCTTGCATTTTATGGGACTTCATGCTCATGTTCTGAAATATTAATCGTATAACAAATCAGAGTATATTTTACGCCCTCTGCGATTTACAGCGAAATTACAGTAGAAATTGTATTCAATCTAACTAGTAAAATTGGTACAGTCACAAACGAATGTGGTAATGTTACCAGGAATAAAAATCTGCTGTAAAAATACCCCTCTGGTTACACGTTACATATAATTACGCGGTTACACTAACGTGTGTGTTACATTGCATTTTAGAATATTTAAAGATTTGATTAACAGCAGTTAAGTTTTCGTATAAAATAAGTTCAATCATAGATAAGTAACGTCTAAAAATGCTGTAATCGGATGCCTACAGTATTCACAAAGTTTAATTATCATTCTCACAATTTTTAATTAACACGAGTGTCCGATTATGGCATTTTTAAACGTTACTTATCTATAAATTTGGTAATTATATTAATTACATAAAAATATCTGAATGTGTGTCTCATATTTGTGAGTAAAACACATTATTTTGTCTCTTTCATTGTTTTAATTTTGAGCAATAGCCGGGTGTCACTTCTTTTTTAATATTTATTTTCATCAATCAATAATTTCAGACCTCTTATTCTTGTTAGATTGTATGTCTGTAAAGATAATTTTGTTTGACATCCAAGTACATGCGATCAATTTTTGAATTTTTTCCTTGAATATCCAAGTGCTATATTTTTTTCTTTCTTTTTCTTTTCTTTGATACATCGAAATATGATCATTAATAAAATATAATTCGATAAAAAACGTTAAATTTTATACTTATAATAATTTTACGATATTTTATTTTTATTTAGTTCGTCTAAGGTATATTAGCTCGCACGTATTTAATTTCTCTGGGTATTTCCGCGTTCAGTCTAACTCTTATTTTTTGCTTCGAACATAATATCCAACTGTTAAAAACATATTTTGTTGATCTACCAGCGAACTTTCGCATTACTCTATTTCTCTATTTATATTCTATTCTATTTACGAAAATCGTAGCTGCTATTGTTTTGCGGCAGCTGCCCTTTTCTTGCTACGTTTTCGGTCTCATTTCCCCACTTCGTTTGATTTACGTACGTTGCTGTTCAATAACTTAACATAATTTATTTTTAAATTACCTTTCTCCCTTCGATTATTTTTTTTGTAGTCACATTTACTGGTAGCTCGTACAATGAGTTTTCAGAAGCAACTTAACCTCAATTGTTTCATTTTGATATAATGTGTTCTTTTTATACGTTTATTTTAATGCTTTAGTCTTCTTTTGTGAACATCACTATTTGATTGCAAGGAAAAACTAAAGACATTAGAGAAATACCATGAAATTCGAAAGCATGTCACGGTGCTTGATGGTCAATACGATTGCTTTTAACATAGATATGGTAACATTTGATTTGTTCTAATATCGGCATTATTTATACGTTCGTTTCTTTTTTCTAATAGATGATTCATAATATTTATTTAGTGTTCTATATTAATATCTCATAATATTTATTTATTCTATATATATATTATCTCATAATATTTATTTATTCTATATACATTCCTAACAAATAACTCGTAGTATTAACGCCATTAATAACAAAATTACAAATAATTTTTATTTATTAAGAGTACTAAGAAGATAGACGAAGGTGAAGATAGACAAGGTTCACCATTCCTTTTTATTTCGAATATATATAGTTATGTTTTAATATCAAACAATTTAAACAGATCTCGTTTCATTGTTTAACATTAACCTAGATTCTCTGAAGTTCTATTTAAATTAAAAATCAAAATATTTTTAACATCTCGCTACAATTTCACGAATTTTCTACGATAATAATATTATTTCACGTTTTTCCCAATAACCTGTATTATTTTCCAAAAGGAACGCTATCGCAAACAGGTGTGAACACGTTCTACGCAGTACGCTTTTTGCCTATTGCTCAGGGACATTAAACTAACACGAAAAGCGCGCCATATTTGATTAATACGAATTACATTTGAAGCTCAAATAAGACATTCAGAGTTACAATATTTGCAAATTGGATGCATTACGGAATATTCATAGACATTTGATGTTTATTACGAAATCTCTTATAATGCATAATTATATCTTAACTATATTATATAATATAATTACATATCTTATATTTTTCATGTGGTGTTTTTGTCTTTGGTAATAATGGAAACACTTTTTATATACTACATATGTATGTGGTATATAAAAAATGTCTCCATTTTTCTGTCTAACAGTTTGACTGCATTCAGAAATGAAAATCAAATTATTTACACATTTTGAGATTCACGTGTACGTTTACCTTATCTGCTAGTTGAATTAGCTGGACTATTTTTTGTTTTTTTTTTTTTTTTTTGATAAATCTTTAATATAATCAACAAATCTTTCGCCATCTATTTTAATTTTACTTAAGCCTCTTTTTTAATAAATAGACATAGACATTCACCTGCTGTTTCTCTTTTTCTTTTTGAGGTAAAGCAATTGAATGGCTTCACTAGTCTCCTGCTATTAATCAGCAAACTGAACAACTTTTAATTGTTTTATAAACGACCCTGGAATATTCTTTGATGTAATATCTACAGTATCCTGACATTTAATAATAGCAACTTGTTCAAGTGCCTTACTATCAGTATCTTTAGCTTGAAAAATTGTTGAGGTTTTATATCTCAGAATAGAGAGGGCAAACGCATGGACGAATGTATTATAGGACTTCCTTAACAGAAATATTAGGATATATTACAGTGGTTGAACTTAACGCAGTAGTGTGATATGACAACTCTCGATTAACGACTCTTGACTTTCCGGTGGCTAACAGACGATCAACGGCTGCGGTGCCGAAATATATTGATGGCCATTAGCCCTGTTGAAGTTTTCCGACCCTTTCGGCTTGTCGGCATTTGCGCTTTATCGTCGACATTGTCTGTATGTCGGCGGTACTATAATAGAAACCAAAGAGGCCGCTGTAAAGAGAATCGTTGTGCCAAAAATTAAACGTTTTTAGAGAAGATGTAGAGTTTTCCTAGAAATGAGACCCACTTCAACATCGGATAATAAATTACTCGAAACTTTTAGCAGATGTAAATAACTACATTTATTGTATATATGTTTTGTTTTCATTTTTCTGTAGTTAACGTATCTGTCGATAAATCTGAAGGTTTCTATTGAAGTACATTTATTTTTTTCACGTATTTATTATAATATGAGAAAAAGCAGGAATTAATAATAGTCGTAGTTTAATATTTTATTTATATACTTTTATATCATGCAAACTGAATGATGTTACCAAATTGCGCTAAAAAATTGCGATTTATTATTTTTGCAGCCTGTCCTTTAAAAGTTATAGTGCTTCTTATCTATTTATAGCCTAATTGTTACGTCGCGTAACACTCTACCTGGACCATGCCATACACCGAGGGCCGGACGGACACCAGACGTCCGCTCATCCTAACGGCATACCTTCAATAGCCTTAAGTACCCGTCATAAATCCCAATAATTTGCTTGCTCAGGCCCTTCAGACCGAACAAACATCGTTTGCTAAATCACCTTCTAAGGACTATTGTCTACCACGTCTGGATACGGGAAAGTTGGGTTTTCCCACGTACGATGCAATCCTAATAGCAACTTTATATCGAGGGCAGCTAAGAACCTTCCAAGTCCACCAACCTTCGTTTTACCAATTAACAACTGTGGCGATCGGTATCAACAGGACGCCGACCGGTCGAAGGCATCAACGCGGCGCAACACCTCCCGGGCGATCCGCTGGTACCGACCGCCAACACTAGAGGGCTACGACGACAACGAGTCTGTCTGTCTGTCTCGCTAGCGGTCGAATATACGGGCGATTTATACAAATACCGCACCTAGCGAGACTCCCTCTACGTCTAAGGCAGGGACTACCGGGCATAGCCTTACTGACGAGTCCACCGGTAGTCCCGGGACGAAACGGAAAAAAACTCTCTTTTCATCCGCCACACAACTAATCCTATTTCCCTCACTCTCTTAGGCAAAATCGTCACCAACAAATCCGATGGTCCCGCGCGCTAGCCACACCCATCCTTAGCTTTCCTCCGCTACAGCATCGTCACCGAACATCACTGATTCTTCATCCTTCAAACATTCAACATCCTACGACCGGGGTTACACCCGAAGATCAGTCACCCACTTATCTTATACATACGCACCAGCGTAACTATCTTCTTCACAAACTTCTTGGAATAAACTGTCATTCACACCTTCTTACATCAGTGTCATATTCAATTAACCACCTCTATTATCCTAATCGAAATAGGGGATCGATCATTTCGTGGCGTCGATTATCTAATCGTGACGGGAATTTACGACTCCCGTTGGCGTGCATCCTCGCGATCGCGTCTCTCCGCGAGTGGTCGAAACACTAATTGATAAACTTTTATATACTTTTTGTAAAATATTAATACTTGAAATATTAATTAAACAATATCAAATACGATTATTTTGATATTGCGAATTATTATAGAGTTATTGTATAGTTATTATGTAATTTGTTGTATAGCTTTATTTCAAACTATTACATTTCTTACAAAAGATTTTTCGTTTAGGTCCTAATTAGGTTTGTTTTCTCTTTAACCCCCTCCCGCGCCATTTAGTTCGACAAAACGGACCATACTGATGCTCGTAAACAGAAACTAACATTCAGTCACGATCGTAACGGGCAAAAAAACAGTCCGCGAGCTCGACTTGTTATGTTTATGTTTGGCCCAAGTATCTGGTCGCGAGTCAGACTCGCGATATTCATGTTTTAGCCAAAATCTTCATCGCGAGTCTAACTCGCTAAAGTACAGGAAGGTGTTAAATATCTTATATTACGTACTACATGTATTTGTTTCTTTCGGTTTTCTTCTGAGCTACAGCCATAATTCTATAGGTAGCAATTTAATTTGTATGATATTTCTTTTAATCGATTAATTATAGCGTTACGTAATATTTATTCTATTTATAAGTACTTGAATACTAATATTCCAATTATAACGTGTTTCAACTCTGGGATTTATGTTTTGAATTCACTACAGCATAATTATTATTAAAAAAAAAAAAAAACAACACCAATAAAGATATTAATTTTACAAAAAAATCTTTGAAACTGATCGCATTGATTGAAATAAAACACCATCAGTTTCAAAGTAAGTTATATCAAATTTCAAATGTTGTAAAAGATTTGAAACTCAAAATACACTTAATTGGTTTACATTTTCTCGACGCTTATTTTCATACAAAATTCTATAATCCATAAAGAATGTATTGGGTTAAGATAAAACACAAGATTTCGTAGCAGTATAGGAATGTTGTCGACAAATAGTATCAATTTTTGATATATTTAACTGGAACCGCGGTTCCAAATATTAATATTCCAAAATATTATTATATATTTAGAATGCGATAAAAGTATCAATATTTCTGAATACTACTATTTGAAAAATGATATCAATTTAAGAATTGCACAACCTGCAGTCCAAAATTTCTATACATATATTACCAGGCATATATCATATTGAGTTGGCAACTATAGTAAATACACATAAGAATTGAGGTGGTTGGTAGGTGATAGTGCGTTTAAGGAACTACTCTTGATGTTTAATGAACAACAATATTAAGGGGGGGTAAGGTTAATTCGTACAAAAAAAGGCATGTTTTTGTGAATTTTTTCTGACGATACAGTTAAAATTTCTTTTTTAAAGCCAATAGTACATTAAAATATGGCATTCGAAGAATATTGTATAAAATTTTCACGGAGAAATATTAAAAAATACGGCAATGACAGCAATTATTCGGACGTGTCTCGGAAAAAAGTATAATTGCGGTGCCCCTCAGAACTTGGTGCTGGATCATCAGAAATCAAAAAGTTAAAGTTCATTCGTTAGGTAATAGATTTTCCCAGGTAACGCTGCGAGGGTTTTTCGAAATTTCAATTTTTCACTTTTTTGGAACACTTTGAAGGGAAAAACGCGATTTTGTGCGAAAATTTTCGGCTAATTTGTTATTTTAAAATAAAAATAATTAACAAATTTGAAAAAACTCTACAGCGTTACCTCGCAAATTATGTACAGAAATAGTCTTCAAAATTTCAAAAGAATCGGTGTAGTAGTTTTGAAGTAATTGGGGGCACCGACTTTGAAAACGTGAGTTGTGGGGAAAACGCTTTAAAGTTTTGAACACTAAAAAATCTGGTATAAAACGTTCATAAGCGAATTTTATCGGCTTACCTCTTCACTAGCGTAGCAATTGTTGAAAAGACTAATAAAAAATCAATTATCCTATAATATTTTTCACGATCCTTCGTAACTTGATCTTCAACGGTCATTTTTATTTGTTTAGTTGACGCGCTACTTGTTGAAGTGCCTTCGTATTTACGTTTATGCGGAGGTACAATTTTTCTAGGTCGACATAATCTCGAACCAGTTGATTGTCTATCAGATCTAGTAACTTTTTTAGGCATTTTAGTAATAATTTAACACAAAACTTAATGAAAATGGAATATTTACTCCTACACTAAATTTTTTACTCTACACTGACAAAATATACAGTACAGATATAAGGAGGTTTGTACTTAAGTCGTTAAGTACTATAAATAGATCTGGGGGTAAGATTAGGTATTATATATAGAAAAAAACGTCTGCGAAGTAACAATAGCACGCTCGGGTCGAGTAGGTAATATCATCCGACATGTATAAAAATACTCGTAACTTCGTCAATTTTGTTCCAATCAACTTGAAATTTTGACACAATATTCTTAAGATGTTATGCATTCAATTAAAAAAATAAAAATGCAAAAAAAAATTTAAAACCTTACCGTCCCCCCTTAACAAACAATTTAACAGACAGAATCAACAAATAACAATTAACAGATACGATCAACAAATAAGAGTTCAATCTAAGAGTTCACTAAGAGTTCAATCGGTGCGTTTGCTACGCAATGGCATTGAGGACTTATTTATTTCACGGCTCAAGACAGACCGTCCTTTTGTTCCAGATCGAACGGATTCTTCCATTCGTTGCCCATCGATATCCCCACTAGCATGCGTTCTTTAGATGTACCGCGACGGCTGGCGCGTGTGTGCTCTTCCGAGAATTCGGCGGAAGAAGCGTAGGCATATCGATGGCACATTGGGCACGTCGGTGTTGCGCTTTGACGAAGTAGCACTTTGTATCGCGAAACCGTTGGGAAGTTCCGTGGCGCGTGCCGCCACAGAATGATAATTCAAAATTTTTGCTTCAAAATATAACTTTATTCAATTAGATATTATCCGTTTTTGTCGATGACCTTTTGCCATCTATCAGGCAGTTTCATAATTCCAAGTTCATAAAACTTCTGATTTTTGCCAGCAAAAAACTGAATTAAATGTGATTTTATATCGTCATCGTCATTAGAAACTTTACCATTTAAGGAGTTCTGCATAGAACGAAATAAATGGTAATCTAAAGGCGCAAGGTCAGGGCTCAGAAGAATGCCGTTGTTAAAATGAGGACGCCGCTGACGATAGCTACAGCCAGAATTCTCCCGAATAGACAGAGGTGCTATAGATGCGATATGTTGAGGCATCTATAGCACCTCATAACGCATCGAGATGCTCGGTAATAAGTCCGGGCAAAGAGCAGTGCAGGAAATGCGGAAGCAGGAAGCACACGATGCAGATGTTACGTAAAATAACAAAATAAAAAAAAGAAATTTGAGGTGAAGAATAAAAAAAAGAAACTTTATTTTTTTCTAACAACAATCCACTTTACAATCCACTTCTGAACTCTAGGCCTGACTTTCCAAGACTGGAACTCTTACAATTTGACTTTCGATCGGATCCGATTACTTTCTTTTGTCATCCCTCAACAGCCCCACCGTCCATGCATTTACTAGGCGTTCGCGACCGTTGCCACGTGCTCTTTCTTCTAGAACCTTCGATGGAAGGACCGTTGGGATGTTGATGGTTCATTAGGCACTTCAGCGATATACATTGTCGCCGAGTGCCGCCACATCTTTATCTCTATCGTCAGTCCATCGGATTTGAAGTATGCCGGTCGTAACACAGACCTACAACAGCGAGCCGAGATGCGCAATTTGTGCCAAGGAGGGAGGTACGTATATAAGGCACGTGACAGGTTCGTTGGCCTGCCCGTTTATAAGATCACTAATGAGAGATACAAAAGGATAAAAACTCTGCAGATAAATCTAAATAGATGTAGGCTAGCACAAGACTGCTATATGAGTATACCTGCGAAAGTAGGGTGGACGTTGTGTTCATCTCGGAACCGTATAGGCAGCAGACGTATAGCAGGATGATAAAGGTGATGCCTTGGGTCACATTATTCAACGGAAGTCACGCGGATGAGGCGACTAAGGAGGTTAAATCCCAAATAGCAAACTACCGAAGCGTTCTGTTTTGCGACCAAGTTTTTCAGGACAGAAAAAATTTAAAAAAAAAAATACATAAAAAAGCTCCGCTCCCCGGAGGCTTAAACCCAAAAACCGCATCATAAAACGAAAAATGTAAAGCGCCGACACATAATACTGCATGGCTACGTCGTACCGTCGCGTATCGGTACCTTGGCCTAACATACCACTACAAAAATTCATGTTTATTGTGAATATTGTACTTATAATTGTATTTTCTGGGCTCAATAAACTCCTCATCAACACTAAGGAGGTTAGGAATGGTATGATTGGCATAAGAGTTGGAGATATTAGGTCGTCCGAAAAGTTTCTTCCGTTTTATAAGGAAACAATGGATGCACAACATTTTCCGTTTTATATTATTTTATCGAATTACGTATGATCCATTTTGTTCTATCAAAATAAAGATCACAACGTTCGACAGATTAGATTTCATGTTTGTATAAAGATGCATCGTTGTAAAAGACGTGTCTGTAAAAGAAAGACACTTTTCAGACAACCTAATGTATACTGTTAGAGATTAGGTTATAACCTAACCTCAACCTAACCCCGAACGTCAGTCTGGAACAATTTAACGTATATGTCAACGAGATGAAAAGCATAATTAGAGTAGCAAGAAGAAGGTATCCTGCGATAATGATCGCGGGAGTCTTCAACGCAAAGTCAACTGGGGAAAAAATGGGATTGTGCCAATTAGAGTCAACAAGGAATACACGTTTGAGAAAAACGGGAAAAGAAGTTCCTCGCAAGGCTAGCGTTTGACATAAAAAATGCGTTTAACACTCTTAGTTGGTATAAGATCCTGCGAGAGGCAGAGGATAGAGGGCTGACCAGGCAGATGAGGACACTTCTTGGTAACTATCTAAAAAATAGAGAGATTATAGTTCACAATAGGAACGAGAAAATAAGAAAGAAGGTCTATACCGGAGTTCCGCAGAAATCTAACCTTGGACCACTCCTGTGAAATATGGTTTAATCTGTGCCAAATACAAAAACATAAGGACTTGATGGCGGTAGCCTTCGTCGATGATCTCGCACTTATAATGGTGGTAAGAAAACAGGAGGAGATTGAGTAAAGAGTAAAAGAAGCCACGAGAGTGGTGGGTGGATAGTGCTCCGATACTGGATTAAAGCTGGTTCAGGAGAAGACGGAAGTGATACTCCTTACGGGAAAGGGAATATAAAAAAGAATGGAGATCAATATCGGGGAGTTAGTACTAAAAACTAAACAGGATATTAAATATCCAGGGGTTCATGTAGGCAATAGCAGAAGATTTATCCAGCATCTGGAAAGAGTCTGCGGTAAGGCTGATGCTCCTGTACGCTGCACCAGAATGGGCCAAAGCCCTAACGATACATAGAAATAAAAATATCTTGAAGAGAGCCCAAAGATCAACATTAATAAGAACGTCCACAGCATATAGAGCAGTCTTCCATGCAACGCTGTGTGTACTCACTGGCACAATGCCGACTCAAGAACAGTGCAATACACGCCTGAAAGCCAGGGGTACGGTTAGCCTATGAAAAGTAACAAAAGAGCGATACAACAGATGGGGGAAAGATGGATAGTAAACTTCAAGGATAGTAAAAGGACCATCGACCATTATACTATGCAGATCTTGAGTGGGCATGGTATATTTAATGTATATAGGAAAACTATTAGGAAGGAGGCCTACTCAAGATGGTGGGACTGTAATGAGGAAGGGGATGACGCGGAGCATGTCTTATTGAAATGTCCCAGATGGATAAATCCTAATGGAACGTACCATAGAAAACAAAGTAGGAGAGACACTAACAACTGCCATTGTGGAAGTGGTTGCCAACGAAGAGGAATATTGGAAGGAGTTCCAAGATGTCTGTTATAAGATAATGAAGGCGAGGCAAAGCAAGGAGAAAGAGATCGAGGGAAGGAGAAGAAGAAGAAGAGATTGAACAGGGTGCATAATGAGACCAACCCGAAGTAATGCCGTGAGATAGTGCTGGGTTGCTTACACAGTACCAATGAAGAGGAGAATGAGGAGGGGTTTCTAGTGGATAGAGGCGTTTACATCTTACCGAGCCCCACATAGCCCGGAGGCACTAACGTGCCCCCCGGGTATACGTAATTGCATTTTCTCCTCCTCTCCAAAAAACGGTATATATGTGTCGGAGATGAAAGAACACCGGAGCCTCTGGAATTTTGGATAATCCCGCAACATTGTAATCTGGAGTCTACTATAGCTGTAATTAAACAATTGTAGTTATTCAACGCCTTACGATCGAGTAACGCCTTACGATCAGTGAATATTACGCGTTTTATTAACAAAGAGTCCGACTTAGAGTTTGTGAGCACGTATATCTATCATCCCGTTGACCGCGGATTCGTCATTGAACCTAGGATCATTGTCATTAGCTTCTCGAGTATCTAATTACCACGGTTACTTGTCAAATTCTGTAATAATCGTATTTGCACTAGTCAATATCTTCTCTATTGCATAACGACAATGTGTAATCCAAATGAAGATTCGTTTCACGCCCCTAACCCTAATTCTAATGTAAACTCCGACATATGTATATAATCTTTTATAACATATCATTTCAAATTCTTTTTCCTTCTATTAGGCAACAAGGGTGTCATGGGACACCCTGGGATGTTGTAAAATATCGCAAGACATCATATAATGTGTAAGCATGTAAGTTAGTTGCTTTTCTTTCTCTTCTCATGACCTTAAATTGTCTGTTTAAGTTATTTATAGATTGTGTTGCTATTTTCTGAGTAGTATGTATATATAAGTATAAAATTCAGTACTTCCTTTGCGATTATAGAATATCCTTTCTATATTTTATTTTTAATATCTTAGAAGACTTTAGCTTTAATTTTAATTCAAACCGCTACTATATCGAATCGATAACGTCGCATGTGACATAAAAATGGTAAGGACGTCAAGTGACCTCCAGGACGAGGAACGCGAAAAACTATTGCCCGTCTTGTCTTTTCTACTCATCGCCTGTAATGTTAAGCACGTGTTGCCGGTATCTCATCGGCGAGGAGTTAATGCGCATGTGCATGTAGAGATTTTCTTAATCTTAATTAAGCAGTTTGTATACCTTGATACCAGTATTTGATATTTGGACTCCCTTTGTATTAAGAAATATCGGTAGTTTACTGACGTAAACAATACTGATGTTTTAATTATAAAATACAAGCGATGGATAATTTTACTACACGAAGTGCAAAGAATCGTATGTATTACATACTAAATATCATATTTATGATATTCCAAATAAGCTTTGATAATTTTGTGTCATTTATGTCATTAAGCATACCTAAACTTACGTAAATTCAATATAATTAAAAGTTAGAAATGTCATAATATGGATCAATAGTAATAAATTATTATTCTAGATTCAACTCAAATAAAAACTAAGACTAAAACAGAAAAAAGGAAAATGTTTCCTAAAGAAAATATACATAATTTACAGTGTATGAAGAAAGAATTAACTATTTCTTTGTATAATACATCTTCATGTTTACCAAGTTATAAAAGTTATACAAGTTTGAAAGAATGTCTTTTCAACAAGGCTGAGACTGGAAAAGAAATATATCAGTTTATTGTAGAAAGAACTATGAAAAATAATATTGTTGCTGATTATGAAGGTTCTATTCCACTTGTTTCTCCGCTTTTAGAGCAATTTAAAAAGAGACATACAAAATTCCATTATTTTAGTGTTCTGAAGCATTTAACCCAGAAACAAGAATCTAGTGAAGTAAAGTCAGAATGCGAATATCAGGTTAACAAGAAGCAATTAAAGTTATTTTTTAATCTTATATTCTCTAAAGTAATTCCTCTGCGCCTGTTTGGAAAGTTACGGAATTTAAAAAAAATAAAACTAGCTATGTTTCACTTATTGGACACACCATGCTTTAAATCATTTAATTTGACACCTTTTATTAAAAAATTAGATGTACGTAACAGCATCCTTTTAACAAAATTAATTACATTCAATGAATTTGCAGTATGAAAATATACTTATATGTTTTAGATCTCTAGTATTACATGGCTGCAAGATATTAAAACTACTAGGACACAATGGTACATTATAGCAAAACTTGTAAAATGGCTTTTTGTCGGATTTCTTTTAAAGATATTGTACACTTATTTTCATATGACATTAGCTTCTAAAAATAATGAAAGATTATATATTATGCGTTCAACTTGGAACTCCATTCAAAGGAAATTTATTAAGAAAGGAAAACGTTCAAATACCTTGCAACCTAATATTAACTGTAAGGGGTGGAAGCCACCAATAGGCAGATATGTATTAATTCCTAAAAATTCTGATGTGCGACCTATATTTAAGCCAGAGTACGTTAAACCAAGGTATGTAATCAAATTGTATTTAAACATGAGTATGTTGTTTCATATTCTAGAGAGAAAATTGATTAAAAAATTATGTTCTAGATATTATACCATTGACCATAAGAATCCTGAGACAAATCATTTGAATCTAATATTTAAATTTTTAAAACAATTGCATACTACAATATATGGAAACACTAATTTTGGAAATGAATGGGAATCAATTGTTCAACATAAACGTAATGAAGGAACAACACATTTATATTTTGTGTCTTGTGATGTAACAAATGCTTTTGGTTCTATAATACAAGGTATAATTATTCTCAATTTTAAATATTTGATACATTTACAAATAGGTGCTAACATTTTTATTTTATACTATAGAGGAATTATATAACATTATACAAACACTCTGTAAAGATCTTCCTGAAAATTTGATACTCAAGTATTATGCAGTTAGAAGTAAAAAATTTGTGGAGGAGATTGTATGTTATAAACAATATTTCTCTGATCCAAACTTATTATTACCTTTAGCACCTGGTACATTATATTCAAATACAAATATGAGATGGCAACAAGTAAAAAAAAAATGGCTACTAGAAAAAATTTCAGAAGTTATTTTTCAACAAAGAGTATGAAAAACAAAATTTTATGAAAATTATGTAATTAAAATTCTATAAATACTATTTAAAATCGGTGTTTGAAGGTACAAAACATAATATTTTGATTTATAGGTAAAAATAAATGAGGAGGTTCATGTTATAACAAAAGGAGTTGTTCAAGGTGCAATTACATCGTCAGTTTTATCAGATATATATTATAATTTTATATTACATAAAGCAATGTCAACATATTTAACAACTGGAAAAATTATAAAATATGTAGATGACATTTTATATGTCACTGAAAGTGAAAGTGTTGCAAGACAGTAAGATACAAAATCACTTAATAAGTTCATAATTAAAAAGTTCAAAAAAATATATTTTATTAATCATTTTATTTTGTGGAATAGATTTTTACAACTTACAAAAGAAGGAATCCCACAGTATAATTGTTACTTTAAACCATCAAAAACTCGTACTAATGTTGTGACTTGTGATGGAAACATAGCTGTTGACAATATTACTTACATTGGCTATGAAATTAATTGTACTACTTTAGAAGTAGAATATAAACATTCACATACCAATTTTAATCATACAATAAAAGTTTCTAAAAAGGATGATTTACCTCCTCTAGTGTAAGTAATTATGTAAACACACATATATTATGAATATTACGATAAAAAGTATACTACTACTTAATTACAATATATCTATATTTTGTAGTATTTCATAGAGATTTTAACTATAAATTTTTTTTCAGATATTTAAGAAAGCGGTTAAGTAATATAGCACGTTTGAAATTATCAAAATTTATTTTGAACAGAACAATTAATTCTGAAAACACTATAATGAGAATCATAAAACGAGCATGCCTATTACAGGCAGAATATACTTGCATTTTGATAAAAGAGCTATTTGATAATGAGCCAAGAAATATCCAAGGTATACTTTCAGTTATGCAAAATATTGATAAACGAATTGCAAGACACATTATAAAAACATCTTTAATAGGTAAGATATATTACACTCGATTATTAATTATTATGCGATGTTAAGAAATATTATTATCTATAGTTACTCACATAACCGATCAAACACTATAAAACAGAATAAGGTTTTAAAAATTGGAACAAATGTCTTGAGTTTTTTTTGAAAATTTTGGAAGAATAGTCTACTAGATGACGTATGAAGAAAGTTTTGAAAACAATGCGATTGGTCGGAATCGCGAAGAAAATAGTAAAGATCTCTTTTTGCAAATTTTACGCCTTTAAATGTCTTAATTTTCTTCTCTATGATTTGTACGAGGTAAGCTGCTGCCTATGTACCGTTCGATTTAAGGATCCCTGTGTACCCCGCTGTTTAGGTTAACCTACTTTCGTTCGTGTAAGGAGGTTTGCCCATGTACAGGGATATTTCGGCCAATTGTTAATTGTCAGTAACTAATAAACAAAACTGATAACGCAATTTTTTTTGTTCTAGATTTTATCTTATTTCAGCTTCAAGAATCATTCCTTAAAATTTTTACAACTACAGCCGAACACCCATACGTATACATATACAATTGACATAAATTTAAAAAATCTGTAGTTTAAATATTCATTACAATTATTTGGGCAACCTCTACTTTGTACTTTGTGATTCTGACCGATTGCAATTTTTTCAAAATTTTTTTACGCGTCATCTAGTAAACTATTCCTCCTAATTTTTCAAAAAAGTTCAAGTTATTTGGTTCAATGTCCAAAACGTTATTCTGTTTGATAGAGTGTTTGATCGGTTATGTAAGTAACTGTACATAAATATCAATGTTTATTTTAGGTGAGACAGAAACAATAGATAAATTAAGTTTCAACAAATGGAATCGCAAAATTTTACACATCTTATGGATGTCTTACAAAACAGTCTTTATGAAGGACAAAATTTTACAACCAAAATTTATTAGATACTTTTCACAACGTAAAAAGATACAAATCTCATAAATTATAGTATTATTCCAATATATTTATATATTCTATATTTCTATTATTATAAAATTATATGTACAGTATTAAATATATGAATTTACGAAATATATTAAATTTATTAAACAATTACATTGATTAAATTAAGTAAATTAGGCAGCAGGATGCATATGAAAATTTATACGCTCCCATCGATTCTTGCGTACATCGCGTCTGCATAGGTCCAGCTCTAGAGTATCGATTTGCTATCTATGACAACGTCGTCGATCAATATATTATTATCAAATAATTATGATTATAATATATGTATTATAACTATAATTATGCTGCGTTGTTGCAACGTCCACGTGCCACGTGATAGTCTGTCTAAAATAAAGTTTCTATTAAAAAGAAAGTGTAACATCAGTCCACATCAGATACCACGCCACACACCGCGGGCAAGATGGTAGCCATCCTTGGCGCGTACTCTCAATAGTCTTAAGAACCCAGCATGGGTCTTGGCATTTTCATAGTTAAGGTCCTTCAGACCAAACAAGTATCTAGTAGTATTGTTTACTACGGGTTGACACGGGAAAGTTGGTTTTTCTCACGTTCGGTATCTTAAGTTAGCAACTTTCTCTCGAGGGCGACTAAAACCCTTTCTGGTCCACCAACTTTCTTATTATCCAATCGGAAGCGGTGTCTACTACCCTCACTTTTCTAACCAAAATTGTCATCAACAAATCCGACGGTCCCGTGTCCTTAGACACACTCACCCCTAGCTTTCCTCCGCCACAACATCATCACTAAGCTTCACTTATTCTCTATCTTTAGAATAGTCAACATACCTTTACCGGTTTCTACCCTTAGACCAGTCGCGTACTTGATTTATACATACCCATCAGTGTAACTAGGTTCTGTATAAAGTTGTTGGAGTGAACTGTGATTGTGATTATTGAATTCATAATAAAGTTTAATAAAAAAAGAAAGTTAATAGTTGTATTACGGCTCAACCTTCTTGTTTTATCATCTAACCCTCAAGTTTACGTGACAAAAGCATCGTTTTAAGCCGGCTTCTTTTGTTTCTTCGCGGAATTCTTTGACAGAGAACCGCAGCTTGCTGGTTCAATGATGAGGGCCGGAATGCATCCATATGAGTCACCCTGTTTAATGATAGGCATGCGGTGAGCGAGACCCTGATCAGCAAGTCAGGGATAGTGGGAATCAGGGTCGAGAATGTATATTGCGTCGGTGGGTACTGTTCCCCTAACATGAATAGGCACGACTTTGATGCCTATGTAAGGGAGCTCGAAGAAGTATTGAAGAACGGTAGGAAAAGAGTTCCGGTGTTGATGGTGGCTGGGGACTTCAACGCCAAATCATCGGCATGGGGAGGCAAGAAGACGGAGCCGAGGGGAACATACCTACTAGAAGTGATTACAAAAAATGAATTGATACCGATTAAGACGATGGAAAATTATTCCTTCATGAGAAATGGAAGGACTAGTTTCCCGGATATTTTAAGCGTTAATCGACGAGGAAGAGTACGGTGTTAGATTGGTACTCAACCTTTGACCATTATTATTTATTACACGTGTTTGTAAATAATGTCAAGCGGGCGGTAGGAAGGAATTTTAAATTGTGACGAAAGACATTGACGTGGATAGATTTTTAGATAAATTTGATAATAATATTAATTTATTGAATATTGACGAGACGGCATGCGGCGACCGGCTGTAGGAGAGCCTGGAACGTACGTGTGCCGAGGACCTAAAGAAGACGAACGCAGTAAAGATGAGTGTTCGAAGGGGTTTTGTGCTACCCTGGACCAGGACCCGTGAGGTAGGCTGTATCAAGTAGTGAGAGCAAAAATGATGCGGACGATACCAGCTGAGCCCCTTGGGAGGGACAGGGTGGCAGGGATCCTGGAAAACCTCTTCGTCACCAGACAGGAATCGCGGCCGGAGATGTACCAAGAATTACAGATCCCACCTGGGACAGCCGACGGAGAAGTGGACCTGGACATCGGCAAAGAAGATTTGAAGATAACCGTCGGGAAGTGTGATCCCAGGAAAGCTGTTGGCGTGGAGGGGATTTCAGGAGGAATTATAAGAATAGTCGCGGAACAACGGACGGGAGTGCTCCTGGATGTGCTCAACGAAATAAATAATACAGGAAGAATACCGGCGGTATGGAAGGACCGCCTGACTTTTTCCAAGTCCGTCCAATACCGAGCGGTTCGGAGGATTCTCTATCTCTGTCTTTCTTCGGCTTCACAATAAAGAAACGAAATAAATTTTTGAGATGACCTAAAATGTATTATTAAATATACATGACCTAAAATGTTATTATTAAATATACATCTGCAATGGAGATTGTACTGGGCTGTAAGTCTCATTACAATGAGCAAATAATAGTAGTAATTTTATATATATTAAACTAGATTTTTTTATTACTTGAAAATGTTTTTGTTTAACTTACAATAATAGTTTTTCATTTTGTGATAAGATTCAATTGTAAATGTCCCATAATGCTATGTATCCATCTTTTGCAGCTGTAGCCATTATGAATTTATTATCATATGCTTTTATTCTTTCTATAGAATAACTAATATCATGTACAGTATCCTTATGTTGATTTAAAACAGCTAATGGTTTCAAAGTTTTCCAAGAATATAGTCTAATTCGACTGTCCCATCCTCCTACTGCCATAACTTTAGCATCAGGTCTAATTGTAATTATAGAAGTGCCAGGATTTGTCATTGTTATTTTGTTCTTATTATGCAGTAAATGATCAACTGATAAACTAAATATCTAAAAATGTAAAATTTATATTAATATAAGAAAAACCAATCTTAGTTAGCCTTCTATTTATGAAAGTGTTCAATGAAAATAAATATATTTCCAATTCAATTATTTATATATTTTATGCTTATTTCTTAATTTGTACCTGTATATTATTAGTAGGACCAGCAATAGCACCCTTTGATAAAGTAGTATCAAAGTCTAAAGCCATTGGACATGTCTCTACTGTTAAAGAATTTAATACTTTACTTTGTCGAACATCCCATAAGATTAACTCTCCTGCTTCATAAGCGACTAAAACTAATTTTTCATTTTTTAATGGTTTGATAGCCATTACTTCTCCCAAGTTCTTGAAATTGCAAGAATTCAATTTCAATTCTACACTAAAAGTATTTAAAGACAATATTCCAACAGTGGATTCTTTAACCGGCACGAATATTTCATTTTCAGAAAATATTTTAAACCTGTTACAGATATTTTATGAATAATTTATTTTATACAATAAATAGAATATATATCAAGTAAATGTAACTAATTTTCCATAAAATATTACATTTAATATTTTATGTATACATATATACCTGCAAAAATGACAATGTATATTAATGGATTTATATGCAGTCCACTGAGTTTCTCTTTTCTTATATATTTTCATTAAACCACATTTGTGTTGTACAAGCAAGGTATCATTTCTTAAGTTTTGCAAATTTAAACAAGAATCTTCTTCTGATTTAATTTGGTACAGTTCTCTGTTTGTCTTTAACACGAAGAAGCTGCATTACAAAAATATCAGAGAAACTTTATCCTATTACCTATACATTTATGTCATAGTATCTACATCTGTCTTGTTTCAAGCTATAGCAAATTTAGAAAGTCATTTGATAAAGTGTGAGAAAAGTATCAAAGTATTTTATTTACATTTAAATCCCAGATATGAACATTGCCTTCAGCAGTGCCTGCATAGAGATTTTCCACATTAGGCGCCATTTGAAAAAGAATACAATTCACACAATCCATATCACCCCGGAAAACATATTTTGGATCCGGTGAAGGTATTGCCATTGAAATAAGTTTTATATACTTTAATGTTTGTGTATAAACAAAGATTTTAATTACAAGTTTTATGTAGGAACATATATAAATACACAAGCGAATAAGATAAATACATAAATTTATCACATTACAGTAATTTTTACAAAAGGATATTTTTTAAGTTAAATGTTTATAGCAATAAACTTAGTTTATATATTGAAATAACCACATAAAAATTCACAATTTCTGATCTCACAAATTCACCAAGTTTTTAATTATGTACGTGTTTCTACATTAACAATAGTAGAGACAGAGAGGAAATGAGAGTGCTCACGCTTTAGTTGTTCCCGGACTAGTGCTGCACCATGCGGCTAAATGTTGAAGGTCTTCCACGTTAGCATATACAAGAACTTATAAAGCTAGGAATCTGCCCTGTTTAATTCTACGCTAGTATATACAATAACCTATTTAATTCTACCACAAACAAGGTATATTCGCTGTGGTTCTACGCTACAAAAGCCTATTTCATTGTAGGGTTCGACGAAGAAGTTCATACTTTTCTATATGAGATAGACAAATATGAGAATAACATAATCGCGCAATAATTAAACTTCATTGCTTAAGAAAGAGAAATTGTTTATTATATTTTTTTAAAAAAGGAAAGAAAGTCTCGTATTTCAAACGATAATAGATCAATGGATTGATGCGTGAATAAGTAGCTATGTTTGTTATTAATATAGAAAGAGGACATTTTTATTCATTTTAATGCCTTCCTTTCATTTTAGTTCTATTACCACATATTCAGATATGTATATATATACATACATAAATACATATACCATATATATGTGCTGAATAATGTAATAATGTTAACAGGCATGAAAAAACGGCTTAATAATCCCAGAATACATCCAATGTTTCTATAATAATAATCCATACATTAATGTATAAATAAAAACACTGATTTATGAATTTATCTACATACACATATATACATATCCTAACTTAAACCTTTTTAAAATTTAGTAGCTACATCTGACGATAAGATTCAACTATCATAATCTGTGTAAGAAAATATAAAAAGTGAAACTAAAACAAAGAGTAAAATAAAAGTCAATTTAGTAAATCTTGAAAAAGTTAAAATTTGAACGAAACGTAAATATGTACGCTTATACTTATTAGAAATACATATTAGAAATTGTTTCTAAGTTGGTACTAGGCATAAAAACTAGATTGCGGATATTTCTGCAATTATGATAAATACAAATATACAAAAATATGCAAAGTATGCTACATATTCAAGAATATACGAAGTATAAAGACTATAATTTTAAAAGTATAAAACTATAATTTTGCATAAATATCAGCAGTCTAAAACTCTTCATGCGTTATAATTGCTTATTTCACCGTGACACATAAAAAAACCACGCATATGTGTATGTCGGAGTAAGGGCCCTGCTGGGGCCGTGGGCGTTTGGTGAGCCTCCTTCTGACACTTGTAGCAAACCACCTGTGGCGATGCGGCAGGTCGTCTTCCTCCCTGGCGTCGTGTATCTCTTCGCTGTTCTCTACGCTGTCTACTGCGGCACTCCGCTATTCCGTGTCCACGGTTACCACAGTAAAGGCACTTCGTATGATGGACCGATGGCTTCTGTCGTTTGGGCTCAGGTTCCGCCGGTGAACTACTCGGCGGAGATGCTGCCCTTTTCTTCACCTGAGAGAGGACTAGCATTTCCTTCCGGAATTGCTCTGGAGTCCGGATTTCGTTCGTGAGAGCTAATCTTTCCACACGCTGATCCTGCCAGCTCAGGCGCAGAAGGATGACGGCGTTGATCATTTCAGCTCCGGTCAGGTTTTCCCATTTCACCGACAGAAGGGAGCGGAGGCGATTACCAAAAGCCCCCGTGGTCTCGTTTTCTAGCGGTAGTTCGTTGAGCGTCTTGATCAGCACTGAAGTGGCCGTCTCCGTGCCTCCATAAGCAGCAAGAAAAAGTTCCGTAAATTTCGTCCAAGTAAGACCGTGTACCGGCACTTGCGTAAGCCATTGTGCCGCGGTGCCATCCAGGGCACGACTTATAGCAAGGTACAGCTCATGGTCTTGTACAGGCACTTTGTCCACAATCGCACTAACAGTCGCGCACCACGCAACTGGGTTGGCGCCCGTGACTTCGGGATTAAAACGGGGTAGCACTAGATTCATAGATTCCGTACTCGGCTTTTGCGCTAGTGTCTGAATTAACTCGCGCATGATACTCATATGCTCTTGGACTGTTATAACCGGCGCAGATCCCACTTCTGATGTCGGGTAAAGGGCCCTGCTAGGGCCGTGGGCGTTTGGTGAGCCTCCTTCGGAGTCGGCCATCATTACCTTATCTCACGTACCCGAACTAGTATTCCGTGAACAAGCACTCCGGACGCGACAATCAACGGCGGTGACTACACTCGCGATACTCGAGAGGATATTCCTAAGTCCTCTAACGAATCCACGGCCAACGGGATGTAGGATGCACTTACTCTGTCTCGCGGATCGTCCCGCAGGGAGGATTCGCTCTGGCGAGTCTATGGGGGCTGGCAAACCCACGTTCCCGCAGCCAGGGAGGACCGTCGGGACAGCGTCCCGCTTACGTGAGTCCTCTATGTACACCGCAAGGAAGGTTTGCCGTGGTGTAAGACGAAGTCTTCCCCACGGAGCCTTGGGTAGTAGCGCACCCACGATCCTGAAGCGAAGGGTGGGACCGTCGGGAGAGCCGCCGAGGTACATTTCCTCAACTCCCGCTTACGTGAGTCCCATCTGGCTCTGTCGAGGACGGTTAGCAGGATAGCCGTGCAGCAGAGACGTGGCGGTACATCCACAAAGAACAGTCCCACCATTGACTAAGAATGGTACCACGGGCGGTCGAGCGTTAGCCCAGAGGGTGTAGCGAGCCCTCTGCTCGGCCAATTATGGGTATGGACTCGTGGTGGCAGTGGTTGTGGCCAAGTGCTGGCAAGAGGGCCGATTTAAGGGGGACATGGTTCCCCCGAATGGCCTTCGGCGGGTGAGCAGCGTCCCACCTGCTCCGGATACCGTCCCGGAAGACGGAAGGGCTTGGAAAGGGCCCCGTTTCACCTGAGACGAGTGAAAGCCCCTGCAGGCCTAACTAATCGAGGTAACATAGGTACCCGGTACCATGTGCGCTGGTTGGGCGTATCCCAACTCCAATGGCTCTAGGGATGCCCGGGTGCTGTATATGATTCTATATCTCAGGAAAGTACCCGACACCAAGAACCATACTAGATGTCTCGCGGATCGGAAGGCGCTGCTCCCTTCGTCGACGAGCTCTCCAGAAAGAATGAATTTCGTCCCGATGATGCCACCGAGGGCAACTATGATGGGGTGTGTCTAAGGACCCGAGATCATCGGATTCGTCGAGTATAGCTCTCGTTCTCAAAGTGAGGGAAGTTGACGTCGCTGTCAATTGGTCAATTTGGGACAAAGACTGCTTGTCCGTTAGAAGCATCTTAATTGCCGAAAATCCCAGGTTTTATAGCGGGTCCTAGGCTAACTGGACTTGTGCTGTGTAAGTGCCTCAATATCTAGTATTCCTTGTCCGAAGGAACCGTTGGCGTGTTTTACTGTCGGGTACCTCTATGGGTATCCTTTTAATGAGGGTCATACTATCGCTCCATACCTTTTTTTTTAAATCGCACGCCCGTCCCGTTGACCGCGGCTACGTTCGGCGACGGATGGTCGCCTTGGGTCTAGGTTTTATTATCGCAGTTCGCAAATAAGTACAACTGGGTAGAGTAACGGTAATTTATTTAATTACTTTAGTTACACGTTCATAGCTTTTTCCGAGGTTCCGGCGGGGGCTCTGGTGTCCTTTCGTCTCCGACATATATATAGAAAGATATATTATAGATTTCGTAAATTTCGTAATCTAGAATTGCTCTATAATGCCTGTAGAACATCTCAGCTACCGACCTAACCAAACCGAATCCTTACGAATTTTGTCTGTTGAGTTAAATAGACCATATCTTTCCGATGTACAGCACATTCGTTTTAGATAAATCAATTTAGATATATTTTATTTATAGCTTTAGATACAATCCGAAATAATTTATCCAAAATAGACGTTTCACTGCGTAGTGCCGGATAAAAATAATCGAATATAGCACTTGTAACTTTGAAAATGTTATAAAAGTTATTAGATGGCACTAATAAATGTCCGAAAGTAATCGCATCATTAACAACATATGCGCGAAGGGCTATTACTGTTTGTTCATCACGCGGATGTTCTCTACTTTTATCAACAAAATAATTAAAGCGCCGATTTATTATTATTTAGATGTTTATTATTATATTTATTATTATATAGATTTTTATTGTTATATTTATTACTATTTAAATATCTCAGTGCTTTTTTTGACAATATATCCGACGAGATATTCTTTTTTTTTTTTTTATTTATTTATTTAAATTTTACAATTTGTCCAGTAGGACATTTGGTAAAATATTATAGCGGTTTAATAATATAACATGTGGGTGGCTACCCCAACGGGGGTACCATCATCGTGTTTGTTAGGTTATGTCCTTTGTGAGATCTGTTGGGTGTTTCTTCTTTAGTCTCGACGAGGTATTCTATAACGCACATCTTTAAAGTGCACGTTGACATCGACAATACTGCTAATTTATTGTCAATTTCTAATTGTATATTTTCACTTTCGATGTCAATGTTCTCTTTTTCTATTTTATTTAATGGAACATCGTCTGACGTGGACATAGTGAATTGGGACAAGATTATATCCTCCTCTAATAAAGTTGCGTCACAATCAGGATGACAATTATTGTTATAAGAATTACTATTCAAATTCAACACCATTTTTTCTGATGGTGGGGCGCACTGCTTCTACAGAAGGATTCCGATTGTATGTGTCACCATGCATTCTAGGAATTGAAACAAAATTTTTTAAAATATCTGTATTGAAGTGAGAAATCATTAAAAACATTACATTTTTCTTTTTTAAATCATGGCAAAGCTTACAATGACATTTACTAATTCTTGCAATCTTAAGAAACGAGGAGGATTTTTTAATCCAGAAGATATCATTATTAACCACTATAACCTAAACATTAGGCATACTCCGTAATTGTGTTGATATAAATCACGAGGAGATTTGCTATTTAAATTATCAAATAAGTTATTGAAGGTTTCAAAAAAGCTGGTATGATGCTCGGTTTTATACAATTAGTTGAACATGCAGTGAACAAAGTAAAAGAAACTCTTTTGTTGAATACTTGGAATTTGGGCTTACGTTTCATTTTATCAAAATCACCTGGCTTTTTGTTTTTCGGTTAATTTGTAAAATGCTCTTGTAACTTCATTTCGTTCTAAATTCTATAACAATTATTCTTGGCGTTTTTAAGCAAATGTAAATAATCGAATAAAAACTAAATTTTTTTTATTTCTAATAAAATAAGGATTTTGAATATTAACCCGTCTTTCTGTCATTCTTTAATTACTTGTATTTTGATTGGAAGCAATAGCTCTAAGTTTCTAACCTATGCTGTGTAAAACATCTAGAATAACATTTAATATATTTGGTAATTGATTTGTTCTAATTCCATTCTTTGAAACATTGAGTGTTATTGGATGTTTTCAATTACTGGAATTAGAAAAATTGCACTTGTTTAAATTATAATGTTTCCTTTCACCTTTTTGATATTTCATTGTATCTAATACTAGCTTATATTAACTAACAACTATTGTGAAATAAAACAAGCAAAGAGAAAGAGATTAGTTAATTAATTGCAAACAAAGTAATTAACTAATTGTGGAAACTAATTAAAAACAACCAGAAAATCGGAGATTTAACCTACTTATCTCTTTGCCTGTATCTTACTGTTGTTCTGCCAAATAATCTCAGATTGCAAATTATTTCGTAGATTTTTATCGTTTTAAAGAGGGTATCGTTCATGTGACAATTTGTAATCCTTACTACAGTAAGCGGCACAATCTGTTTTTGTATTCTGTTGGTAATGTTGGGAGTGACACGAATATGGTAATAATATAGATGAGCATACAGCAATACAAGAATATCCTATTTTTAGTCAATGGTAGTAGGGCTCTAGAGTTTCAGGAATTCGGGCCAAAAAAATATATTGCATGATTGGTCTACCCTCATATCTCGTCTGTACCCTAATTTTATAGGTTCTTATACATACTAATGTGGTACACGTTCAACACTTGGCTGTATGGTGCAGCACCTGCATTGTGAAACAACTAAGCAATGGATGGGATGGGAGGACTCTCATTGCTTCTTTGTTAATACTTAAAATCAAACATAAACATCAGTCGTGTGCTACATGCTAGATAGAAATAGCAAAAATGTCTGAAAATTCGATATATGATATGGCCTACCGCGGCAAAACCACAGACGTTAAAAATTTATTAAATGAAGATGAAAGATTAAAAACAGCTAAAGATGGTGTAAGTGCATCGTTGTTTATATGAAATATTTTTTAAGGTTATGATATTAGTCAAATTTATTTCCTCAGAATAGTCGAATGTTAATACATTGGGCAGCACTTGGAGGACACGATGACTTAGTAAGATATTTATTATCTCTTGATGTACCGGTAGATCCTACTGATGATGTAAGTAAAATAAGCCACTAGTAAGTAATTTGTCATATAATTTTATGGTAAACTGTAAAATATGCTTTCTTATATCTTACTATTTTTATTCAGTGTTACCTAATATTTATTTTAACTATCTATTATTTCTAAATAAACCACGATATATATTTACTTATTAGTATGTTACATATAATAGTACATATAATAGGCAATATTTACCTAAAGCAGATTTTCTACTGAATTATTTTCAGTAGAAAAGTAATAAACTAAACTAAACTATTGAATTGTTGAGGGATTTCTTAAACTTACTATGTGAAAAGCATTTTAAAGTCGTTTAAATTTGATATCATATGATAGCTTATAGGAACTAAAATATTGTTTTCAATTTCATTGAATATGTTATTTCCTAGTATATACAATAAATATATAGTATATAATATATATAATAACATATATATATATTATTTTTATATATAAAGTGTTAATGTTATGATTTATTACATAAAAACATATTTAACCGTTTGAATCCTAGGGATCATTGAAAAAATAGAGTGAAAAAATCCCAAAATACCGTCAACCTGGGACTTTTCGACACAAAATCTAAACAGCGTGATCGCGCTGCTTGGGGCTCAAACGGTTAAAAACGATATAAACAAAAAGTATCTGTTTCTATGAAATAAAATTTTGGTCGTTTAAAATTAATGTTTACACTGTTAAGCAATGAAGCTTATACTCTTGTTTTATATTTATAATTGCCTTTATCTCTTCTTTTCTATGAATTTTAGTGATATGCAATTTATATAAATCTAAACTACTATACATAATTTGTAATTTATGATACATGTTATTGTATTTTCGAAAAGTAAAAAATGATAGAAATTAACAGATATTAATTATGTATATTATTATGTATATTATTATGAAAAATAACAAAAATCCACAGATATTAATCTTGTATTATTTTGTAAAATAATATTTGTTTACACCACAGTTATTTCATAAGAAGAAGAAGAAGATTTTAGGTCATTGAACTTATTTATGAAGTCAACATTTTGTCTACCATATGTAACTTGTTTGTTAAATTGAAATTTGTGGAGAACACTGTTTTAAATAGCATACCTTGAAATAAATTTTTATATATTAAACTTTTGATAATGTAATAAAAGTACAAAGAGAAAATGATTTAGAAAATAATTATTTTTTTATTATCAAGATTTCTTGCTTTTCTAATGTCAGATACAAAAAATGCACATTTTCAACTTAGTATGAGAAATAAATACCTATTAATAATTGTTTTATGTACATATGTATATATGATGATATTTAAGACATGAAATGTATAATACTACATTTAATTAGCCTGAATCTTTCACGTAATACACTATGAAATGGTTAATAATAAGTAATTACATATTTATAAAAACAGTCATACAATTTCTAGATCTTTATATTATCTTTTTATATAATCCTTTGTGATGAGGAAATATTTTAGGCATTATTTGAATTTAGATTGTTTAGATTTTAATTAATAGCAAGATTCATTTTATAACTCAAAAGATATTATAAGATCTCTGAATACAATTTGAAAGATTAAAATTTATGCTACATATCAATGTGTATATACATGAGACATCAGATGCAAATTTGATACTTTAAAATCTACAAGCATGACTAATATTTGTTGTCTTTTATACCTTAGGCCTTAGATGAGAGATTATTTGCCACATAAGTATTTTGCGACTATTATTATTATCTAGTCTGAATTAACATTTAGGAATGTAAACAAATATTTTAGCAATAATTTCACTTATGAAATATCGCTTCATATCATAAAATATAGTAATAATAGAATATAATATTTTGTATTATATAGAAAATACATGAAATTATAGTATAACTAAAAAAAAAGTTTCTTCATGCAAAGTTAAAAATATAAGATAAAATTCTTCTTATCTCTTTAAAAAAAAAATTGTAAGGTAGGCTGACATATGTTAAATACAGTTTTCTTTATTCATCTAATCTAATTATTGTTAGTTCCTGTTTGTATTTATAAACAATTTAGAATAAATTACTAACTCTATTGATAATGTAATTTTACTTCAAAAAGAAAACCTAAAAAATCAATTTCATATCAAATATATCATAAGTAATAGTTTAGAAACATTCAAAACTAAATATTATTCAAAACTACACTACTTATTTTTACTACTACTTATTTTTAGTTTTTCAAGTTCTATTGTTATCCAAAGGCTTATAAAAATATTGTAGGGTAGCACCTAGCATCAACTCATTTTTACATGAGGAATCATCTACTCCTTAATTGCATCACGTTAAATTAATTAAATATTTTAATTGTGTTGTTTAGATTGATATGACACCATTAATTTTGGCAGCATCAGCTGGTCGTGAGAAAGTTGTTAATACCTTACTAAATGAAGGTGCAAATGTTAATGCCAAAACTCAAGAAGGCCATTCAGCATTGCAATATGCGGCATCAAAAAACTGGAAATCTATTTGTGCTGCATTACTAGAAAAAGATGCTTATATTAATATTACCGACAAACGTGGTGCTACACCACTACATAGAGCCGCATCTAAGGGCAATATTGCTATTGTGAAACTTCTCATAGAATATGGACGAAATTTAGATATCGGTAGATTTTTATATTAAAATCTTTGTTTAATCAACACCTATCTCATCTAATTTTCTAATAATCTTTAAATAGATGTTTTCATCTAAAAATAGTAAGCTTTCAACAGCTTAATTTCTTAACAATTATGAAGATTATTATACATTTCTCTGAACATCAATTTAGATGTTGTGGTTTTTAAGTAAATGTAATTAAATTTATTTTTTGAATTATTGGATAATAATTTGTATGAGTTATAAATATTAGTTCTATGATGTATATATTTTACCTAGGAAACTTTTTTTCTAGATAGTAAAGATGTTGATGGCAATAGTGCATTACATTTAGCATGCGAGGAAAATCGTGTTGATGAAGCTAAGTTGTTAGTGAAAAATGGTGCTACCACAACACTGATGAATAAACAAAAGAAAACGCCTCTGGATTTAGCAAGTCCAGGATTAGTACGGCAACTGAAAGAACTACAGGGAAATTGATCTTTAATAATAAAATGAAGCATCAATGTCATTGGCTCAGTGATGTTCAATCTGCGTTTTTTTAGCGTTAATGCAAACTTAATATTTGATAATATAAAAGGTGTGTTATGCTAATTTATTTATACAAATTCGTACAAATAACTTTGTTATGTTAAAGATAATACAGATATGAGATATATATGAATGAATTCCTATATAGTTTTTAAATAACAAGTATTCAAAAAGAGAAAGAGAAACAAGAACTTACATTAATTATAGTTAGCATCTCAATGTACAATCATTTTTATAGTTGTAAGAGATACAAAATGAATGAAAATAACATTAATGTTTTCTTCAACTTGAAGATACAGCGTTCTTCCATACTACATGAAAATGTTATTAAAGCAAATTGTTTATGTGGGATAATGTTCAAAATGCCAATATTCAAAATAACATATGGCATATAACTAGAAACTATCTTATAAGATTGTATTAATTAATTTGCAAACAAAATTTAACAAAATCATTTAATCTAAAACCGTTGAAACTATTTCATCTGCTGTCTATCCAATATAAATAGTTTAACATATTTATTTGAATAAAAAAAGTCAAATAAAGGTGAACATTTCTTATAAAAGTCTTCATCTTCGTAAAAATATGGATACTAAATGGAACAAACGTTTCTCAATAATGTTAATATATAATATATAAATCTCATCTGCTTTTTATATATTACACAAAATTAAAATCATCTATTATTATAAAACTTCAAAGTCATGTGTAAATAGTTTAAAGAACTATTAATTTAAAGAATTAGTTTCCTAGCTTAAAGAAAATTGTTCAAAAATTTGTATGTTTATAACATTCTTTTCATATCTTTCATGTATGTTAATTTAAAAAATGTATTAAGCAATAATAACAAATATATTACATAATTAAATATTCGATGCTCTTATATCAACAATCAATTTCTCTGAAATTCAACTAATTTTTTAAATTACACTTTTTTAAAAGGATGCTAATAATAATATAAAATTATAAAGAAATAATATACCAATCATTAATTAAATAACCGATTGAAAATCACTGACCATAACACTTTCTTATTATTCTCAGTTTTCAGCATTTATTATGCTTTCTTTTTAACATACTTAAGTGTTATTAATATTTGATTTATACCTATATAAAATGTATCAAAAAGATTCATTATTTAGCTGGTCAAATCCTATTATCGCTGTCTCCCATTTTTTACTCTTCCAGTTAATTTATTTTTTCCATACTTATCTGTTTCAACCCCATTGGGATTCATACTCTTAAATAGAGATAACATTTCCAATTCCAAAGTTAATTGCTTAAATAAAATGCACCACAGTTGAAAATTATTTTCTGTGCTTATTTACACAAATTCACAGCAGTTCACAGATAACATTAGGTGGTCTAGATTTCTTTTTCCTTCAGAGAAATTTTGGATGGTTTATAAAAAATATGTTATGGAGTTTTTAGTTTATTTTTATATATAAATTTTTTTAATAATTTCTTATCAGATAAATAATTTGATATAAACAAATTTTCAATTTAAAAAGTATATACATATTATAATTTTTCCTACTAATTCTATATTAAATTGACACTCAAATTAGAAACAAATAAGATAATAAGAGTCTATCTTGAAATATTAATTCTTTTCAAAATGTTGAATGTATTACTTAAACATCTTTGATAATGGAATATCAGAAAATTTGGTATTTTTAGAAGATATATATATATATATATATGAGAGTATATTAAGAATAAGAAATAAAATTCTGTTTTTACTAAGTATCGTAAATTCATTTCAATAATTGAAAAAGGAAATGAAGGAAAAATTAACAAAATTTTTATTATGGCTATATTGGAGATATTTTAGTATAATTGTTATGTTGATTGAATTTCTTTTACATTATTTATTTATTGTTATATCTCTATTCATTATTTATAATAAAAATAATAATAATTATTATTGTGGTGTGATTTTGCACAATTAAAGATGTATATTTTTTACAATCATCCAAATTTCCATCAAAAAGAAATGCATTTGATGAAAAGGTTGTCGACGTTTCAGTGTTCGGTATTCAAGCTTTCTATACTTTATAAAAGATCCTGAGGTTCAGAGCTTTCACCTATGTTTCCAGACCTAAAAAAAGTACAAATATGTATATATATCCTTTTACATTTCATTTTTGCATTCTACTCACACATCGTCGACATTTCTATTCAATAGATATAATTGAATACAATGATTCTTTTTACGTATGAAATTATAATTTATTTCTTATTAAGTAAATTCGTCGAAAATGTGTATAAGTTTATTAATTTAATCAAAAGATTTTCAAATTTAATTCATCATCGTTATGTGGAGAAAATAGTCCACGATGGTGTGAAGTGGCAGTTCAATTACGAATTTGAAAAGCCCGCCTAAAAAATCACTAGAAAGTTGTTTAATGTAAAAAACAGGCCGGTTTCGTCCAGACACCAATCACTTTGCCATATCAAAAAATAGAATATTCCGGACATATATATAAAGTATGCAATAAAGTATGTTGCACTTAGGAAATAATATTTTTGTACAAAGTATATTTTGTTTTTGCTCCAGCATCGGTTACGAAGTAATCTAATTGTTTTCAATATCGAAATTGATAGTACACGTTATATATTAGGTACTTTTATCGCAAAAAATACATATCTATTAAGCTTTTTTTATGTTTAATTGAAGAATGAAGTAAATCCGTAGAAAATAAATTGATCAAGTAGTATCATTCAATTTTTTTATAATAATTTTTTTCGGTATAAGATTTGTTTACCAAATACCCCATACTTTACGATACTCTGTATACGTATACATATGTACGTGCAATACATATGATCGCTCATTAACCTCCTTTTATCTTTCATTCCGGGTTGTAAATACCTTTAAGAATATTTATCTGTGTAATCAAATAATGGATATCTCAAGGTAACAGGGAAAAGCACATCGCAAGTACATATAAAGTCGTTTGCCTGCTTTAAATTCTTTTCTTTGTTTAAATCTTTACAAAAGGAGGTTAAAAATGCGTTTTTTCTAATGCATGAGAAATGCACATGTCGTAAAAAATGCATATATAAAAACATTGCTGGCTTTCTCTTCTTCCTTTTTTAATTTTTGTTTTGTGATTTTCGACGATTCAATTTTAAATGCATAAAGAAATTCATTAGAACATTGCTTTTCTACCTAAAAACATTACCGGTAGAAGTAAAGTAGTCCTTCGAAACTGTTTGAAAAAGTTTAATATGTATATATAGCTGTAAAAAATTGACGTTTATTAGTATGATATTTATAAGTTCATGCAGATGGTAAAACAATGATATGAAAACATACATCGACTTTTCGATGCATTTAAAATTGAATAATACGAAACGAAAAAGTTCTCGATCTACGATCGACCCTAAGTACCAATTGATAACTCTCGATCGTCGATTTCTAGTTCGTTCCGTCAGACGAGTTGGAAACAAAAAAATTGACTATACAATGATTATTTGAAAGAAATCAAGAAGAGCAATTATTAACACATTCGACCGAAACATAAAGAATAAAATTTTTCTTAAAAATAATAATACTACTTTTCTTCACTTTGAAATTTGATATCCGAATAAGATATCTTTTTCTCTGCAAGGTATTTAGACATAAAAAAGCAAGTTTTCTTAGACGTTCTTTAGCTTTCGATCGTTTCAATCTACTTTAATTTCCTTTAGAACCTTCCTTAAACTTCTGTGAAACATAAAAGCAATTTTTCTTCAGAAGTTTTAAATTTACTTTTTATTCGTTTGATTCGATGCTGTTAGTATATTATTTAAAAAACAGTTTCTTTAAACACTTTGATTAACAAAAAGTAAGTTTCAGCCTTTCGAAAATTCTATTAATCTCACATCTTTCGGAACGATGCTAGAATCGTCCGTCATTGGCTTGATTATTAAAAATAATTACAAGTAACATATTACGATATTTTTCGCGATAAAAATAAAAACTGCGGCAATATAATAATTAATAATAATAATAATAACTATAATATAATTATAATAGATATTAATGCTGCCTAAATGCGGTGTTAATTCGTTATCGATTATGCAGCCCCAATAATATATTTCTAGTCTGAATCTTACCCGACTATGTGGTAGCATTTTCCAAAAAAATGACGAACATCTTCATTGTAAGATATAATTGAAAGAATGTCAAATATGAAGTGTGTATGGCATTCAAGTACTGTTAATGCATTATAGCATTAATATACATATTTCGTAAGCGTATATTTTGCACATTGAATTTATCGAAAAAAAAGTTCGATTAAATTTACTTGTACAACCTTCTTTTGCTGTTTGCTTATTAACATTGAAAAATGCTAATAAGCTTGTTATAAAATATATAAGAAAGACTCGCTCATATCAAGTTGACCAGAGAAAATTCGTCATTTTCTGTGGAGTTCCGGAAGAAACGGAGATAAAATACTACTTAATACGGCCCTGTCGGGTTTCTTATGTACAGAAGAAAGCCGCCGCCCTCGTGTAATGGCATCGTTGGGTGCACTGGAATCGACTTCTGAACTCATACAAAGGAGTTCTCCGATTCGAACTTAACTTTGATCGAAACGGATCTTGCACACACTTCTTGGACCTGGATATTTTTATGAGTTTCCTGCGTTGTGAGGGTTCAATAAGTGGTGTGTTTTCTTGTTCAGTTGACAGTTTCCTCACCATCGATGCTTTCATCCTGTGTCGTCGAATCGTCGCCGGATCCACCGGTTTGAACAGAGCCGCGTTTCAGACGCGTCGAACTAAGGCTTATTGGAGGACCACCTCGTCTGTGCAAACATTTCATACAGTTTTAATCAAATACCCTGCTATCTAAGAAAGACGATGAATAGTTTCATAAAAATAAACAAAACGATTTTTAAATTATCAAAATTAAATGTCGTTTTTCAATCTACAGATGCTTGGTATACCCTTTTCCCAGTCAACCAATTATATACGCAAAAGTAACAAAGTAATAACAAATTATATGATAAGCATTTTAAAATAACTATTTTAAAGTCTCTTATTATGTTTGAAGATGTTTGAAATTACATAAAGAAACAGAAAACGAATAAGTAAAGTTAATGAGAATGTAACTAAAATTATATATGTAATACACACGTATAAGATTAGTGATATATCTTTAAGAGAGAAAATAGATTTTGGGATAAAAGAATCGTTAATAAAATTAATCAAATAGTCAGGAAGGAAGGATGCACTACAAAATAATATACAATTAATACAATAAATAAATGAAAAGTAGTAATAGTCACAACTCACATAGTATAATGGAGAAAAAAGGAAGTAACAAGACAAAGGAGAAAATTATTTGAAATATTTGCAAGAAATATTCTATATAATTGCATATTTTATAGTTCAAAAATATATCTAAACTATATGCATATGTATAAATGACATGATTCGATATTAAAAGTAATTTAATTTATAGACTAACCAAGACTCGAGGAATGCTTGAGACTTGAAGAAATTCCGCTTTTTTCACGTGGGGTATGAACTATTCTTTTTCCCTCGACGCCTAAATATTTTAATATGTATAGTCATTTCTTATTTTCAAACCAATTTCCAGTAATTTAAATAAAAGGCAAAGAATTAGAACCTTTTGTCTATTAAATATCTTGACATATTTATCTTTCTCATAAGAAATAAATTATATAATAAAATTTTGCAACAAGTGCAGAGAATTTACTATTGTTTATAAATATCAAACGGTTTTTATATAATCGATATATATTTATCTATATTTGATTTCACGTCTATATGAATGCCAGAGAGTAAACACCTCACATTCTATTTAAATTCTATTCTATTATAAATATAAAACGAATAAAACGAAAGATATAAGTATTTAAAAAATTGAACGACTAAAACTTACCTTAATTTATTTTTAAGATTTGCAACCTCTCTGGTTAGCTCTTCTTGAGATTCAAGCATATCATCCATTTCTCTTTGCGCTTTCCTTTTCATTGCTTTATGCCTGCTAATTTCTTCTTCAGCTTCGTCAAGCTGTCTCTTCAAAGCTTTCATTCTAGCATTTACTTTTTCTGCTTGTTCTTTATATTGATCTGAATTTCTCCTTTCGTCTTCTAACTGTAAACTTAATTCCTTTAGCTTTTTCTCCAATTTTCTATTTATCTTCTGCTGTGCAAATCTTTCTTTTGCTTCAGTTTCTAATTGTTCATCAAGATTATTAATCTTTGACTCTAATTGTTGAATGGTAGCTTTGGTCTTTGCTCTTTGAGCAGTTTCTAATTCTGTGAGTTTCGCCTTCAACTCCTTATTTTGCCTTTCTAATAACAATTTGTGCGATTCCAATTTCTGTGTAGTTGATCTCTCAGTTGTTAAATCATTTGTTAGTTGTTCGATAGTTATTTGCGCTTTTCTAGCTCTATCCATTAGCAGTTCACCATTTGATTGCTCTTCTTCTAACTCTTCTTCCAATGTTGCTATTCTAGCTTCCAATCTACGTTTTTCATCCAACATTAATGTACCCTTATTAGCATTATTATTGAGTTCTTCCTGTAATTCGTCTCTTTCGTTCTCAGCAGCTCTTCTAGCGCGTTCACTGCTGGCATAATCTTCAGTTAATTGCATCAAGTCTGCTTCTAAACTCTTTACCTTTCTCTCAGTTTCTTTAGCACTTGCTGCAAGTTCATCTCTGGCAGCTCTAGCTTCCTCAGTTTCTCTAGTGCAATCTTTTATTTGGGCTTGAAGTTTTTTCAATTGTTTCAGTGCATCTTCTTTTACCTTATTGTGCATTTCCAATTGCTGTTCAATATCTTTATAGTCTGCTTCCATTTTTTTACGTTGTGCAATAGCGGCAGCTCTTTGTTTTCTTTCATCCTCTAATTCCGCTTCAAGATCGCGCAACTGTTTCACCAACCCTCTTCGTTTCTCCTCAGCTTGTTCTTCTTTAGCTTGCAAGTCTCGCTCGAATTGGGCTCTTAGAGCTTGCATATTTACTTCTAGACGCAACTTTGCATCTTCCGTAAATTGTAACTCATCCTCGAGCTCTTCTACTTGAGAACGTTGCTCCGCCAATTGTGATTCAAGAGCACGTTTTGCTTTTTCTAGTTCATGCACATTTTTGTCTGCTGTTCCTTGATTGTTTACGAGTTCGTCCAATTCTGATTGGAGACCTCGACGAATTCGTTCGAGTTCTTCAACTTTCTCATTCATTTCGTCAAGTTCTCGAGTTAAGGATAAGACACGAGTTTCTTTTTCACGGGCCTCACGTTCGGCAGCATCACGTTGCTCTGCATACTGTTCAGAGACCGCTTTTTCTTCAGCCAGCACCTTAAAAATAATAATAATACTAAGAGAAAGAGAAGTTTTAAAATTGATCATACTAATTCTACTATTACTTTTGAAACTTATTAAATGTTTATTATATCTAAATGTAACGTAAAAATGAATGATATTTATATTACTGGTAATTAACATCTTATAGACCGTGAATAATCTGTGAGAAGCGTGCAAAAAATCATACTGACGATTACACATTGTGCTTTAATAAACATCTTTGTGGAAGTGGAATTTTTGAAGCCATATAATGTTATAATAAATTATATCATGATATATAATTATAAATAGAGTTACTAGATAATATATACAAATAATTATATCCGATTAAAAATTTGTGCATAAATGGTCCATAAGATATTCAATATTGCGTAAAAATAAAAAATGGTTCAGTGTAAATAATTTTTATATTGTTATTGGATACCAAATTTTCTACATTAAATATGATGAATCATTAATAATGATAATTGAAAAACTCACAGAAAGTTCCCCAAACTATCGTTAATAATTAAAAAGAAGTAACAATTCTATTAATTGCAAATTAATATAGAATTAAAGAATAAAAATTAGTTATAGAATAATAGAATAAGAATATATCTAATTATTCAGATATGGTTAATAATAGAAACAAATAATCAGTATAATATGAATATTAAGAATTTATTTGCTTCTGCAGACATTCAAATCAAAACTAATAAAACTAATAAATTGGAATTTATTGTACTGTAGATAAACTAAGAATTATTAGTATTAAATTAAATATAAATTAAGAATTTTAATTTTATATTTTTCCAGTTAATAATCAAAACTGCACCCACAGTTACCTTATCGAAATTTTTCTGTTTCTTCTCCAATTCCAGCACCTTTGCTCTTTGCGCTTCGAGCTCAATGATACTATCTTCTAATTCTGCTTGAATCTTTTTCTTTGATTTGTCTAATTTATCATTAGCAGCTTGTAGTTCTTCAACTTGTCTTTGAAGTGCTTCAATGTCTTTCATGCACCGTTTTCTTGCTTCTTCCAATGCTGTAGCAGCTTCAGTTTCTTCCTCAACTCTTTTCTTTGCTTCAGCCAATTGTACAGTTAAGCCCATAACCTATTTTAAAAAAACAAAGCTGCTAAATGAAGGTTTCATTTTTGTGATTTTTTAAAAGCATACCAAATTTTTTTGATTAACACCCAGATATTGAAAATAACGAACTTTATAATAAGTAACTACAATTAAAATTAGTTAAGTGCACCTACATTTGAAAAGTTTTAAATCATCAGTTAATTAAATAATTAGAAATCATACCTGTTTATCTAAGCATCTCTTTGCCTCCTCTTCTTCTTCTAATTGATCATGCAGACTTTCCTTTTCACTTTCTAACGCTCTCAATTTTGAACTTAAAGCTAATTTTTGTCTTGTTTCCTCTTCAAGTTGTTGCTGAAGTTCTGTAAATTGAGATTCGCAAGTTGCTGAAGCTTTCAAGGCTGCAGAAGCTTTCAACTCTGCTGCCTCTAATTGTTGCATAATACTTTCAGATTCTTGTTGTAATTTTGTTACTCTTTCTATCAGTTCCTGCCTGTTTCTTTCCACTTCTGCAAGTTTTGCATTTACTTCAGCAAGTTGTTGTTCAGCCTGTTTTCTTCTTCTATCTGATTCTTGCCTGCTCGCACCAACAGATCTAAGTTCTGTAGCTAAATCAGCATTTTCAGCCTCCAACGTTCCCTTTGCTTTTTCTAAAACAGCTTTAGTTTTCTTCAATGCATCCATTTGTTCGTTCAAAGCAGTCAATTCCTGCGTGTGCTTATGACGCATATCCGCCAATGTTGCTTCATGTATTGATGTTTCTTCTTCTAAATTCTTCTTTAATGTTGCTAATTCCTGTTCTCGTTTGCTTCTTAATTCTTGCTGTGCAGCAGTTGTATCTAAAGAATCTAATAATTCATTTTTCAATGCTTCTAATTCCTCATTTAAGTCTCGTTTTAGTTTTTCTGCTTTTCCCCTGGCAGCCTTTTCAGCTTCTAAGTCTTCTTGAAGTTCGGCCAATTGAGACTCTAATTCACGAAGTGCCTTTTGAGCTTGAGCTTTAGCTGCTCCTTCTTCATCCATTTTTGCCATTACTTGATTTAATTCTTCTTCACGTTTACCAAGTTGCAGTTGAAGTTCTTCTACCTATAAAAATTTATATTATTACTATTGTTTTATACATTTTACTTAAAAATATATTTCTTACTTCAGACTAAAATTATTCTTACTTTTTTCTAATGTGCTTTTATTGACAGAAAATAGGAAAACAGAACTTATAAAATCACTATACCTGTGTCTTCCTTTCTGCAAGTTGTTCCTTCAAATCTGATACTTCAGTTTCTATTTTCCGTTTTGATCTATCTACTTCCTGTCTTTGTTGATGATCTTTCAACAACCTTTCTTCAAGATCTGCAATCGTTGCTTCATGTTTTGCTTTTAATTTGGATAAGTGCTTCGCTTTTTCTTCTTCCTCGGCAAGTGTCTGAGATAAATCATTTGCTCTTTCTTCGAGGATCTTTTTCTCCTTCAATAATTTTTGATTTGTATCCTCAGAAAGTGCAAGGTCTTCCTCAAGTTTTTTGATTTTTGCATCACATTGTACTTTCTCTAACTGTAATTTCTGTCTAGCAGCTTCCTCCTCCTCTAACTGCTCTTCAAGATCACTTATATTTAATTGCAATTTCTTTTTTTCTTGAGTCAATCCAGCACTTCTTTCTTCTTCCTCTTCAATTCTTGTTTCCAAATCATGAAGAATCTCTTCTAGTTCTTGCTTTCTGGCAGCTAATCTCGCTCGCATTTCCTCTGCTTCTGCACATAATTCGACTTCAGCTTGTAATTGTTCTGCTAACATAGTTTTTTCTTCCAAAACTTGTTGATATTTTCGTTCATATTCTTGTGCAGAATGTAATTGCATTTCTAACTTGTCCCGTACTTGTTTCAATTCATCTTCTTTTTGAGTCAATTTTTCCTCTTGTTTTGTCACTTCCAGAAGTGGTTTCACCTTTGTATACAAACGCCACCATTGCCAATTTCTAAGTTTTAAGTAAGCAGCACAATTTCTTTGAATAATTCTAATAGCATTTAACTGTTGCAAACGTTTCTGATAATTTCTGCGAGCAAGAAAACCACGACAGAATGCTTGGAAATTAACAATTATGTCAGTAATTTTATAATCACGTTCTTCTTCAAGATGAGCCAAAACTCCAGCACGGAAGAAAATTTTTGATTGACCAACGCGATAAAGATTAGGGTCAAGTTCAAGAGCTTGAATCTGAAATATAGATTTTGTGAAATTACATATACATATATGTTTTAAATTTCTAGAACAATTAAGAGCAAATAATAAATTATATTATGTATATGAATACATATATATATTATTGATTTATATATGTATATATAAATTTTAAATCAATATAATCAATATTTTACCAATTTAATATTTTATTAATATTGAATATTGTATTCCATCATCATTATTATTATTGTGATATTCATTCGTAGTAAAAAATGCAATATATAAACAAGATTACACTTACCATTTTCTCACAAGCTTTCTTTCCATCCATAAACCCTTTAGGAATAGCATTTGGTGTTAGAAGTTCGTATCTTTGTCTGAATTCTTGAAATGGTATTCTATTTGGAAATCCTTGTCGGCAAATTCGAATTCCTTCTAAAACTCCATTACATCTCAATTGATCTAGTACCAATGGTGCATCAATTTTTCCAGCCTTCTTTTCATGATTTGGTATGATGCATCTTACAAAATTAGGATTTGTGTTTCTTAAAGTAACCATTAATTTTGCTAATTGTTCCTTGTACAATTGAGAAACTGTTCTGAACATGCCTTTTCTTGTTCTTGCACCAAATTGTGTATCAGTTAATGCTTGCTGAGCCATTCCAACAATTTCTGCATCTTTCCAAATATGACAAACGAAAGGATCTTGTGAATTTTGTAAAAGGCTAACAACATTTTCATTCAAAGGATCCATATTTTTCATTAACCATTTAGCAGCTGAATAATCAACTTTTCCAGCATAATGTATGATAGCAAAATCTGCCACACCTCTGAAGTCTGTTTTCATGAATTTTGGATGTACACTATGTGCACCTACTAATTTTTCAACAAATGTTTTATCTGTTGCTTTAGGGAACCAACATTCTTCATCCAGTAAAGCCATGATGCCTGTTTTGAATTAAAATTTGCTTAAGTTATTGAAGAAGGATTGACGATAAATAAACATAATTTGTAAATAACAAAGTTTCCAATAGAAACAAAAGTAATTCAATTTTAAAACACTGAAAAAGTAATATTAAAATGTATACAATGTATTATTTAAATTCACTAGCATGTTACTTCGACCGAGTGACTTCAGAAAGAAAATGTGGAATGTAGATATGTATTAAATGTACAAGCTACATTAAAAAGGAGTATTAAGTAATTCGAACGTACCCATCGGTTTGTCAATCAAATCAATAGTTGGTTGCAAATCTAATCCAAAATCAATAAACTTCCATTCAATTCCTTCCCTTTGATATTCTTCTTGTTCCAAAATGAACATGGTATGGTTGAATAATTGTTGTAACTTCTCGTTAGTATAATTAATGCATAACTGTTCGAAACTGTTCAACTCGAATATTTCAAAACCAGCCATATCTAAGATACCGATAAAACTTGCTCCTTGTCTTTTTGTCCGATCCAATGATCGGTTGATTCGGTTTACAAGCCACCTAAACATTCTCTCATAGCAAGCTTTTGAAATTGCTTCTACGGCAAATTCAACTTGCTCTTTTGTTTGTGCTTTCGTTACGAAGTCTCTACCCACTTTAATTCTTGGTTTTAAAAACGCTTTTGTCATTTCTGTTACGCTCAAACCGAGTAAATGAGAAATTTTTTGAGCAACAGTATTGTCTGGTAACGTGGCTTGATCCGAGTTCCTTTCTTGACGGAACTGCATAGAACCAAATAACATTACTGCAGACACGATACGAAAGATCGAAGAAAAATCTTCATTTGTCATGCCCATGATATGCATGGACTTCACGGTTGAGAAGAACTCAGCTGAATCATCCACTCCTGGAACTGGTAATGCGCCATTGGAAAGGAATGGATAGTGTTTCGGATCCTCCAAGATAAATTCCTCTGAAATTTTTTAAATATTGAATCATTTTTGTGTTCTTTTTTTAAATATATTAAAGGAATAATTGTATAGCATGAAAGAAGATAACTGTTATTTATTATCTTTAACGAACTTAATGAACTACTATTTTCTAACTATAATGAAACATACAATATAGATAATATTTAGTACTTTCTTTTTTTGAAATATATTCATTTTAAATAACTCAGAATATAATAACTCAAAAATTTGAATTCACTCAGAATAACTTATATCATTGAAATTGATATAATAGAAGTCTACTGATTCTTTTCTCTACTTATGATTTTTTGCTCATACAGAAAGAGTTCATGCTCAAGTAAGTGCACTAAACTGACAAGAGTATTTAATCTACTGACTACAATTTTGTTGAAATAAATAAAGTTCATAAAAACGGAATTCTACTATACTTTAGTTTGCTCTTTAACAACAATAAGCATGACAAATTATTTGTCCCATGATCTTGTATAATCAAGATCCAGTATTATTGGAACTTATAGAGAATGAAATATTTAATTGCATATAATTGCATTTATTTTGAACTTATGCTAACTCGTGCTTGAACTCGTGATGAACTCGTAAACGAATAAAGATCAAAATTTAAAGCCTGAATATATACTCAAATCTGTATTTACAAAATTAATTTTTTATTTCAATTTCTCCCTTTTCTAGAAATTAGATTCTCGAATTAGAATTAGAATCTAGAAATGATTCATCAAAATATGTCATTTTCATCCTCCATCTGCAGTGTTGCTCCAAAGTGCACAGTGAACGGAGTACAGCTGAGCTTTACAGAATGGATGATACACTCATAGTGAAACGCCACTGACAAGTACATATAAACGCATGTTGAATGCATAATCGAACGATCAGTTCGCATTTCTATGATACACATCGTACAAAATGAATATGGAAACGAATGTGGATAAATCAGAATTTTGATTTTTTGCAAATTAGTGAATATAATTATTATGGGTATTTGCTTATACAAAATGTTTTGCTAAGGGTAAACGAAACTTTGCAAGTTATTTTGTGGTGTTATTCTAAGTAGAAAACATCTAATAAGCATATCATTACTCCTAGTGTGCTAAAAATGCCTCTTAATGCAATAAAACTAATTATTTATCCGCAGTGCTCATTTGGAGTCTTCATCTGAAGCATTCATCCAGTGAAGTTGTGTAAATACTCTGGCTTTAATCCTTCATTTTCTCTGTGGACGAATCATCGCCAGTGGTTCTCCAATGTGAAACAGTGTAAATTCAGTTTTACTACAATTTAGCCATTTGCATTTTGTCTCGTACACAATTAAATTTCATAACCGTTCTATTTTATACGTGGCTTCCATATTGCATCAATTCCATTTGGGATAATATATTCTTCCAACCTTTAAGACAGAGATTTATATATGCCATTTCATAAACAGAAATTTAAACAGGAAATGGAGAACAAGGACGTTCTAAATTTGTATTTTGACGAATGAAGAAACTGATGCATTCATCATAGCGTTACGTTATTAAACGACGTCCAAAATGATTCGTTGCCTGACATTCCACGCATGAATAATTGAACTTCAAGTCAGGTAGCACAGCTGAGTCATCTATGAAGAAGGTTGTTTCAAATCGTTCGTATCCTGAAAGAGCGGGCTTAATCGGAGAATAGATTCGGCTATGGATCAAAATATCCCTAACAAGTACAACACATAATGGGCGGAAACGTTCAGTGTCTCGAAGCGGGAATATCGATTCACTTCTCCGTTGCGAATAGTAATAAACAGTACGTCCTATGGGCTTGGCCTGAGTCAATAACATTTTACACGGCATAAACGTGCACAGAATAAACCTATATAAGACAAGTTGAACTGATAATGAACTGATAACATATATCATCATTTCCATGAATCTCAATCTCATATTGTTATTAAACCAATAAATTCTAAAATACTTCTTGCAATCTATTTACGAAGTTATTCGTGGCAATGAAGCTGTTCCCTCAAATATCGTTTATCTTTACAGTTAACATATTAAAGCGAAATAACTGAAAGAAATTTTTGTTATAAAAGGAAAATTATGAAAAATGTAAATGATTGTTTTATTACCAATGATAAATCTCGACTTACTTTTTTGATCAGCGGAGGCACCCGCTAGGAGTTGATAAAATATGTGGAAGGTTCTCTCATCTTTCGCTTGTCGAATTGCTCTTGACTTTTCCAGAAGATAAGTCTCTATGTTCGCACCGGCAATGTAACCCGAGGCATCGAAGTTTATTCGAATAAATTTACCCTGTTTCATAAATTGTCAGTTATTAACATTATTGATTATCATTAAGGCAAATTGTTTGTTAGGTACAATGCACTACTTAATATTTTCTCCTTTTAGATTCTTATTTAAAAAGAATATATATAGATATATTTTAAAAATAAAATATATATATTATAACTAATTATAATATATAAGTATATAGTTAATAAATAAAAAATATAATTTATATAATATATTTAATAATAAAATTTAAAAAATGATACATATACATACATGTGCGTATATTTTTTCTATTTTCTGAATCACAGTAGAAAATATTAATTTCATTGTATTATATCTGTTAATAAATACTTATAAAAAATATTTGTAATAAAAGTAATTGTTTTTTATTATGCAACTTTAGAACAGTATATGCAATCAATTTATAGAAATAATTAATTAATAGTGCATTATGTTTCTTAAAGTAAATATTTTACCTGAAGAAACAAAAACGTTTTTGTCGCATAAAAGGTTTAATTGAAGACGAATATTAATTTTGAGAAAATGTTACAAGGAAAAAGAGCAATATTTGTCGAACTTACAAATCGGGATGAGTTGTCATTTTTCACTGTTTTAGCATTCCCAAAAGCTTCTAAAATTGGATTCGCTTGTAAGAGTTGCTGTTCCAATTCACCCTATCATCAAAAATTAATCACATTAGTAAACATAAAAATTGTTAATTTATCTCGCAACCTATGTATCTGTTTATGTATTGTTTTTAGCAAAATTATATATTCTCTGATTTTATATTGTCAAACGCATTTCATAATACTTTAAAAGTTCGGTGGAGAAGTTATAAAATATAGACGTATCTAATCTACAAAGTTACTGTTAACTGACATTGATAGAAATAGAAAAAAAAGCATTTCCTTCAAATGGATCTGCAAATAATAGTAAAACCGTAAAATGTAAAAATGCTTTCAAAGTACTTGTAGAATTGTAGATAATTTGTAAAGATAGTCATAACTTTATTATATAAGCAATAAACGCTTCTTATAAGGCTTTAAATAAATAATACGTCGTTAAACGAATTTACAGAACGTGCGCAAATACAATAAATTTTTAATAGAACAATAAATTCATTTATGTACACTTTAGGAAATTTGCAAAATAATTGCGATAAATAAAACATGAGCAATGCATGAAATGCAACAAAAATTATGATATAAACAGATATTTTTTAAAGAAATATTATATCATAGTTTGTTTCACTACAACAATACATGTTGCTAATTAGCTAATAATTGTCTCGTCTAAATCACCAAACAACCAAAATAATAATGATTATTTCAGAACAATTAATAATGTAAAAGCGTAATTCATTACCCATTGTATCTAAAGGATACAAAACGTTGTATATTATCTTAAATTGAAGAGTGCTTGGAAAGAATACAGTGTTTGCAAGAAACAAGTATTAACGTGGACCAAATTTATGAAAAAGAAGAGCGCATCTGTAGGAAAACCTATGTGTGCCACTTTTTAGTTGTAAAGAAAAATCAATGTTTGATACAATTAGACAAATGGCATAGACAAAAGCTAAGAAACAATCAACTAATGTTTACTGGCACTATATATTTTTCTGTAAAGGAGACGTTGTGACACCATCTTCTAGCATTATGGATAATCATTAAGTAAGGGAAATTGCACCTAAATTCTATGCTATGGCTTTCTCAGTGGTATGTGGAACATTTTCCAATAAAAAATCCAAGTTTCTCAATCTTGGCACTTACAGTATTTTTTACAGGCACCTTTCAATTAAATAACAGAATTTATAAGTTTCTATTTAACTTAAGAATCAATATGAACATTTTAATAAATATAGCAATCAATAGGAAAAAACGGCATGAAGCTAATTTCTCAGCTTGATCTATCTATTTATAAAATCTATGTAATCAAAGCAATAGTTGATAAAATGGCTAAATTAGTTATAATCGTGTTTAATGTTTAATATAAAGAAAACATTGATCTCCGATATTTACCATTTCCATTATTATAAAACAAAGAATATCGTTACGTTATTTAAAACTTCATACGATTAAGCACAAAGTAAAATATGTGGCAAGCATACAGCACACGCACACACATACATAAACATGACAGCGAATATATTAATAAATAATTTAATCAATCGACTCTCACGTTAATTACCGCAAATTTATCCGAAACATTTCCGGAACCCTGAATCCAGCGAGCAGCAGTGAAAAAAAAAAAAAAAAAAAAAAAAGAGTAAGAAGAACATGTTAGAACTTCGAAATACTTTGTTTCTTAATCGACTAAAAAGCTATCGTGTTAAAGACAATATTTTGAAATTAATTTTTAATTAACTCTCCACTTTATTAGTACGTAGAATAAAATACGAAGGAGGAGAGAAAGACGAAAGGGAAGAGAAGGTGAAAGAGAGAATAAGCCAGATTAAGTTTCTATTAAGATTGGTAATATTAAATATAGTTAATTTACATATATCATTAGATAGAAATAAGTATGAAAAATACCCGATAGATGAAACGAAGACGCAATAACATACATATATTTTTACGTGCATAGAATATACGAAGAAGTTAACAAAGTAATGGGAACAAAACTTCCAAAACCTGGGAATACAAACTGTTAGTGTTAACCAAAGCTAAAAACAAATAGATATTACAAAACAGAAAGCGAAAAGAAAAATAAGAAGGAAATATAAAGAAGGCAGACAGTAGCGTATATATCGCGTGAGCGGAATGTTGATCATTTTGTTGTTGACTTACTATGATTAATGCCGGACTTGGTGTCTAGGTATGTTGTAGCCGCCGTAAGTCAGCACCGGGAATGAAAGAATTTATAAAATTAAATTCACGAGCCTTAGTTCACGAATCTAATTTTCATTCGAAGTTTTGGCAAACTCAAACAACTGAAACACCAGCAAATGTATATGCAGAATCGCTCGCAGTGAATCAGTGAAATCCGAGTAAAATTCAAAATATTTGAAAGTTCGTCACGAGTAAGATTACGCAAAAAAGAAAAAAAAAAAAAGAAGGAAAAATCCTGTTTCCATTTGTAATTACTTGTTTGATACGTGTCATTGAAGGTAACTCGAGTTTGATTCACAACAAGTATAACGTGGATTTTTTTTTTCTACGTTCGTAGAAAGATAATGTTTCCATCTAAACGCCATACACAAACTATTTTGAACATAATTTACGTTAAATGAGGATATTCAATTCTTCAACTAAATATTCTGACTGTGGCGTGTCACGCATTATAAAAGCTCTCGGGACTCCTTCTTAATGATTTTGCAGTTTAAACGAGATTCGTGCCGTTGTTAATGTCGAATTATGAAACACGTGAAAAGGGAACGACGATAGTTTTTTCCTATATAAGAACACAAGTTTCGAAGCATACGGTGACTCAGAACAGTCGGACGAGAATGAGTCAAAGCCGAGTTAGGCCGATAAGTGGATCGTTTCACTGAAAAAGGAAAGATCCTTCGAGAGCCAGTGATCTACGATGGCCTATCATTATCTATCGCGATCGCAAAACAGTCGTATAGTATTCGATGATCGAGTTTTTAAATAGTTCACGTAACCCTTGCACAATCAACATTTACTGTACGTATTTGTCCTTTGTTTTTTTTTTTTTTTTTTTTTTTTTTCTTCTTTACTATATCACGTGTAACAACACGTTGACGACATTTTCAGTAAATCACGTTCGTTTGATTATACAATTATTAGTATTTAAATACAACTATGTATATACTGAATTCTTAGTACTATATATAATACATTCTTATTATATGTAAGATTATTTCGAACGAAACATATCTCTGAGTAAATATTGTTTATGAAAGTTGTTTACATTATGTAATCAGACTGGTCAATGTTTTACTTTCCACAATTCATTAATCAGTTTTTCAATAAAGATAACTTCCAATTTAATCGAGAGTACTAAAAATATATCTCTCCATATACCAAAATATCACAGTGCTTTCCTTGCTTTAGGAAGTTCGGTGTATTTTATCTTCGTAGTCAAATTTTATCTACTACAACTGCGGAAACTGAGGCTGAATTTCCTTCCTGTGTCATTGTTCACGATATCGTACATGCATTAATTTGCACAAAATTCTAAGATTATTACGATTACGTTCATATTTTTTAATATTAAAAAAATGTACAAAATACGATTATTGGAGAAAATTTTATCGACAAAATTTTTGATATTTACATTTCTATTTACTGGAAAAATTCAATAGTTCATCATTCGGGTAACATTAAAGGCCAATTTTAAAATAACTTTTTATATTATTTTAAAATAAATGTTTGAGATAAATAATAATTTTTTGAATAATTGAGAAAAGCTTGACCTATTTATTAACACATGGTTTCATATAATTTTTATTTCAATTGCTTAATAATAATTTAATTGAGCTGAGAGATTTCAAACTTCTATATATATGTAAATATTATTTTTGTATTATATAAATTTCCTTTTGTATAATTTGGTTTGATATGTGCATTACGTATTTGTTTATACTCGTATGAAATTTACGAAGCATCATGCACGAAAAAAGAAAAGGAAGAGTATTTACAGAAACTTTCATGCACCGGGTGAAATTTACAATGCTCTCAATTACTATGTAAATAAACTCTTTCTAAATTTGAGTCCTTTTGAAAAACATTCATTGGAATATATGGAAGTCAGCTACTTTCCTATATAATCGAAACAATTGTATAACAAATTTCAAAATAAACCGTCTATCTAATATAGAATCATTATTCCAGGATATATATTCGAATTATGAAACTGAAAGTAAAATTATTACTGAAATATTCACCTATAAAACCAAGATAAGAGTTCCATACATGATATAAATTTTGTAATTACAAGTACTGAATGGAGCAAATAACTGACATGGACAAACGATTATTTGTAATCATTTGCTATTGATATATCTTTTATAACTAATTTTAACATTATGATTTTTGTTTTAAAAGAAAAGATATAACAATGTATTTGCATGTTCTCGATAATTAGTTTCAATGAAAATAAATGTGAGAATATTTATATCATATACACAGTAAACAATATGTTTATAAAATAATAATTACATACTACTTATATATATATATATATATATATATATATATATATGTGAAATCTTTTATCTCAATAAACTCTCTTTCATGGAACATTTCATACTTTTCAATTGATATAAAGAATTTAATTATATTACTATCTATTTCTAAATAAGATGTAAACATCATACAAAGATATGACATAAATCCCAATAAGCTTATAAAACAATTTTCACTATCCACGATATTAAAGATTAAATAAAAAAAATAAACAGATCGACTTTGTAACATCAAGTGTATTGTCGATTGTGATGTCATAAAGTTAAATGTGTATACATGTATACTATTAATGAATAATTCATAACATCTATTACAACATAAAATTGCGGAAAGGTCACTAAAAAGTAAAGATTATGTTGTTTGTTGAATGAAATAGTATTTAAACGTAACAAAAAGATTCACAAGTCTATCAGTTTATCAATTCGTAAGTTACAAGAAGTTATTTAGAATGATAGATATAAACATATCTGTTTCTTCTAAGACTATAAAGATATCATTGAAGACAAAAATATACAATCTAAGATATAAAATATAATAACATGAGCGATAATATGTACTTTGAAATATCTTTTTCAGAGTTTTCATAATCACTAATATTTTTGTACAAACTCAACTAAATAAAAAATAATCCTAGTAGAAAAAACATATCAGTTTATACTTATAACGTATAATTTAATTAATATAAAATTAAGACTACAATATTTTGCTCGATATTACGCACTGAAGTTCTTTAAATTTTTAAGGATGTAAAATAGAGGAAATATATAATTTCATTTAAGAAGAATTGAATAATTTATGAGAGTTGCGAACTAAACGAGTATCTGTAAACGATTTCCCTCCAATACCTATTCCCTTTTATCACCAGCAAAACAGTATATATTCTTACAGCAACAAAAATATCTAACATCTTAATGCTAACATTGAAATGCTGTACATTGCAATAGGTTTCGTTTATTCTACATAAACATAATAAAAAAAAGACCAGTGTACAGAGAAGAACGTATCCCTTCTATCAGTATACAACATATATACAGTTATTTATTTTATCTTGTCAATGATTCCTTTCCTTTACTGGAATATTTTAAGTGCTGAAAAATTCTTTTCACATCGAATCTCACCAAACATCGAGATATTTAGTTATTAACTTACCGCATTTGATTTTGGTTTCGAGGCGGCGACGTATGCCAGGTATTGAATTACTTTTTTCGTGTTCTCAGTTTTACCAGCGCCGGATTCACCGGTGCATAGAATGGACTGGTCTTCGCGATCTATAAACAAAAATACGTACAAAAGATCTGGTATTTCGAAGTAATAATACACAAATACGTCTTACCTTCAAATTCAATAACAAAGCATCAATCAATTACATAGACTTTATTTTACGAGTTGGCCAGTAAAAACATTTAAAAGATCATAAAATAATATACAATTACCGATTAATTACAAACAATGAAATAGAAGACTAAATGAAACATCAAACAACCAGATGTCTCGATAACGCTTAATGACTAAATAAATTAGTGGCTGACTGGTCAAATAAGAAAACTAATTACCTTGAAGCATAGAACGATATGCAGTGTCCGTAATAGCAAAAACATGAGGTGGGACCTCGTGTCTCTTGATACCCTTATACCTCTCCATTATCTTTTCCGTGTAAATTGGCAGCCTCTTGTATGGATTTACCACCACGCAGAATAGTCCCGAGTATGTCTGCAATCATACCAACGAATCGATGAGTGGCCTGGCTACGAATCACAGAAAACGAATTTCAATCACGTTGATTTCTACCTCGAATATCTTGAAAATCGAATAGCACCGTTCCAACGATATATTTCACAGACAAAAGCTACAGACAGCAGCATGAGTGCAATTTGTAACTGAATAATTGATATTTGTTCTTTTTTTGTTTTTTACAGCCTAAGGGAATTTATAAAGTTTAACATAATATATTTATAATTCTAATGAAAGCTTTTTAACGTTTTCTACGAGAGTTATATTTTTGTAGTACGTATTTGTATCACGTACGTAAGAAACTAGGCTATTCAGTGAACTATATCGATAGAAACAAAGCTGGACAAAAATTTAATCGGTTAAACTTGTAAATAAAAGCTACCAATGAGTAATACTTTCTGCTGTGTAATTCGCGTAAGAAATTTCTTTATACGTCACATTTAACGTGATGGTTTAAGGTAAGAGTGATTTGGTGCGTTGGTGAATTATAAAATGAAACTGCAGTTATACTGTTCCTCCCTCAGCCAGACATTTCTGTATAATTCCAAGCGAGTAGCATTTCTCTTGCATTTTTCACGTAACGAGTTCAAGGTTAACAAGCAGGCACATATAAATTATTACTTAGAGAATATACTATAAAAAAGAATATTTCTTTTTTTCTCTTTCAAGTTTTTAACGTGATCTAAAATATACGATGGAAATTAAGAGCTTCAGTACTTTTTCTGTGCGTCGTTTGTCGTGAGAATATTCTCCCTGCGCGAAAATATTTCTCACGCCTTTTAAACAGCAGTGTTTAGTCGTTATTTATACAAAAAATGGACAGAATCGCTATTGCGATTTTTTGTTTAACGTATCAGATGAAAGAAACTGACGATCGAGAAATCGACGAAACGTAAAAATAAAATAGCGCGAGGGGAAGAAACCAGTTGCAACTAGTTTAACGAGAATAGTATCGCGTTAAAGTTTATTTGGAATTCGATTATCAATTAACGAGAAAATCACACGCAATGAGCTAATCAATAGATTCCACTGGCGTTAATAATTCACGTAACAAACGTAATATATAAATCGCAGTTATACCGCAGTCTAACGTATAATCAATAGCAGAAGAATTCCACTAATCCAATGGTATCGACGTCTCAGTCTAATTTTCATCAAATATTAGCTCTTTTGTTTCAACAACTGCTTAAGCGTTCAATTACAATGCATGTAATTCATGCGCCAGACACTTATAGAACTTACGTAGCGTACAAACTTGAAGCGGTTTGCTACGCACGTGTTGTACTTTAACCATCAATAACCCCATAAATTGATAAACGGCTGCACTAATGTAAGCAGATAAACGAACGGAAGATCGATTTACATATATTTTGTTGAAAAATCTGAGCAGGCTAGTGTAGCGGAAAATGTGACTCGTATTTGTTGTTATTTCTATATTCAGGGATAGGATCACAATAGTTATTATTTTATTCCTTGGATAAATCTACCACACCGTTCTGAGCCAAAAAATCCTTTACTGCGCATTCTTACATGGACTAGGGATAAAAACAAAACCTATCTTAAACCTATCGATTAAATCTATCGATTGTAACTAGAACTATCTTCTAGTTACTATTTCTTGTAACTAACGGCATCTGCATGTGGATGGCGATGACAACTCACGTTGTCGTTTTCAACAGTATTCGATAAAGGGCTGAATTATAAGCCACATTTTGCAGTACGTTCATGTATTTGGTAATAGTTTCCTTTTGATGAATAATTTACAAGTTAAACGGAACGAGAAGCTGAAGGTATGCGTCACCATTCGGGAAAGATGAGCAAGCGGGTCGGTTTACACTTTCCACAAGTTCATACCGATGTGTAATCATGAAAAAATGTCAAGTAGGAAAGAATCTTGGAGATTTTTGTAGCCAGACTTAAAACTGTAACTTTCTATATGTTGCCGGTTCATTTTTCCATTACTCTCGTATAATAGAGATACATAGAGCGTACGAAATATATTCGAATGAAGCTGTCTATGTTAACGAAAATGTTGCAACAACTCATTTTACGATATAATAGTACCGGTAGTTGTTCGATAAGAGGTTAAATAACTTTGCTCTGTTTTAGTATCGTTGATAAGAGGATGGCGGTGGATTTGCGGCACATTCACTGAAATAATGAGACGATGACCTAATAATCGATACAAACAATCGTATTGTTATGTAATATGAGTCAGACAAAAAATCATATAATAAAAATCGCAGGCTTGAAAGATTTTCGAGAAAAGAAATTAAGAAGTTTGACCTAAGAACATATACATTGTATTAAAATAACTTTTTATTTAAATTCTACAGATTTCCAATTTAAATTTTTCTATTGAAGAAGGAAGAAAAAAAATGATTCCAAATGTTTAAAATCGTAATAAAGAAAGGCATATCCTTTTTTTTAAATATTTTATGATATTTAAATATATATCTGTATTATAAAAACCTAGACTTTGTCTCATCATTATTTATTCATTAAATATTGAAAGCAAAACGTTCATCGGACATTAATGAATTAATAGCAAGAGCAATGTTAATAGTAACATCCACTTTGTTAGAACGTTTGCAATCCTTAATTCTGTTCAACAAATGTAAAGCTTTTCGCGCATAAAACATTGTACATTAAATTTTATTATCCTCTTCTTTATTGTTGAAATTGTATCGTCATAAATTCACTACTTTCTAGTCTTCACATTTTTTATAACAATTTCGCAGTCTACAAGTTGCGCCTTCATATTTGTATTGTTCGTTAAGGTCAATTGCAGAAAAACATTTACAGTCTTCCCTTTTTTTCAAAACAGATGAATCTATACTAAAGAAAGATGAACAAAGTCTCAATGCAAAGTAAGGATCCACGGCTATTTTGTTCCCTTTTTTTTTTAAACAGAACTCTCTCCTCGAAGGTCTCCAAAACCGGTCTTTGAGAGTGTCGTGTCGTCGACCTGCCTAACATTCCTGGTTATCGCTCACTAACAACCACTGACTCTAACTCCCTCTAAAGGAAAATTGCATGTCTTTCTTGACTTGGTGACGTAGGATAAAGCTAACATCAGTTTTCATATCAATTCAGAAGAAATGAATCATTCGCATTGATCTTCTTTGAAGCAGCACAAGGTGATCACGCTGTTTCACTTTGTCTTTCGTTTAATTTGCTGACTTTTTTACTTTTCTCGTTTTCAATAAAAAAAGTTTGCCAAAAAAAAAAAAAAAGAGCAAGAAACCAAACAAATACGAAGACTGAAAAAACCTCGATAATTGCACAACTAATAAAAAGGGTATATATATTATTTAATTATAATTATTACGATATTTGTAAACGAACATGTTTATAAAAATACAAAAATCATATATCATGGAAATAATTCTGCATTCATTTTGTTGATGCATATAAGAAAACATAATAGTGCTGTGTTTTCATATAATTAATAGTCATCAAGCTCTCAAGTTGTTGACTATTAAAATTGGTTGCGCGTGCAGAAATCTGTAGTAATTGAAGCATATTAAAGTGCGCCGTTTTCTGCACAATTTATCACGAGTTTTAGACACACGCATCAAGATCACGACACGATGCTATTATACGCGTATACAGATTGCCACGAGAAAAAGAAACGTATTTATTATATTTTCGCTGTTACGTGTCACTTTTACTATCGGAATCATCGACGAACATATCATGTACTTTCTATTTCCTAAAGCTTCGCAGAACTGTAACGCATAATAAGCATTTATGCTTATAATTATAATGACGCATAATAATAATACATAATATGTTTCATACCCAGTCGTACGAAAATCGGGTATTAAAATCAGACTCGTACACATTTCAAAACAATATTTCCAACAATATTTCTTCGCTTTAAACCCGTTAAAGTTCAGAATAGAAGAAAGAATTGGAGTTAAAGTTCAGATAAAAAAAAAAAAAAAAAAGAAAATAGAAGAAACGATGCTGTTCACGTGAAATAAAATGAAAATCAATTTAATGTTACATTATACGAACTTCCATTATACAAAGTTGCCTGTATGAAAATAAAGCATCCCGGTTTTCAATACGCCCCGAATTAGTAGACACGTAGGCATTTTTTTGGTATGACTTTCCGATTTATATTCGAGTAGAAGAGAGTGAAAAAGAAGAGGGAAACAGACGAAAATCAGAGAGAGGGAAAGAAAGATATAAAGGAGTGCGGTCATAAAAAAGAAGGAGAAAGAGCAGGAGGAAGAGAAGGAGAAGGAGAAAGAGGAGGAGGAGGAGGAGGAGGAGAAGGAAGAGAGGAGGACAAGGGTATATGACGAAGCGACATGTTTAATCAATCCCGGAATCTGTACGGTTTCATCAGAGTTCGGTTTCTTTCCTAAGAAGACCGAAACTGCGTCTTGACTATAAAAGGCACGAAATCTTCAGCGAAACTGGCTCTTTCTCTTTTCCTCTTTAACTCGTCACTGGTATATTACATCGGGACGTTTACGGTACCGCGAGGAAGCAGGTTAAGGACACTCGTCCTTATAAGGACTCCTCCCTGATCGTTCTCTTTCTCTTTTCTCCTTTCCTAAATTCGATAGAGAAGAAACGCCAATGCTTCATATATAAATTTCCTTTCTCGCTCGGTCCTATGTTAATAGCTTTTATCACGGTATACTTCAATTTACTATCCTTTTATGGGAATTGCATGAAAACATAACCAAAGCACATATAAACAGGATCGAACGGTTCCAACAGCGAACGAACGTTTGCAATAGCACTAACAAGTATTTAAGAACCAGACGAAATTACGGCTCAGTTTGGTATATGGATTCATTCGAATTCTTATAATATACCATAGATGTTGATAACAGATTTTATTTATTGCGCAAGGAATAGAATTTCTTGTTTTAGTAGCAGTACGACGATTACGATCGATTGTGAGCTGAAAGATTTCGATGATTTTCGGAACGTTGCACGGAATGTAATATACCGCGGATTGAAAGAAGAAAAATCAGCACGTACGAGGCACATGCATGACGTCATTCTCTCGTGTCCTAGAATGCTTGCCATACGTAAGCAGATATTTCTATATCGTAAGGCCCAATAAAAACCGCAATTCTTTTAATTAATATCGACCGATAAAAGCCAGCACGATCTTCAGTTACGATTCCGTTGAACTGTTTATCGAATTATTAACGAAGAGAAAATTTGAGCGAAAATGCCTACAATTTTCATACGTTTACGTCTATGTCATCTATGGGGAAACAATTTTTTAAATTTAATTGCCGAATTTTTTATTTGAAATATAAAACGCAAAATGTTTCTTGTTTTTTGCTTCATTTTTTTGTTCTAATTATTCGAAAATTTCCTATTTGTCAATACTGCGAATGACAAGTAATTAATGTCATATCTTAGCAAGCGAAAACATTCGTAACATAAAATTAAAGGATCATATTATCCATTAATTTGTATGAATCGGTCCACATTTTTCTTGTTTTGATTTTACAACTTGCTTTCACAAAATTTTGAACGCAACCTTCAAAGTATGCTAAAAATTACGGTGAGTCAATGTGCCACACGTACGTGGAAATGAGGTATGGCTGTTATCAGCTTCAGATAAGAGTCAAGAATGAACTACAGTTGTGCTATCTATTAACATTGGAGTTCCAGCCTTCTTTGAAGTTTCGAGATCCTATAGCTCTCTCTATGTCGATTAAATTATTGTTTTCCAATTTTACTGAGTTTCTTCTTTATTTCTATATAATACCAAAATGAATAAAACCACGTATGGGGATTATTTTTTCTTCCATATTAATAATTTGATGATGACAGTAAATAAAGAAATATTATTTACACTGGTTCAATAAACGTTAATCATATATGGATAAAATTCAATGTAAAATAAAACGATTATTCTTCTAATTTTTTATGTATTAGAATATCGTCCATTTTATATTATAAATGAAATAATGTACGAAACGACGGTATATGTTTTACCATAAAACGATAATAAGTTATTAAATAAGTAAATGTATCTTTAATTATACTGTTTATAATTTCTTCTGATTTTCTTTCATAAAAGATTTTATTGTGATAAATATTCTCACACAAATATTTTTCGGTAAAGTTCACTCCCTTGAAAAGCAAATTATGCAATCATTTATACAGCGGAATATTTATAAAACATTTCAATTTACTATTT